>WOXC01002168.1:0-307565 GCA_011680675.1 Gymnobelideus leadbeateri | reverse complement strand
GTCTTTTTTGGGGGGTAACTGTTGGCTCACCCTCATGGATAAATGCTCTGGCCAACTGCCAGCTACATCTGGTCCCTGTGCGGGGGGCTCAGTTGCCAATTATTTGTGAGACTTCATTTATTTAGGGTAGGCCTCCTGCCTTTTCTTGTAATGTTTGACTGTCTATATTGAGCTGTCCTTACTGATGGTTAGCCTATTCTTGCCTTCTTCTGATTCTAAGCAAACAGAGGCCAAACAGAGAGCTCCACGAATTCAGGCTGATTTAGATGGAGTACTCTCTGAAAACAGAGGAATAGATTATTTCAATCAATCCCTCAATCAATCAGTATGAATTATTTAAGCTCTTATCATGTGCTAAAGGCAGCTAAGTGGCCCAGTGGATAGAACTCCAACCTGGAGTCAGGAAGACCTGAGTTTAAATCCAACCTTGGACACTTACCGACTGTGTGACCCTGGGCAAACCACTTAACCTCTGTTTACCTTAGTTTACTAGAGAGGGAAATGTCAAACTCCAGTATCTTTGCCAAGAAAACCCCATGGACCATATTGGTGTGCTGTGATCCATGGGATCACAAAGAGTCTGACATGACTGAACAATGACAAATTATGCTCTAGGTGCTGGGGATGCAACTTCAACTTACTGAACTCAGAAGTTTGTTATTTGGCAGATTAGGATCAGCAAAGGACATTATTCCTCTGTTTATAGGCCCTTCTACCATAAGCAGTCAATCTGTTCACTAGCAAGGATTCTGATATGTCATCATATCTTGATGATCCTCATAGCATAGAGAACTAGAAGGGGCCTCAGAGGCCATCTGGAATAACCTTCTCATTTTACTGATAAGGAAACTGAGGTCCAGAGAGGCTAGTGCTACCCCGAGGTCCCACAGGTAGACTCAGGATTTCTGATTCCAAACCCAGGTCACTTTCCACTGAGCCCCACTGCTTTTCATTAAGAGACTCTTACTTTGAGCTCTGCCATGTCGTGCTCTGGCTAGTCCTTTGTCCTTCTGAGGATGAATGAGCTCTTTTACCATCTGCTTTTGTGTGCCTCTCTCTCTGTGTCACCTCCCCTCTCCCCCAATGCTTCTTGTGTATTAAGGAAACTGTTTTGAGGCAAGATTTTAGGATTTGACAGATGCGCCATCTCCAAATCTGAATTGCTACCCACTTACCATAATGATTCTGAATAGAAAGAGATTTTTCCCTAAATCAGTCTCTCGTTCAGAAAATAAACCATTTTTAAAAGCCTACGTATCCATCCTGGGAGTTGAGCAGGAGCTGGTTTTCTTTTCATGCTGAGGAGAAAGGGACCAGATAGGGAGTGGCTCTGTCAGTCTGTGTGGAACTGCTGGTTCCGCCAAGAGTCTGTAAACACCGTCCTATCCAAATACAAACTGCTGACATCATGAGTGAGACCAGTGAGGTGCACGACTGTGGACAACTTAGTAGTCTCCAAGAGTAGAAGTGGGAAATTTGACTAGATAACACATCTTCTGGATTTCTTCAAAATCTTCAGTCTCACAATCTTTCTAACCCCATTTGCCTCAGTTTCCTCATCTGCAAAATGAACTGGAGAAGGAAATGGTAAACCACTTTGCCAAGAAAATGCTGGAAGGGGTCACAAGGAATTGGACATAACTGCAAACAACTGAACAAGAACAAAAAAACCCCAATGCAAATCAGGAACTCATCTCCAGCCTAGAGTTCAGTGCCTGAGACTGTGGCTTGCCTAGGGTTACATGATCAATCTGTGTCAGAGGCAGGGCTTGAACACAAGTCCTCCTGACTCAGAGATCCACCATCTATCTCTGATGTCATACAGCTTCTAAATCTAAGCTGTAGGGCTCTGTTTAATTATCGGGGCATTCTAGTGAAGTAGAGAACCAGGCTAGAAGGCACGAAGACCTGCATTTGAATCCTGTTTCTCAAGCTTATTAGTTGTGTGACTGGGGCAAAGCCCTTAGAGTCTTTGACTTTTATTTATTGAGGAAACTTCAGAGTAAGAACAGTACAGGGGAAAAAAACGCTTGGCTTTGGAGTCAGTCAAATCTGCCTTCTGACTCTTACTCCCCTTTGGGGAAGTTATTGAATCTTCCTGGGCCTCAGTTTCCTGATCTGTAAAATGAAGGTGGCCCCTAACGCTCCTCCCAACTCCAGAGTTATGATTCTATGATCTCTAAGATATATCCAACCCCTAAGTCCCCAAGATATATCCCTAATCCTTCAAGGTTTCAGTCTGGGTTGGTGGAAGGAATTTTCACACCAGGGGTGTCTTGTACTGATGAAACCACAGCTCCTTTGCATGTTTGTGTATTTCATGATCATTAGGGACTTGGTCATGAGAGCTTTTTTCAAGAGTTGGCCTCCACCAGTGACTTGTTCCGGAGACTAATTTCTCAGGATCTAATTTTGTTAGAGGACTGGCTGGAATGCCGCCAGGATGCTATGGCCAGATAAGGAAGGTGCTGCCCAGGGGCCTCAGGCTAATCAGCAGCCTGCCTGGTTGTTGCTGGGAGGGAGACATCAAGAGAAAAAGGAATGGGCTTCGATGAGGCATGTGCGAGCTGAATTCAGAATGCAGATTTCCCACAGAGCTCCAAACACAGGGCAGCCCATGGCAGGCTTATGTGCTCTGAGAATGAAATATAAATACTCAGCCTCCATTAAACTGTAGGGTGAAACAGGCCATCTCTATGGAGCAACAGTCCTCTAGAGTTGGGTATAGATGAAAAAAACAAACAACCAAACTATCACCCAAAAGAAGGGGTTGGCTTGAAAAACCTTACAGTTTTTGTGAAGTCAGTCCTGGGTAGAAGATACATACAAGGTCGGAGTGGCTAGGTGGCACAGTGAATAGAGCACTAGCCCTGGGGTCAGGAGGACCTGAGTTCAAATTCAGCCTCAGACACTTAACACAAAACTAGCTGTGTGACCTTGGGCAAGTCACTTAACCCCAATTGCCCTACCTCTCCCCCTCCAAAAAAGCAAAATCTTAAATAAAAAAGAGATACATACGAGGCTTCCTGGTTGAGGCAGACCAAGGTCTTGTATGTTTAAGCAGCTACCTTTTTTCTTTCTGTTCCTTTCCTTTCCTCTTCTCTCCTCTCCTCTCCCCTCCTCTCCTCTCCTCCCCTCTCTTCTCCTCTCCTCTCCCCTCCCCTCCCCTCCTTTCCTCTCCTCTCCTCTCCCCTTTCTCCTCCCCATTTCATCTCCCCTTTCCTTTGCTTCCTTTCTTTTCCTTCTTTCAGAATTATTTGAGTGTGTACTTTGTCTTATGGAGCATATACTAAGATACCAAGGTCTGACTTGAGCCTTCTTCTTTTCTGTGTCTATTCTTTCCTCCTTGGTTATCTCATTCCCTCTCACAGTTCCAACTCTGCAGATCTCTATCTGTATTCCAGGCTCACATCTCCAGCCATATGTCTGATCAGTGCCTCATATCTGGCCTATCACCATCTGAGCTTTCACATTGTCCTTCACCTCTGACTTCACTATTGCTATCTCTGGCACCATATACCCATTATCCTAAGCCTGCAATATTGGCATTGTTTTGGGCACTTCCATCTCCCAAATATTTTATGTTCATCTTAACTATCCTTTCTGTTAACCCTGTCTCTGGAATGGCAGCACCCTTCTCGTCCATCCTTTTCTCTTGAGTATCATCATACTGAGGGTCAGGTCTGGAACTGGGAGAGACCTTAGAGTCTGCCTAGTCCCATCTCTTCATTTTTTTATATAAAAGAACTAAGGATCAGAGGATTGTGGTAATTTGCTCAAGATAATGGAATCCAAGATTCAAGAACATATGTGATGTCATCACCACTCACCATTGCACAAACTTCCTTGGACATCTTCCCATTTCTGTCTTCTATTAATCCATCCCCCATGCTGCCATCAGGATACTTTTTCTTATGCCTAGATCCTTCCAAGATACTCATCTATTCTAACATCTTCAGTGACTGTCTATTGCCCAGGGTGACATTTCAGGCTCCCTTGTCTGGAATTCAAGGACCTCCATCATCTGGCATCAGTGTACATTTCCAGCTTTATTTTATATCACTTCCCTTCATGCATTCAATGTTCTAACTAAACTCTTCTATCCTCTGACCCCAAATATTTCATTTGCCCTTCCACCTCCTTTGCTCATGCTGATGCTAATGCTGATGTGAGGAATGCCCTTCCTCCTACTTTTCATCTGCTGATTTTCTCTTCCTCCTTTAAAACCAGACTCCAAGTTCACCTCTTCTAGAAAGCCTTCCCTGATTCATCTTCAGTCAGAAGCAACCTCCTATCTCACAGTGCTTTCCAATGCTCAGAGATATCTATTGTTTTCCCCCACATTTCTGCTTTTTCTCTCCTGGACTGTAAGTTAAGGAAGGCTAGGAATGGGTCTTATCTAAGCTTTCTGTCTTTTTTTGGGCACCTAATGTGGGACATATAGAGCAATAGTCTAGATGTGTGAGGAAAGAATATCTTTTGAGGAGACTCTGAATTCACTGCACACAACATTCAGGACTAGTAATAAAACTGCTGCATGGAAAGAATTGTGGTCTCTAAGGTGCCCAAGAGTTGGGATAAGCCAGTATTGTGAGATGGCAGCCGACAAAACAAATGTGACCTCAGATTGTTTGGAGACATGCCTAGTGTCCAGAGTGAAGGAGATGCTGATCTCCCTGTACTTTATCCTGCTCAGGTTGCATCTGGTGTTACTAGTTATAGTTCTGGGAGCCACTTTGACAAGCTGGAGCCCAGCCAGAAGAGGGAAGTTACAATGGTCAGCGGATCATAAACCATGCCATCTCAGATTGTGTGGAAGGATCTAGGGCTGTCAGGCTGGAGAAGGGAAGGAAACCACAGGGAGGAACTGGAGAACTGCCTTCAGGTATTTGAAGGGCTGTCTTGTTAAAGAGTGTTCAAACTTGTGTTGTTTGCATTTCAAGGGCAGAATTAGATGGGTGGAAACTGCTAGGTGGTGCAGCTAGCCTTGATGTGACTTTTAAGTTCTCACAAGCCAAGCAAAATCTAAAAAGTTTAATGGACTGACTGGGTAGTTATATCTTCATCCATGGAAGTGTTCAAAATGAGATTACACGATGACAGATTGGGATATTGCAAAGAGAATTATTTTTCTGATATGGGTTGGAACTGGAGGGTCTTTTATGTCTAATCTGACTGGGAGTCTGTGATTCTGTAGCTTTCACCTCCCTTGTCTTTATTAATTTAACTCAAATAAGCCAATCTATGATCAAATTAGCTTTTGTAGGTGCCACATCACTCTTGATTCCGGATTTTGGGTGCTGTTCTCTGGCCAGACTCACCCAATCTGACCCTGCTGAAGTTGATTTCTTAAACCCAAGTAAGAAACTTTCCATTTATGCTAGTTTAACTTCATCTTACTAGGTGTGATCCCTCATTGTAATCTGTTAGAGTCTTTTCAGATCATGATTCTGTCATGTAAATTGTCAGCTCTCCCTCTTATTCCTGAAAAATCTAGTTGTTTTCCAGGTCATCATCAGGATTATTAATAAAAATGATGAAGAGAAGGAGATCAAGGTCTTATTCTATGATCTCTGTGATCCCTGGTACACTCAGTCTGGTGGTAGTAGTAGTAGTAGTAGTAGTAGTAGTAGTGGTAGTGGTCGTAGTCGTAGTTGTAATTAATAATAATAATTATGGCACTTTAAAGTTTGCAAAACTCTTTATATATGTTGACTCATTTGATTCTCACAACAACCCTGGGAGGTAGGTGCTATTATTATCCTCAATTTATAACTGAGGAAACTGAGGCAGACAGAGGTTAAGTGACTTGTTCAGGGACATATAGCTTGTCTGAGACCTTATTTGAATGTGGGTCTTCCTGATGACTCCACTCTATCCACTGGAAAGCCCCTCTCTAAATTTGGCACACAATCCCATCAGCCTTTCCTTGTTATTTCTCTAGTCACATAATAGGATTGTCATTTCTCAGTTATCTGGGGTGGAAGGAGAAGAGGGACTCTCAAGATCGTTGGTAATTCAGGTGATGTGATTAAGCTAATTTTAGGCAAAATCTTCAGGGTGAGGACTTGGACTCAAGACTGCTGAGTCCTCAATGTGGATTGCACATGTATAACCTCTAGCAATTTTTTTGCTGTCTTGGGGAGGCGGAAGGAGAAGGAGGGAGGTAGAAAAATTTGGAACTAAAAATCTTTCAAAAATGAATGTTGAAAATTGTCATTACATATAATTGGAAAAAATAAAATACTATTAAGTTAAATAAAAGACTGCAAGTCCTACCCATGGGGTCTTGGTTCTATAGATAGTAAAGTGCTATACACAAGTCAGGGATGGATCCAGTCAAGAGAAATAAGATCCCTCATCTCCATGTCCTCGTCCTGTCTAGCAGGGTCATTTGGTCACTTGGAAACCAAAGGACAAACTTTGTGATGCCCTGTCAAAAGTCAGAATTTCTAGAATATCTGTTGCTGCTACCTCATCAAGGCCCCACATGTGCACCCCCAGTAGACTGTAAGCTCCTTGAGGGCAGATAATTTTTATATTTTTCATTTGTTTCCCCAGTACTGTCTTATGTATAGAAGGCTCTGAATAAATGCTTGTTGAATGAATGAATGAATGAATCCACCTCTTCTATCCTTTGCTAAATGTACTTGAAAGGCAATCCCCACCAGCCAAGATTCCATGGTTCCCTGGGATAGCTGATGAGTCTCCTGCCTCTTGCTTATTTACCAGTTCTGAAGTCATCCAGAGCCAGCCTCCCCATGCTTGATGACTAATCCAAGGGCCCACAGAGGATGCTGACAATCTCGCAGTGTGGGAGGGTGGTTAGAAACAGCAGGGAAATTTTTCAGAAGCTTTGTGAATTGGCTCGACGTGACTCCATTCAAGTGATTTGGAGAGTTGGTTAATGATGGAACTTGGAGAAGGAGCTGCTTGTTACAGGGTCAGGGATCCCTGGCATGAGTGGGTTGGGGAAGGTGGCTGAGGCCATGGGAAGGAATCAATTTCTATAAAGGGAAGAACATCAGTAAAATATCTTTGAAGAAAATTGTAGAAGACACAAGCCAGCTGAGGAGTTTTGTCATTCTGTTGTTAAATTACACACACACACACACACACACACACACACACACACACACACACACTCACACACTGCATGTATGGATCACTGGTATAGGGAATGCCCAGGAGAGGAAGAATTCCCAATTGAGGCAGATTGGCAACTTCTTTGCAAAGTTGTAGCCTTAAGAATTTCCTTGAGCACTGGAAGATTAAATACCCAGAGTCACACAGCCAGGCTGGGTCAAAAGCAAGACTTGAACCCAGGCTTTTCTGGCTTTGCAACTGACCAGTGCTTTAACCACTATGCTATGCTGCATCTCTCAAATGGTGTGTGTGTGTGTGTGTGTGTGTGTGTGTGTGTGCACGTGTGTGTGCGCTAAAAAAAAATTTCTTCCTTGTGAAAAATATTGCCCTTTTCCTTGAGGTAGATCTTGGATGGATAGATGGATAAATGAAAAATCCACTATTCAACACGTTCACTGTGCATCAGGCTTTGAGGAAGGAGGTAGAGACACAAATTATAAAAGGAAAGACAGTACCAGCGCCTCAAGGACCTTCCGTACCAAAAGGGGAGTGGTGTTGAGGGAGAGGTGGATTGGTCTGGCCAGTTATAGGGATGTGCGTGAAGTCATAGGGTAATTGACTGATGGTTCTTTCTAGGAATGATAATGTTGATTTGATCATTGTTCCCAGAGGTAGAGGTAGAAAAGAGGGATTTGGAGGGATGCCTGTGGTGATGGAATGGCAAGAAGTGTGCTGGGTCTGGGGTGGGTTAGATATAGGGAACTCTCACCCATCAGAAGCCCAGGGTCCCAGGGCACATTCCTTAGTTTCTTTGGATCTCAGTTTCCTCATCTGTAAACAGGAGGGTGAGATGTGCTCGAGGGCCTCTGAACTCTCTTTTGGCTCTATATCTGTGATTCTGTAATCCTAAAAGGATAGGAAGGGGAATTCAGGAGGATTAAATGCTCAACAAGTGTTCTGGGTTCTTAGAGAAGATTGCAAAGAACCTGTGGCTTCATCTTCGGACCTTTGTCAGAGGAAAAGTTTAGGGTCATTCAAAGGAATTTGCCATCTCAATCATATTATCCCTCTACTATTATCCAATTATAAAAACAACCCACTTATTTGATTTAACTATTTCATATCTGCAGAGCATCGAACAGACAGGAATGGAAGGAGGCCATTGGCTTGCCCTAGCCTAGGACCATTTCTAACTGAGTTCTTTAGAATACTATGAGGAAAGTGGGACGAATACTGATAAAATCATAACAGTAGCAATTTTGGATTAAAAGATCAGTGCAGATGGATTCAGGGCATCGAGCCACCGCCCTGTGCACATTTCATACCCACTAAATCCTTAGCTAGGCATGACTTTGTGGCTAGAAGTATAGGCCAGAAGCTGGTTCTCTTCATCCAACTAGCAGATGACAAATTATCCTATTACAAACATGAACTTCCCAGCAATAACATAGCAAAGTCATGTGGGAGCAATATGGGGTGTCCATATCTCCATTGTTTTTTTTTGTTTGTTTGTTTTTTGCTTCTGGAGTTGTACATGGAATGATTTCAGTGAATGGTGAGGAAACCCCTGTCTCCCACCTTCGCTATGATTTATAATCTCTGAGAGATGCCTGGGGGCATTGAGAATCTGAGAGGTTTTCCAAGGGTCCCACAGTCTTTGGGTGTCAGAAGTAGGATTTGAATATATGCCTTCCTAACTTGAAGCCAGCTTTTTGTCTGCTACCCCTCAATGCATCTCTGTGCACATCATATGGCAACCAAAAAAGCTGATACAATTTTGGGGTACATGAATAGAAGTAGTGTCTAGAATGAGAAAAGTCATACTCTGTACTCTGCCCTCCTTAGATCTCATCTGGAGAGCTTTGTATGGTTGTAGGTACCACATTTAGGGAAGGGTAGACAGAGAAGAGAGCGTCCAGTGGAGCATGATGAGGGTGACAAGGTGACATAGAGTCAGGCCATCGAATGTGGACCAGCTGAAAAAAAAAACTAGGGAGGTTTGGCCTGGAGTCAGTAAAAAAAAACATTTATTGAGGTCCTATTCCTATTTGGGGATGTGAAGAAAGGTGAGGGACAAGCCTTGTCCTTCAGGAACTGTCAGGTGAAACAACATGAAAACTACCAACGGGATACATACAGGACAAATTAGAGGTAATCAGTGGAGGGAAGACAGTAATATTAAAGGGGATCAGCAAAGACTTTTTTAGAAGATAGAACTTTGACCGGGACTTGAAGGGAACCAGGGAATCCAGGAGGTAGAGATAAAGAAAGGGTGCCAAGCGCAGGGGATGACTATTGAAGATGCATGGCGGAAGGTAGACTTAGTAGGTAAAGTGATAGCTCTAAGGAAATTGGAAGGGTTAATATGGAAGAAGGGGATTTGTTAATCCTTGTTACGATTGATTGATTAATTAATTAATGCTTGTTATGAGATGGTAGAATTCAAAGCAATGAACAAAAGCCACAGAGAGGCAAATTTCAGGTCATTATGAGGAGAGAGTCCTCATGATTATTGATTTCCAGCAATAGAATTGACCTTTGAGGGCAAATGAGATCCCCATCACTAGAAATCTTCTAAAGGACGTGGAAAGACGTCATTGGGGATGTTATAGAGATTATTGTTAAAATGTTTTGATCTAAGGTTTCCTTTGGCTCCAAAATGATGTAATTCTGGGTGTATTGAGATATCCCAGGAAAGGGATGGAGAGGGCTGGCATGTCAGTGGTGGCAAGCCCTGATACAGAAGAAGAAATAACTTGAAATGGCAAGAGGCTCTATAGAGGCAGGGGTAGAGGAACAGCTACATCTCCTGGCATAATCCCCTGCTGGACCAAGGCTGAGGCAAGTTAGCGTCTAGTATTTGTGTTGGATTTATGATGAGGTACTTCATCTAAAGGCAACATAGAGGCCAGCCTGCTGAACAGGATATGATCTGTCCATTGACTGTGCCATAAGTGAATATGAATTCTTTTTCTTTTTGCCTTTAATAAAGGGATCCGGGGAGCCCGTTTTCCATTTCTATCCCTCTTTGGTGGGGGGAGAGGATTGAGAAAGATAAAACTACTGATGGGGTGAACTGGTGATCCCTTCCCTTAAGATGTGGCAGCTGCACTCAGATGCCCCAGGTCACATGGAAATGCCATCCTTGTCCTTAACTCCAGACCCCATGCTAATCCAATATTTCTCCAGTGTCTCTTTCAGTTTTGCCTCCAAACTGAATTAGAAGATGTGAGTCACTCGAATACTTCTCCTCTAAGGTCAATCGGTCAAGACAAAAGGGGGGAAAGCATCAGTGCAGTTTCATTGGGCAGGTTGGAAGTCAGTGACTTGTCCTGTCCAGATACTGCAGATTGAAGGAAGAAAGCCAAGGAGAGGGTGACTAAGCTCCCAGATAGCCCATCCTTTTCCCCTGTGTTCTAGAAAATGAGCAGCCTTTGGAGGTGGAAAAAAGATAACAGCAATAAAGGAAAATAGGTTCCTTCCTCCCTTTCTCCCCCTCCCAAAGTGCTGAGTTAAGCTGGGAAGTATAGTTCTTTAATTATAAAGGGAATTGGGTTTCTTTGATGCATTGGATGGTCTAAAATGCAACCAGTTAATGTATTCTGCCAGTCTTTTTTCACTCTGCCTTCCAGACTGTAAGTTCATTAAAGCAACTGAATGAAATCCAGCATGAGGAAGATTAGTCTGTAATTTACTATATTTCATGGCTGGTTTCTCCCTTTTCTCTGGGTCCAATTCATCTGTGGGTGAGTCACAGAGATACCAGATTTATTACAGAATATTGTCCATTCTCGGACAGCTTGGGAGACAGATATTTGGTTCTCTTATCAGGAAGATATACCTCCTTCTCTCTCTCTCTCTCTCTCTCTCTCTCTCTCTCTCTCTCTCTCTCTCTCTCTCTCTCTGTCTCTCTGTCTCTCTTCCTCCCTCCTTCCTTCCCTCTTTCCTCTACCTAAGGGAGAATGAGGGACCCATCATTCAGTGGTTGGTTTACATTTTCAAGATTTCTGGTGGGTTGGACATGTTTTTTAAGGTCATGAGTCAGGATGCTGGCACTTCTAACTCAGTTGACTAGCACCCTCTGCTTTTTGTTTTGTAGCGTTTCATCTTCCCTGTTTCCCTGTTGTCCTCTCTCATTTCACTGTCATTTTCTCGTCCTCTCTGTATCTCCTTGTATCAGTTCTGTTTTATGTGGCAAGCACCTGGAGGAGAGAGATGGAGTCCAGTTTATTTCTAAAAGTGCCTAGGGCAGCACCATGGATGGTTGGCTTTTAGCTATACTAATATACTAACTATACTAATATAAGACCAATAGTATTAGTGTGAAAAGGGAAGCTTGAAATTTTAGCTTCTAAAAAAAAATCTCTGTTGTCATTCAGATCATATGGTTTGTTTTCACCTTTTCAGAATCAGTTTTATCCATTTTTACATCTCTCCCCCCAAATGTAATTTCCTTTCCCTACTCCTCTCCTAGGCATTGGGCTCTCACCTATAGCTGGGTCTCTGTTTATTACAATCCATACCTACGCGACCATGAAATGATCATGCAACCTCTCTCATCCTCTGTTTACTTATTCATAAGACAAGTCAAGCCAATAAGCATTTATTAAGCACCTGTGTGCCTATCACTCAGCTAAATGCCCATGGTGGGTGACCTCTGAGATTCCTTCCAGCTCCAAGTGTAGAAACATTTGATCCCATGAACAGGTTCCTGAAACTCTCAGAGAGTCCTTTATGTCCCACCTGGGCAGAGCTCTCTGTGTCTCACCTGGGTCCAGTTGTATTCCAATTAGGATCAGACCTTCCTTCTCTCCCCCATCTCCCCATTGTCACATGACTGTCACCTCCGAGTGAACCTTCCCTGATACCCCTAGGCAGAAGAAGTGGGCCTCTCCCCTGGCATCTCTCATGCTGCTCTGCTGACCTCTTCCCTGTGCGTTATCATTTTCTAAATCTGTGGGCAGACCTCATCTCCCCACTCAATTGGAGTTTCACCAAGGACAGGCTCTTTCCCTCCTACCTGGCATAGTAGGTGTATAATTAATGTTAGGCAAAAGCATCCAGTCATGGAACCGTCCAAAGTGTGCAGGGAAGAGTGTACTCAGAGTGTCAGAGGAACCCAGAGGGAATGGGTGTCAGGTCTAGGGAGACTCAGACTGAGTCTCAGGTCCAGAAACTGAGCCACAGTTCCCTTGACCATTGACAGAGGCAGAGCGGGAGGGCCTCAAGCAATATGCAGGGCTCAGAAGGCTGTAGAGAGAGAGGTGATGGGATAATTCACCCTTTCATTTTCAAGCAGATAAAACTCAAAGGTTAAGTGACTTGTCTGAAGCACACAGGTAGGAAATATCAGAGGCAGGATTTGAACCAGGTTTTCTGACTCCAGAGGTGGGGAAAGGAAAGTACTTGTGTAACACTATTATCTGATCCAGCAATAACCCTATAGAGGAGCTGCTGTTATTATTACCATCCTACAGATGAGGAAACTGAGTTAAACAGAGGTTAAATGATTAGCCTGGGGTCACCCAGATAGTGTCTAAAGCTGGATTGAATTCAAGTGTTCCTGACTCCAGGCCCGGCATTCTGTCCACTGCCTCACCAGCTACCTCTTAATAGTGGAAAGAGCCAGGACTCTTTCTACTGGACCATCCTTTTCCCTCAAACATTCCCATTTTGTGTGTCCTAATAGTATTGGCCAAGTCCAGCCCTGCTTGGCCTCTGGGGTCACGTGAGATTGATTGTGTTCAGTGGGGTCAGATGTTGTCATGGTCAAGGCTGATTCTGACTGAGTGACAGAGTCCTCACTGAGCAAACCATTCAGTGTTCTCTATTGCTAAGACTTTGCAGCCTGGTCTCAAACCCGAGGCTGCCCTAGGAACACACATGATATTGTAGAAAACACATGTAGGGTCAGTAGACCCCTGAAGACACTGCACTCTGCCCAAGAAGTCTTTCTTATCTCCTTCCGTCCCCCAAGGAGTGTTATCTCCTCCAGCATCAGGAGTACAGGACAGCCTGAAGCCACAGGCCCAAAGTCCTTTTTCTACCTTTTTTTGTTTCTTCTTTTTAAATCTATTCCTTGTCTTGAGGAAGAGAAAGGCCAATAAGTGCTTAAAATCTGAGAGTAGGGCAGAATGTTTGCCATTCCAAGCAATCCTTTAGAAGTCTTGCCATCTAAGTGAGTTGCACACAGTAGGAACTTGTACATGTCTTGCACATAGTAGGAACTTATAAAAAATGTTTGCTGACTCTTGTTGACTTGATAATGCAATATTTTTCAGGAACAGCTTCAGTCTTGCTATCTGTACTAAAAAAAATCCTCCCAAGCTAAAAGATGACACCAAGTTTATAGGTCAGCAGTTCTTGTTTGTTAAGCTTTCCATAACTGATTTCATGATTCCAGTCTTTGAATGGAGATGTTTTGATCGGATCTGATTATAATAAAAGCAGTAATCACAGTTCCCATTTTCATAGAGCTTTCCCATTGACAGAGCCCTGATGGATAGTCTTGTTGGAATTTCCTTGCCTCTATCAACTTCTCTGTTCTTTAAAACTTGAGATGAAGAATGGACAAAAACCAGATTTCACTGTGATAATTGGTGGGCATGCCCAGAGGTGACAAACTGTGGGGTGCCAGGGCTGACCTAGACCTATGGATATTTAGCTTGTTTGGTGATAACTGGGCTATGAGGAAGCATAAATATAGTTCAGGGGGTGTGTGGTTGGCAAATGGTAAAGGGTAAGTGCTGAGTCTATAATCTGGAAGAATACAGTCTGCACGCTCATTATCTGGGGTGCAGCCTTTGTTGTACTGTATGCCTGACTCATTGGGAACATGGCTTCTGGCTTGGAGCTGTTGTTGAGGAGGAGCCCGGGTTATGGCAGCATGTGGCTCTTGTATGCCAGCAGCCTGGGCAGCCTCATTGGTAGAGTTTATTCCTGGGAAGGCATTAAATAGAAATAGAATTGACCGAAAGCTCCTTGGTCCAAAGGGCTAGAACCAGGTGCTAGTTGGGGGTTGTATTTCTGAGGGAAGAGGGTACTTCACTAGGCATGTGCCACTTGGGCAGAGAATGGCCTACTCACCCCTAGACGTCTTCAAGAAGAGGCTTGTCGATCACTTGCTCAGTTAATGGCTGAACTAAATGCCCTCTGTAGTCACCATTTTTTCAAGCTAACATTTATGTAATACTTACTGTGTCCAGACACTGTGATAAGTACCTTATAATTATTATCTCATTTATCCCACAATGACTCTGGGAGGTAGGTGCTATAGCTCTCATTTTACAGATGAGGAAACTGAGGCAAACAGGTTAAGTGACTCGCCCAAGGTATCAAGGCTAGTGTCTGGGGCTAGAGATGAACTCAGGCCTTCCTGACTCCAGGCCTAGTATTCCCTCTGCTCTGCCACCTAGCCACTCCATCCCCTTCTGACACTGAGATTTCGTGGTTCTATGAATTATTTTTTGGTTCTGATGATACTTAATGATTTGTACCAGGAAGACTTTGACATTCATTCTCCTCCTCTCATTTTAAGGAAAGTCTGCTCGGGATGACTGTTTAGTACATGCCCAGAAGCAGGTTGTTATTAGGGACTTGCAGGGTTGGAAGGGACTTCAGAGGACATCTTGTCCAACCCCTACCTGAACAAGGATTTTCATTACGACGTACCTAACAAGAGAGTGATGGTCCAGCCTCTTCTTGAAGACCCTCATTAAAAGGAACTCCCCGGCTTTCACTGTACTTTGGAATGGCTCTTATTGCTAAGAAGTCTTCCTGACATCCCTGCATCTGCCTCCTTGCAAGTTTCTCCCCATTGTTTTTGGTTCTGCTCTGTGGAGCTCACCAGAAGAAGTCGAATCTCTCTCTTATTGGCAGTTCTTCAAATTGTTGAAGACAGCCACCGGGTGGCTCTTAAGTCTTCTCTTCTCTAGATGAAATATTCCCTATGTCTCCATCTATCCCTCATTGGAGTCAAGAATCTCCATCATCCTGGACACTTCTCTTTGGAATCTGCCAACATAGTGAGGTCCTGCTTTTCTACTCTGTAACCAATGTCTGACTGTGTGACTCCTGGTATGTGTGTGTGTTTGTGTGTGTGTGTGTGTGTGTGTGTGTGTGTGTATGTGTGTGCATGTGCTCCCTTGCATGTATGCCCTTCCACCTTTACTTATTCTTCAAAATTCCTTGCAGCTAGTATCCTCTGACCCAGACCATCTACAGTGACCTTGCTTCTTGACCTGTGATCCTAGCCCAGTCTCCTGATCCATGACCTCTACCTTCTTCACTTTGGTTTGATTACCTCCTTATTTTCCTTTTGTCCTGGGTGGGTCCTTAAGGGCTTCTGTTTTCAAATGGTCCATTCCTCAGAACTGGACAAATCATCTCCTGAGTTCACCACAACTTGTCCAAAAGGAAGAAAAATGGTTAGTTTGTTAAAGAGACCACCTAGCCTTTGAGAAGGCTGCCTCGAATCTTTTTGGCAGCAGATAGAAAGTGCTTCCTAAGTTAAGTAAAAGAGAAAAACCTCCACATTTAAAAGGCAATTCCCTCTTCTCTCTCTTTCCCCTCCATTCCCCAGTACAGGAAACATAAGAACAAAAGGATAGTTAGTACAGATTTTATGGGCATTAGTAACTGGGACCTTGCTAACATACAGTTAGCATTTGCTTAATGAGAGCCTCTCTGTGATGGCCTAGAACAGTGGTGAGATGAGTCTGACTGCCTGGGAAAGGTTATCTTCCTTGAAACTGGGTTCTGCTTATTTTCTTCCAAAGGGAAGGAAAGCTGTTCAGTCCAAAGGGGAGAAAATGGAGCACAGTGTTAAAAAAGGGATTATATCGAATGAGAGAATGAATGACAATTTGCTTGGGGAAGTTCATCAGCATTGCATGTCGGTTTTGTGACAGTATACTTGCACAGGTTCTGGGTAAAGGGTGATGCTCTTGTACTTTCCCAGTCACCAGTAGAGTGAAGCAGGGTTGTGTGCTCACTCCATGCTTTTCAGCATATTTTCCATGATATTGTCAGACACCTTCAGCAAAGATGAAAACGACATCAAGATCGGCTTCCATATTGATGGTAAAATATTTAACTTGGAAAGGCTACAAGCTAAGATTGAGGTGGAGGGAGAGTTGGTAGGTGGTGATTGTGTATTCACTGCAGCCTCTGAGACTAAGCTGTCATGAAGCATGCATCAGTTTTCTGCCTCTTGTGCTAATTTTGGCCTGACAAATAACACCAATAGAACAGAGGATTTCCACCAGACAACACCATACCAGCTATGCCTGGAATTGCTAGTTACAGTAAGTGGAGAAGTTTTGAATTCTGTGAACAAGGTCACTTACCTTGGCAGTGTGCTTTCCAGGGATGTGCATATTTATAATGAGGTTGATGCCCGTATTGCCAGAGCTAGCTCAGTGTTGGGGAGGCTCTCGAGGAAAATGTGGGAGAGAAGAGAAGCAAAGACTGCCTTCTGAGCTGAAGGTCTAGAGAGCCATCGTACTGATTATGTATACTGTGGGATGCCTATGAAACCTGGACCAAATATAAGCCCCATGCCAGAAAGCTGAGCTGCTTTCATTAGAATTGTCTCAAGAAGATCCTGAAGATCACTTGGCAAGTTAAGGTACCTGACACTGAGGTCCTCTCTTGAGCTGCTCTGCCACGCGTTCAGAGTCTACTGCAGGGAATGCAACTCCAAGGGACTGACCATGTAGCCCAAATGTCAATGCATGCTTGCCCAAAAGACTATTTCATGTGGAGCTCACATGATGGTCAGAATAAGGACTCTCTCAAGGTTATTTCTGAGGAGTTTTAATGTTGACTGTGAGACAAGGGAAAGGCTGGTACAGGACTACCCAGCATGGTGTGCCCACATCAAAGAAGGCACTATATGTACTCCATGAGCAAGGCCAAATCATAGATGCACAGAGGAAATGTCAGCTGTGCAAATCCAGAGTCCCCTCCAGCCTGAATCTTCCTTATAACAGACTGAACCCTATCTGTGTTGGTACCTTCTGACCTTGTATTGGACTGATCTGCTACACTAAACACACATACCCTGACTCTAGCATCCTGATATCATTGATCTTCTGAGAAAAGGAAGGACTAACAACAATAGTTGTTCCAAGCATTGTGCTAAATACTCAGGATAAAAATACAAAAGAGACAGACAGTCAGTCCCTGCCCTTATGGAATTTAGAGTCTAATTGGGGAGATAATGCATGCGTGGAGTGGAGAGCAGATATGGTTATTTATGCATACTTTCTAGGAACAATGACAGAGTTGATTTAATTATGATTCTAGAGCTTGAATGTGTGTGTGTATTCACATTCATTTCTCTTGTAATAAATCTGATTTTCATCTAAGTCTTGTGAGATTGTGATTGCCTGTTGACCCATGAAAGCAAGTGACACAACATGATGCTTGGCCACCCCAGATGGAGCTGGATTATTTGAAGAATTCCATTCAGCAAGCCTTTATTCATTACTTCTCCATTAGTGGGAGGTCTGGTGCTGGTGCTGAGAGGCGCTGCCCTTGAGGGGGGCATCCTTCTGTGGGTATTATAGGTACACAGGGAAGTCAATACAAGGTAATTGAAGGTGGGAGAGCTCACTTGCAACTTAGAGGGTCTGAGGGAGCTTCCTGGTAGAGCTGGCACAAATGATGCTTCTAAGAGACAGACATGACATGGGAATGAGAGATGGAATATGTTGTTCGGGAGACAACTAGTCTAATTTGAGGGGAACATAGAGTGCAGAAAGTTGGCTCATTCTAGAATTTCCTTCAGAACCCAGTTCTTCTTGTTCTGGAACAAGCTGTTCCCCTGTGGCCTGCTCCCCCTGGAACAGTCCTCTGCAAGAGCTGCCCCTCTTCTCCCGTGGGTGGCATCTACCTGGAGGCTCCTTTGTGGCAGGGCCTGGCCCAGCCTGGCCTGGCCTGCCTTTGTTCTCCTCATTGCCTTATTCCTGACTTTCTGGACTTTTAAAAAGCCAGGCCCCATCTTCTGGGCACTTTCCTCACCATCTTTTCAACTCCTTTTTGCATGTTTTATTCCTCCATTGGAGGAGGAAGGGAGGCAGGAACTCTCTCTTTTTGCTTGTATCTCTGTCCCCAGTGCTTGTCACAGAATAAGTGCCTAATAAATGCTTATTCCTCTTCTTCTTTCCTCCCACATGTGAAGGAAGGCTGGAAAAGTTGTTGGAGCCAGGTTGTGGAAGGCTTCAAATGGTAGTCTTAGCAGTTTTCATTTTATCCTTAGGGTAGTAGGGAGCAAGTCTTAGTATCAGAGCTGTGGCTTCAGGACATGATTTGGGGAGTTATATAAAGGTTGGATTAGACAGGGAGAGGTTAGCTGTAGGCAAACCAAGAAGGAGGCTTTTGTAATAGTCCAGGTGAGAGGTGATGAGGCCCTGAGCTAAAGGGCATGGTTCTATGAGGACAGGAAGGAGATGGAGTGTCAACCAGCAGTACAAAGCCTTGGTCACAGTTGGATATGGGGCAGGAGCGAGATAGCAGTCAAGGCTGACTCTAAGGCTTTGAACCTCGATGATGAGAAGGATGGTGGTGCCCTTGATAGCAATGTGTGGAAGTGAGGTCAGCACCTAGTAGGACACCTAACACCTACTAGGTGTTTGAGCAATGTTTGTAACTTTAGCACTTAACATTAGCAAGTACAGAACCACACACACTGATGGGGTGGACTAGTTAGCAGCTTGTCCTGACCTTCTCCTCCCCCTATGCCCCCGCCCAGGCAGCTCTCCAAATCTTATCTTGCCTGGTTGAATTTTGTGCCTGCCTCTTTATCTGTGGAAAGGACATAAGTGGAGTTATTTTGTGCATGTCTGATGAATACTTGATGGGGGTGGGGTATGGAGGAGGGAGGGGATGGCAGATTGTGATTAACATTTACCTTTATTTACATTTGCTATTGATAAGGAATGAAATACCTGTTTCCCACAGTAGATCTAACAGGTAGTTGACCAGAAATACAGGGAACAAAATGAGAGCAAAAGACAGTGGGTTTGGCTGATCTTCAGCAAATATAATCTTTTGCATCACGGATCAGAAGAGATTTGAACTCCTGTAAGCTGTGTGCTTAATCTTTGCTAATCCCCTCTGGCCTCTGCACTGATTTTATTTTATTCATTTTCCTCTATGTCTAAACTTCCCTCAAGGACCCACTGTTGTATATGGGGATGTAGAAGGAGGTTATTTGTTTGAATCAGGCTGTGGTAGAATTCATTCAGAAAAGCAGGCGGTTGCATTCTAGGAGACTTTCTTGAACAGTGTTCTAGGCCATCCATTTCTAAGGTCAAGTATTGCCATTCCAAATGACTTGCTTTCAATGGGGTCATATGTGGGAATAAACAAATAAGAAAGTGGAAAAGTTAAGTTGTTATTTTTTATATTTTAAATGTTCCCAGATCTTGGAAAGCAAAGCAAAGCAAAGGGATCATCAGACCTGCTTGGTATTAAATGAAACAACAGATTCCTATGATCCTAAATGATTGAAATTCTTCCCTTCTTTTGGATACTCCAATAGCTCAAACTTGATGGGTGAAGATGCCCCCAGAATCCTTGAGACAGACAGAATGGGAGACACTCTGGATTCTCAGGAAAGATTAGATCTCATAGTGTTTGACCAATATCTTTGGCAGTTTCAACACAGGATGCTTAACATTCTATCTACACTTCATCATGAAGACCAATTGGATGCACTTGCAAGCTTAAAAGGAGGCAGGGGTATGATACAGCAACTATGAAGGCTCACACATTTTTGGGTTACACTGAGACAATCATCTGGTCCTGGATAAAAGAGGCTACAGTCCCATTGTGCTTTGCCCTCAACAGATTACCTCTGGAGTATTGTGTTCCATTCTGAGTAGCAAGGTTGCTAAGTGGTTAGAGCACCAGGTTTGCAATGGGGAGGGCACAGAGAAGTAAAATGCTTTTCCGAGATTGCACAGATAAGAAGTGGCAGAGCCAGGATTTCATCCCACTGCTTCTGACTCCAAATCCACTTCCCTTGTACTATGTTTCTTAGGCTTTAGGGGGAATACCATTGAAAAAAAAAATAAACAAACCCAAACGCGAACTGCCTTCAACTTTTGTCTTGAAATATTATGGGAAACTAAGGTGCATTTCTAATGGAAGCTATTGAGTTTCACTCTCTAGGGATTTTCTTTTTTTTTTTTAATGTATTTATTTGCTTTTAGTTTACAACATTCAGTTCCACAATCCCTTGAGTTCTAGGGATTTTCAAGGATTACACAAACATTGGTTTTCTTGTTGGTGATTCAAATGCAGGCTCACTTGGAGGAGAAGGAGATCATGTGGTTGGGACTAGGGGGTCATTCCAGGGCTCTCCTACTCCCAGTGCTCTTAGATTCTGTGAGTCTAAGGAGAATGCCTCTGGTTATGAATCTTGCTTGGATTGGAGTGTTAACTGATGGTATGACCTCAAAGTCTAGGGTAGTCAGTAGATAAATTTCCCTTGTATGTTGTTGATAACCTTGGTTATAGTATCCTAAGGACGCCAGTCAAGGGAACCAAAAATCTATGAAGGGAAAATTAGAAAAGAAAATAGAAGTAGAGAAATTCTATTTGCCTTTTTGTAATTCACACTGGCTCCATATAACTCTGTTTTTCTGGCAGTGCCTGAGGCAGTCAATCAACATTAACTAAGAGTTCTAATTCACAAATGGCACGGTGAATTTTCCTCTGCAATCCCTGTACTCTTTCATGCTTCCTTCATTTCTCTGAAAAAGAAAGTTATTGTGGAGAGAATGATACCTCCAAACGGGAGAGTTTGGTGGGGAATAATTTGTTTAGAAAAAGCAGAATGAAGAAAGAAAGTGGCCATCTTGGGAAAATAAAAATAAAAGGAAGCAAAATAAACAGGTTGAATGAGATACATTTGCCAGCTCCACCTCATATGGTCCTTTGATCGTTCATGATGAAGATCTCTCCCATGAGCCCCGGTAGTGAAGCATTGACTCTGCTCTGTGTGCAGCCTCAGAGGTTAACCAGCTGTAGAATTCACTCAGCCTTTCTTTGCCTCGGCTGTAAAATGGGGGTAATAATAGCACCCAAGTGAAATCATGTCCTTGCAGTATTTTAGAAAGGCTAGTTATTGTTGTTGTCAATGAAGGTGCTCTCCCTCATTTTTAGCAAAGTTGGGCATGGCCTTGACAACTGAAAGCAGGGAGTTTGAGGAAGAAGTTTGGGAGTTCATAAAAACTTGGCAATAGATGGTGCAGGATCCTTTTTTAGGCCACTTATACTTAGCTTCCCGGCATTGTGGTGTAGTGGGCAGAGAGCTGAGTTTAGATCCAGGAAGACCCAAGTTCAGGTCCCATCTCTGGCTTTGTGACCCTGGGCAAGTCACTTAACTTCCCAGTGCTCTGGAGAGCAGTGCCTGGCACATAAGTGCTTAAGAAGTGTTCTATTGATCCATTGATTCCTCCATTGATCGATTCATCCATCATGAAGGTTCCAGTGGTGTATTCTTGCTGTCAACTTGCTATCTCTCACTGTTGCTTCGTGGCCAGCCCACCTGGTGACATCTTTTGTTCTTGTTCTTGTTCAGACTTCTTCACTAGTTATATGTTGTAGCTTCTGCTCACTTGTCCCCCGGGCCTTGTGTTCGGGACTTGTGTGATATTAATTTTAAATTCTCCAGTGGGAAGTTGTATTTCATGTCTTCCTGCCATCTGGTCGCATCTACAGAATGTAAATATCAAAATGTTGGGCCTTGGCCTTCACGGGAAGTTTGGAATCAGTAAAGTTGCTTTATACTTTCCAAGAGGCAATCCAGCCTTCTGGGTCTAACTCTTCTATCCATCTTCTTCATCCTAGATGTACATATGTATGCATGGGCATGGCCTATAAGGTATCCGTTCAAAGGCATGTTGAAATTTGGATCATAGACATTCTTCACCCACTTGGGTCTTTCCTGTGTAGATGGGCAGACCAAATTCCTTTGAGTGGTTGCATATCTTTTCTAGGAATCTTGTCAATTCTCTGTTGCATTCAGTCCAGTGTTACTTACAAATAGGAGGCTCTGGAAGACCTCTCTCTATCCAAAGAGAACCTTTCTTTGACTTAGACTCTGCCTTAGATCTAGTCCTTGTTAGCAGTGAACCTGTAGCTTTGGCATACATACATCTTCCCATTATATGTCTCACCTCTTAGCTATCACCAGAGGGTCAGTGAACAGGACTATTTCTCTTGTATCTTCCAAATAACCTTGATGATCATGATGTATGGATGAAAGATACCTTGGTGTAGAAGACTTTATTTCTCAGTGTTTTATGCCAGCAAATCAAATACTTTTTTCCTAATCAACAAGCTTGATGGAATCTCATGTTCTCTATGTATTTTGGTTAATTGTGAGATAATAAAGATGTGGTCTGTTGTTAGGTAGAGTTTGCAAAAGCCTGCTCAATTCTTAGGAACGATCAGCACTGCTTTCAATGTATGATGATTGATATTGAGATGACTCTCATAAGGATCTTCTATTAGTAAGATAGTAGGCAGACCAGTTGGTGTTATTGATATTCTCTTGGTCACCTTTCTTGGTGTTAATAGGATCCTGGATTTTTCTCTACCTTTGATATTTTTCCCTCCTTCATATATTTTATATAATGGTTCCTCTGTGCCCTCACAATTATGTCCCCTCCAGCATAGATCTCCTTTCATAGGCACTCAACATAATTTGGCTGCTTTTCTTATCTTTACTCACTTTCAGGCCATTTCTCCCTCTTCTATTAGCTCATTAGGGACCATGAAGTCCCAGTTCAGGTGAGGTGTTTCCATTGTCCATGGTGAGGAAAACTGTTATAATGATGTTTGTCAATCTTTTCCATTTGTTCATCTTTGGATGCCCTTCGGGATGGCCTTCCTTAGTTGGATACCTTACCAAATTCTTCTTAAAGTAAGAGATAGTGTCGATGACAAGCACCCATCATCCCTCTTCTCAGATTTTAGAGATGAGTTAATATCCTAACCCAGTGTTACCTTGGCAGCCATTTCTCTCAAGAGGACAAGTAATGGAGATGTCTGTCAGCTCGGGTGCTTCTGGGTTCTTTTCTTCTCTTTGTTGTGGCAATTAATTGACATTGGCTAAATTTCTAAATAAAATCATCAGAGTCAAGGTCAATGTAATTTCTTTCATCTATTTCCCATTTAACAATTTTCAGTTGCTTATTTAAATAGCTCCCAGTTTAGTTGCTTTAGTTGTACACTATTTCTTTTCCTCATTTTTATTCTTATTTTTATTCATTTTGATCTTCTCTCTGACAAGTTGATGGTCTGACTGTATGCAGACACTTGACCCAGAAATAATGCACATAACAAGAATGTCTTTTCCTATAGGTTAAAATAGAACCTATTTCATTCTTTTTGATATTATTTGATCCTCATTATATCCTTCAATATTTTTTCAAAGAAAATATTGATGACATAGAGGTGTGAAACATTTTAATCTAAACAAAACTTTGGATCTTTCCTCCCTTTTCACTGAGCCATGAATTCACACACTCACCTTTTCCTGCCTTTCCTTGCAGTCTCCCAGTATCAGAATGTATGTTGATTTAATTTAGAGGGTCTTATCAAGTTCTTCAGAGAATTTTTTTTACCATTGAATCTTCAGCAGGTAATATTGGTACAAAGCTATTATTATTTTCATGCTGGGTTTTTATTTTTTCAAGTCCTTATAATTAATATGATTATCATAATGACCAAATATCTCGTGAAATACTTGGATACACAATAAAACCCATTCCTTGTACTATGCTGACAAAGAACTCAGTCAGGTCTATGCTACAATGATGCATCAATGTTATGTTCACTATGAACCAAAGTAAACTGATCCATTGGACAGCTAGGTGGCATAGATAGGCGTGGATAGTGGCCTTGGCCTAGAGTCAGGAAGACCTGAGTTCAAATCTGGCCTCACACACTTACTAGCTGTGTGACTCTGGGCAAGTCACGTCACTCTATTTGCCATACTTTCATCATCTGTCAAATGAACTGGAGAAGGAAATGGCAAACCACTCCAGGATCTCTGCCAAGAAAACTCCAAAAGAGTCAGGAAGAATCAGAAATGACTGAAATGACAGATTTTTAAGCTTTTGAGTCTCGTCATCATTTTATCCAGAGATTTCATAATAGTGAGACCAGGTCACATTAAATACACATGTGGTTGTTGAATGCCTCTAGAGAAAGTCAAATGTGTGCAGACTACTTCAGTGGTTTCCACGGTTGTCTTGTGTCCTACTAAGAAAGGCTAACATTCTCAAGTAGAACCCTGGGCCTCTATTTTTCTCTCTGAAAAAGTCCTCTTGGTAATTGATGTGATAAATTGCTTATTTCCTGGTTCTATCAAGTGCTGTGAGCTTCCAACAGGGAGGCTTCCGGGCTTTTAGTGCTCAAGCTTGCCCAAGTGGGTGCTTCCCTATGAGTCTGCTGTTTGTTCTGGGGTGTGGGATTCATTTCCTGATCACTCCTTGTAAACAGAAGAGTACAGTTCACACACACACACACACACACACACACACACACACCCCAATACTTGCCCTTTGTTTATTGTCCAGGGCTGCCTGTTAGGGATTGCCGGCTCCCACTTACAGATTTTATGGTTATCAATGTGAGGGGTCTGTTATTTTAAATTCCTACAAAGTCTAGACTTGCATCCTTATATCTCATTTTCATTACTTGAGGTTAACATGTATTCAGAGTATTTGGAAAAGGAGAGTGGGATGGTGGGAAATGTGTGCTGGGTTCGGAGTCTGAGGTCCTGGGTTTGAATCTTGGCTCTGCCCCTTGCTATCCATGTGACCTTGGGTGAATTATTCAAACTCTGTGTGTGTGTGTGTGTGTGTGTGTGTGTGTGTGTGTGTGTGTGTGTGTACACTTACTTCAGTTTCTTCATCTGAAAAACAAGGGGTTATATTGAATGGCTTCTAACTAGCCTTGCAACTCTAAATCTCCGATTCCATGCCAGCCAATGAAAATGTCAAAAGAAATAGCAAGTCAGGGTCCTTTTATAGCTCTAGTAGAGAGATTGCTTTTCCCTGGTACTTGATGAAGTTTTGATGAATCCTATGATTTAGACAGAATTCTATTGCTTTAATGCATTGGCAGTAGTGTAAAATAAGCTTATCCCATGAATGTTTGGCTCCAAGAGAGGATAGAAAGCCAGGTTTCCTTAGGGTCAGAAAGGTCTGGGTTTGTATCCTGCCTTTGATGCCCTTTATGGCTCTAAACAGATCTTAACCTCTCCAGGATCCTGGCTATTCTCTAATTTGAGGGGCAGGTGGAGATCCGCATTGGGAAACGGAATGTCTCCATGTTCCCCTCAATAAAGAAGTCACTGTGGTCTTTGTCCTCTTACTTTAAACATACCTGGTCAGTCTGGCCTTTGGAAGCAAATGGCAAGGAAACCTCTTTCTGACAGTTGTTTTGAACATATGGACTGATGCTACGGGTATGGTCATAGAAAGGCTGCTATTACCCCAAAAGTTTAAAGTGGATGTTAGCAAAGCAGCCATTAAGTCCTATGAAATAATGTCTAAAAGGTCACCAACTGATCAATCCACAAATATTTATAAAATTCCTACTGTGTGCTGAGCACTGTCCTAAGTGCTGGAGATACAAAGACAGAAATAAAATAATAACAATACCAGCTAATATTTACATAGCACTTACTATGTGCCGAGCACTGGGCCAAGTACTTTACAGATACGGTGTTATTTGATCCTGGGGGGGGGCACTCTTATTATCCCCATTTTACATATGAGTAAACTGAGGCAAACTGATTTGCCCAGAGTCACACAACTAATGGGTTTCTGAGGCTGGATTTGAACTGAAGTCTTCCTGACTCCTGGCTTGGCATTCTCTCCACTGTGCCATCAACTACCTTAGTCCCTTCTTCCAGGGGCTTATATCCTATTGGGAGAATGATCTTGAAACAGTGGGCTACTTGCATCTTCATGAAAAATGGTGGTATGTTTAGGTCATGCCAGTGTGTTTTGCTTTCATGTATTGATGGAACATTTTCCCATGTCTTGAGGGGCAGTATGGTATGGTGGACAGGATCCCTTGGAATCAGGAAAAACTGTATTCTTATCCTGCCCTAGACAGCTAGTAGCTGAGTGATTCTGGGAATGTCACTTAACCTGTCTGGCCTCAGTTTCCTCATCTCCGAAATCAAGGGGTTGAATTTGCTGACCTGTAAGGTACTTTCTAACTCTTTTCCTAGGATTCTATTCACAAGTGCCCAGGACTCTTCATTAGCCCTGGAAAAGTGATTAAATGCACTAATGGTTTTAAGGTTAATCACACATCTCCTTTGTTCAAGCCCAGGTATAACTAAGGTAACTATGTCATTTCTTTTCAGCCACCAAGATAATTGGGAACAATGCTATCCTGTAGGTTATGTGTTTTTTGTGGAACAAGTTTGTGTTCTATTTTGAAACCAACAGACATTTGATTAATTGGCACCATTTGCAAAGTGCCTTACCAGGTGTGTGGGAAACAAAGACTGAATGAAAAAACCCTTGGGGAGTTTTCACTCAGATTATTTGAAGGACTAGAAAAGGAATTTTCTATTGACCAAGATCTTTGCTGTCCAGACTTTATCCTTTTAACCTTATTTCCCTTCAATGCCCCATTTGGGAGGTGTGGTCCCAATACCCTCATCTGCACTTTAATGACCATCCCCAAACTTCTGGGGAGTGCTCTAGTTTCCAGTTTTATGTCTCCACAAAAGGAGATGCTATAAATATCTTTTTTGTGTGTAAAGGACCTTTCCCTGTATATTTTTTGATCTCTTTAGGGCATAAGGCTTAGAAGTGACATAGACTTAAAAAGTTTGATCAGATGAATGTAGAAGACTGCCCACGTTGTGTTAGAGAGATGATGGATAGATATGCCAGATTAGGCATTTAGGTGGCCTAATGGATAGAGCACTGTACCTGGGGTTGGGAAGACCTAAATTTAAATCTTGCCTCAGATACTTACTGGCTATGTAACCCCAAGCAAGTCACTTAATCTGTCTGCCTCAGTTTCCTCCTCTGTAAAAAGGGGATAATAATAAAACCTCTGAGGGTGGTTGTGTGATTAAAATGAGATGTTTGTAAAGTGCTTTGCAAAGCTTAAAGTGCTATATAAATGCTAGTTATTATTATTGTTAATAGTAATAATAATGATGTGTTTTCCCACATGTGACCAATGTGGGAATGTTTTCCCTGCATTTATGTAATATAGGGGTTCTGATTTCTTTCTTTCTGATCTCTAAATTCAAAGAGAGACATTGACCTATGAAAGAATCCTTTTTGATTCAGTTAAAAACCAGCATTTCTTGAGTACCTGCTGTGTGCTGGGTTCTGCACTGGCACAAAGACAAAAACAACAGTCCTACCCTCAAGGTACTTGCAGACTATTAGGGGAATACCACATGGGTATAGTTCAGTAAATACCGACCTGACCTGACCACATACAAAGTTATATGGAGGAATTTCAAGGGATAGGGAACATTTACTGTTGGGGGCAAGGAGAATCAGGGGAGGCATGCAGGAGGAGGTCACACTTGAATTATGGTTATGCCATCAGTCTCTGTGGTCTAGATTATCGAGTTTCCAGTGGATGCTGGAAAATGTTTCAGATGGGAGAAAGAGGAAATTACTCTCAGGCAAAGGAGTAGAGGTTCTTTCTTGTTTGAACTGTGTCTTAGTGGAAGGTGACTCCCTGAATCTAATTGCATCTGCTTTCTCTGCCCAGTAATGTAGCATGAATCAGTTTTGTGGGTCAATGAAAAGCATCTCAGCCCCTGAGGCTTGACAAGAGTGCAGGTTACATCTGTGATAATCCTAAGAAATGAAAAGAACCCCTTCCACCCCAGGCTTTTAGTAACTTTCCACTAGAATGCAAGTCTGTGTTGTGGGAAGCATGTTCACATAAGCAGATTCTGAAGCACTCAGTGAGCAGCAACAGCTATACTGAACTGGTGCTTTCAGAAAAGGGGCTTTTAAAGAAGATACTGTCCCTGTCCTTGAAGAGTTTCTAGTCTCCCAGGATGAGCCAATGATCAGGGCAGAAGTTGTAATGCAAAGCATGATGGGGGCTTTTTGTTTTGTTTTCAGACTAAAATTATGATTTCGTGGAGAGTGAACTTCCGGTGTGGAAACTCTCTCTACCTGTCTGTGCAGATTGGTACCTGTTCTGCAATTTAGAATCTTAGAATGTTTCCTAGGTGTAGCATTGAGGTTCATTTCCCAGGGGTGGCATTAAATGAATTGGCCAGGGTCATACAGGCACTCTGTGGCAGAGGAATCACTTGAATCCAGGTTTTTCTGACAGAGAGCCGATCTCTCTTTACTTCACAAAATATACATATTTCACAGTTCCTTGTTAGTGTTCCAAGAGAAAATACTAGGAAGGATTGGAGGGGAAAGGTCGTTTTCTAAGTGAGGGCATGGGTGTGGGTTAGGGAAAGTACTTGGAGAAGAGTGAGACTCTGTGTGTGTGTGTGTGTGTGTGTGTGTGTGTGTGTGTGTGTGTGTGTGTGTGTGTGTGTGTCTGAGAGAGAGTGAGAGAGACAGAGAAAGAGAGAGAGAGAGAGAGAGAGAGAGAGAGAGAGAGAGAGAGAGAGAGAGAGGGATGAGAGAGAGAGAGAGAGAGAGAGAGAGAGAGAGAGAGAGAGAGAGAGAGAGAGATTGAGAATGAAAGTATAGACAGGGATTGGTAGTACCTAGAGTACTACATTGGAATCACTGATTCAAAAGGAGGGGCTAGCCTTGGAAAGGGGAATTATTTAGCCCTTGAGACAGGGTAGAAAAAGAGGGGGAGGGGAAGGGAGGGGCTAGTTGAGAGCTGTTCATTGTCTCTATTAAGCCTGAGAAGTGAGTGAATGAGAGAGAAGGTTGTAGGAGAGGGGTGGAAAAGAGAAAGCTTAGATAGCCAGATAAAACCAAAGGATTCTGGGGTCAGAGATGGGGGGGTCCCAAAGAGACAGGTGTTTTCTTCGAGGTTCCAGCAGTCCTCTTGTCATGAACTTCTTGCCATTATCATCCAATGTGCCCTGGGTGAAGAGGAGAAATGTGATGTTGTCCTTGAATGAGATAATAACAGTTTTGACAGATTAATTTATTTGTTAGTTGATCTGTCTGTAAGCCCCTTGAGTGCCAATGTGTTTTGGACCAGGGATTGATGAAAGCCATCTAAGCTGCCCCGAAGATGAACAAGCCTTGCCGTATTTATAAATTATATCAAGGGTGTAGCTGACTCATGGGGCAGGAGTTGGTTTCTTGGTCCTGGGACTAGACCACTCCAGCCCCATGGATGCTGAATGAATCTATCATTTCTGCAATTCTCATAAAATTCCCAGCCAAGCTATGGAGGTCCCTTGCCTACATCAGCACTCTTGAGCCATTGGACAGATGGGTGTGCTGCTCAGTTTGACAGAAAAACTATGATTTGAGCTGTGCTACAGAGTCCTCTGAACTATAATATCTGGTATTTCTAGAGGGATTCAAGGCTGATGAAGCAGTTTACAGATCTGAACTTCACAATAAGCCAATGAGGCAGATGAGAGAGATATTTATAGGGGAGATGGATTGGGCCTGTGGTTTTACTGGTATAGGGAACTCCCAGGTGAGGAAACTCCTTTACCAGTGTCAAGAACCGCTTTGTCCTTCATCATAGGTAGACATACAGCTCTGACCCACTTCAGTTAGTGACAAATTCTACAGGTCAGACATTTTTTCTTCTGTTTGTATCACCAGCACATAGCACAGTGCTTGGAACATAGTAATTGTTAATGAATGCTTTTTGATTGGTGGATTATGATCCCAGAGGAAAGAGCAGAGGCCTGAGAATTTCCACTGGTGGTGAACCACACAATATAGATTATTTAAGGTTATTAAAGGAGGCTAGGTGCCTCAGTGGATAGATTGTGGTCTTGGGATCAGGAAGATCTGAGTTCAAATCCAACCTCAGATACTTACTAGCTGGGCAAATTCCTTAATCTCTGTGTGCCTCAATTTCCTCATCAGTTAAATGGGGGTAATAATAGCACCTCCCTGGGGTGGGTAGGTGGCACAGTGAATAGAGCACCGGCCCTGGAGTCAGGAGGACCTGAGTTCAAATCTGACCTCAGACACTTAACAAACAGAACTAGCTGTATGACTTTGGGCAAATCACATAAGCCCAACTGCCCTGCTTTTCCCCTCCAAAAAGCAAAATAATGATAATTAATGATGATGATGATGATGATGATGATGATGATGATGATGATGATGATGATGATGATGATGATGATGATAATAATAGCACTTCCCTTTTAGGGTGTTGTGAGGATCAAGGTGTGCCTGGCACAGAGTAGGTGCTTTTTTTGACTGGCAGAGTGACTAAATCATTGTCCGCAGTGTGGAAGTGAGGGGTCTGAATGCAGCTGCAGAAAGACCGTCTAATTTGATTGTTTTTCCTTCGGCTTGGTCCCAGAGGGAGGGGGACTAGAATGGAAGGGGAGTCCTGCCCTATTCTGCCCCCATCAGTCACATCTGGAGGAGCCTGGCTGTTGGACAGTGTCTGGAGGAGGGTGTGAGTCTGTAACAGATGAGAATCATGTGGAGGACATGGGAGGTTTAGCCTAGAGAAGGGCAGACTGGGGAAAGACAGCTCCCCTGAAATTCTGAAGGGCCCTCAGGGGGAAGAGGGATGAGATTTTTACTTTTGCTACTTGACCCAAAGGGCAGCACTGGCTGTGGAGAGGTTGACTTTGGGCGGTGTGTGGCTCAGTTTCCCCTTTCCATAAACGGAGTCTGGTATGCAGGGAGCTCCCAGCCTCAGCTCTCAGATTCTGGTGGGACCTTCTGCACAGTGAGTGATGATGGGAGAGCCTTGGCCAGCCTGGGTTTCAGCTTGTTCTAATCAGCCGGACACTCAGTGACCTTGGCCGGGTGCAGTTTGTTGTCATCGCCTTTGGCATGGAGAGCTGCTAAAATTAAACTCTGCCTCTGGTTTGGGGGAGGGAGGGTCTGGGCCTCATTGGCGAAAATGTGCAGATACTAGGCAACTCACCACAGATGGAAATTTGTCGTGGAAATGGGTTTCTGCTAATCTCCTTTTGCTAAAAGTGCTTCTGATCAGACCATTTGGGGCCAAGCACTCTTGAAAGTGTTCATTAGGACAAACCAGCATGCAGGATGATGCAATCATCCCCCTTAGGCTTGGATAATCATTCTCCTAATAACATTATGATTGCCACTCTGTTTTGGTGGCAGTGACTCAGTTTAACTTTGCAATTGTAAAAAAAAGGGTCAATAATGTAAACACTGGAGGTAACTTGGAGGAATGGAAGACCAGCCTCTGATACATAAGGGCTTTGAGACCCACACAATCCTCCAGGCTTTCCTTCCAGTCTGTGGAGGTTTAGATGAGATAACAATCTGCAGTGTTGAATGGAGTTTCCACACTTAGAATTCCTTACACAGAAGTCATAGGTTTGGGGAAAAACCAGTATGTATCAGAGGTGGAACATTGAACCCACATTTTTCTGACTTCAAGAATGACCCCCTCCCCATGCCACCAAGCTGTGTTTTTGTATATGTACATATTTGACTACATCCTGTGAGTTCACCTACAATATGTACTCTGATGCAACAAAAGTTGTTACTTGATTTTAATAACTGCATCTATGCTCAGGTAGCTTGGGGGATTGGGTGAACTCCAGATTTGGCAAATCATTTAGTTGTTCCCTGCACCCCTTCTGCTTCTTGCAGTCATATACTGCTTCATGGATATAAATATGCACTTGACATGCTGTCTTTTAACTTTTTAGACAGAACTCAGTTTCCTCCTATGTAAAATCAAGGTAATACCTACTTTTCCTGCCTCATGGGGCTGATGTGAGAAGTAGATTGAGAGAACTTGACTATACCATATAAAAACGAACAATTGTTGTTTGCTCAGTAAGGCAGGGAAGGAACCCAATGGTCATTATCTTTATTTTAAAGATGAGGAAACTGAAGGTCAGGGAGTTTAGATCATAGTAAATGAGAACCAGGAATTGAGCCCAGCACCTTCAGATTGTAAGGTGGGTGGTCTTTCCGCCATGTCCAATGACTTTTTAGAAAAGAACCTGAATTTCTCCTTCATCAGATCCTTTCATTAGGTCATTTCATTAGCTGTTTGTATCTCGAATTTATTTTTAAGTTTTACTGATAAAATTTATTTTGATACTGTAAGTCCTTGCCCATCCCTTTTGAAGTATGTTCATTAAATCAATTTATCGTCATTCACAAAAGGGAGGTTGTGTCCTTTATTTGCATTGTTGTTGTCTGGATCAGGCTCTTGGTGATACTGTCTTTGCTCTGTGTCATTTAATAGAAGTCTTCCCCATGGCACAGTAATATTCCACCCTATTCTCGTACCATAATGACTCAGCTGTTTCCTAATCTCGGAGCATGTACTTTATTTCCATTTTTTTCTGTCTCAATTATTGCTGCTGGGAAGCCTTTTGGACATATGTGTCTTTTGTTCCTGCCATCAACCTCCTTGGGGATGTAGTCCCACAGTGGAATCACAGTTTTGATGGGTATAAATAATTTAATCACTTTTCTTAGCACTTCTTGATGATGCCTCAGGGGAATGAAAAGAAGCCATAATCAGATCTAATGTTTTATTACTCATGGTTCAAGGTTTGATGAGAGGACTCTTTTGTATTTGCCACTAAAGGGATAAGTCAATTTTCAAAGATAAGAAACCTTCAAGAGCTAACTTGGACTCGAGTTCTTATAAGAAACAACCCTATGGGGCCTTCATGAGTAGGACAAGCCACTCTGGGCCCTTTTTGTCAGTAATGGAAAACTCCACTTCCTTGTCTTGTACCTCTGGTAAACATCTGTAAGATGGATAGAGTGTGTCCAGTGGGGAGAGGTTTGTGTTCCCAGCCAGGGGGCTTTAACCCATGACTTTGACCTCATTAGCACTGTTTTCTATCCAACTAGATTGGGTCTTAGTGGGAGAGGTTTGTGTTCATGGTTAAAATAAAATTGCCCCAACCAGGGGACTTTAACCTATGATTTTGACTTAATTAGCACTGTATTCTATCCAACTAGACTGACCAGCCAAAGTGGCACTTTAAGTCACTTGACCCAGAAGATCACTTTATCACGGTTTCCTTTAAGGAGACTTTACTCATTCATTGCCTTCTCTGAGTAAAGTAGTCTAAAATTCCTTTATGCAACATCAGAGTACTTTGGAAAGAAATATTTGCTCAGAATGAACTTCAGAAGATCATGTAGCTTTAGAACTGGAAGGGACCCTAGGACAAAGTTTTTTGTGTATGTCTTTGGTATCAGTTTCAGAAAGCTTATGGACCTTCCTCAGAATCATGGCTTTAATTGATTGATGGAAATTCTAAACCTCAGTGAAAGGCAAGTGAACATGAAGATGTAATTTTTTTCCAATCAAGTTCACAGGCCCTCTGAAATCTCTCAGGGAATCACTTATGGGGTTCATTGACCACAGGGTAAGAACTTCTTCCCTAGAGACTAATAAAACAGCCCTTATATTTTATATATAAGGAAAAGGAGGCCCAGAGGGGTTACGGATTTGACCCAAACTTATCCATGTAGTAAGCAATATAACTGCCCCCATTGCCAAATCCAGCTGGTCAGTCCCTCAGTTCCTCTGTGTATACCTTGTTTCCCCCAATAGAATGTAAACTCATTGAGGTCAGGAGTTGTTTTTGTCTTGGCATTCTTGGCACCTAGCATCATATCTGGCACATAATCTGTGCTTAATTAAATCAGTGCTTTTGAAATGAACACTTGCCTATTTTAAAATTACTTTTTCAATACAAATTGATGGCCCTGAACATATTGCTTCTCAGAGCCTGGCATCAAGTTTGCACTCTCAGCTGATCATACACTCTCTGATCTTTCAGTCCTGTGGAATCCTCTTCCAGGTTTGAGGGGATCCCTGGGCTGGAGGAGGAAGATTCTTTCTATTATCCAGGGGATAGAGACATCAGTTGATTCTGGTGGTGATTTGTGGTATTTTCCTTCAGTCCAACCTGCTGGGGATGGATGACTTACCTGCCAAGCCATCCCTTTTTCCATCCATACTCACAGTGAATGTGATCAGATTCAAAGAGGCTGATGGCCTGTGATGGCTGGCAGAGATCAGAAACTAGCTGAAGAACAGATGTCCCTTTCAGGGTGAGGTGGGTTATACACATACCCTGTCCCCATGTTTCTTGGCACCTGCTTTCACCATCAAAGGCCCTCCCATCATCTGAATAGGCAGCTTGGCCTTGAGTAGGAAGAAGGCATGTGGGATAAACTAGAAACCGCAATGACCATTACTGACCTCTATTTGCAGTGGCTCACATTAACAGTGGGGAGCTAATACCTTTTCTTTGATTATGCCTCAGGGCCTCTTGGTGAGCCCACCAGCCAACTGAATTCATGGAGTGGTGCAGCATGCTGAGGTCTACATGAGGTGCCATGTTGAATTTCAGAAGTAGCAGAAGGGGCAGGTCTTGCCTATGAGGAGTTTCTGATCCCATATGACAGATTGTGGCTCATGCCAACACCAAAGGAAAATGGCATGCAGGAAGGAATATGAAAGAATATCCTCTAGTATCAAAGAAGGCTATGTAAATTTTATTTATTTGATGTAGAATAAAATTAGGGGTGATCAGTCAAGCAACCAGAATTTCTTTTTTTTTGTCTTTATTAATTTGTTTGTTTACTTTTAGTTTATAAGATTCAGTTCCACAATCCCTTGAGTTTCAAATTTTTCTCCCCCTCCTTTTCCCCCTCTCCCCATGGCAGCATGCAATCAAGTATAGAATCTGCAAATACTTTCACATTAGACATTAGTCAGGTTATAAAGAAGGATTGTATCAGATGGAATGAACAATGGGAATGAGGAAACTAAACCAAACAAGAAAAAGACAGAGAGCAGGTAGTTTGCTTCAATCTGCATTCAAACCCTGTTCTTTCTAGTTCTTTCTCTGAATGTAGACATCTCTCTCCATCATGAGTCTTTTGGAGTTGACTTATAACCCTGCATTGCTGAGAAGAGTCCAGTTTATCAAAGTTGGTCATCACACATATGTCGTGTCTGTAATTGTGTACAGATTTCTCCTGGTTCTGCTCTTCTCACTTAGCATCAGTTCGTATAAGCCTCTCTAGGTAAATATGATGTCCATCTGCTCCTCATTTCTTTTTTTTTAATTAATTTATTAGTTTAGTTTCAGTTAACAAGATTCAATTCCATAGTTCCTTGATTTTCAAATTTCCTTTACTTCCCTCCCCCCTCCCCACACGACAGCATATAGTCCAGTATATGATCTGCAAATGGATTCATGTTAGACATTATTCCAATTACAAAGGCGTATTGTACTAGGTGGGATGAAAGATGGTAAGGAAGAAATAAAACCAAACAATGAAAAGAACAAGATCATTTAGTTTGCTTCCATCAGGATTCAGGCTCAGTTCTTTCTAGTTATATCTCTGGATGGTGCATTTCTCACTTTCTTGAGTCTTTCGGGATTAACTTATATCACTGCATTGCTGAAAAGAGTCCAGTCTGTTATAGTTGGTCATCACAGATATGGTATGTCTGTGATTGTATACAGATTTCTTCTGATTCTACTCTTCTCGCTCAGCATCAGTTTGTATAAGTCTCTCCAGGTAATTATGAAATCCGTCACCTCTTCATTTCTTATAGCACAATAGTATTCCATTACATTCATATAACACAATTTGTTTAGCCATTCCCCAATTTGATGGGTATCCCCTTAATTTCCAATTTTTGCCACGACAAAAAGAGCTGCTATAAATATTTTTGTACATATGGGTCTTCCTCCCACTTCTATGATCTCTTTGGGATATAACCCTATAGAAGTGGTATTGCTGGGCCAAAGGGTATGCAATTATTTATAGCCCTTTGGTCATAGTTCCAGATTGCTCTCCAGAATGGTTGAATCAGTTCACAATTCCACCAACACTGCATTAGTGTTCCAATTTGTCCACATCTTCTCCAGCATTTGTCATTTTCCTGTTTTGTCATCTTATCCAATCTGACTGGTGAGATGAGGTACCTTAGAGTTGTTTTGATATGCATTTCTCTAATCAATAGTGATTTAGATTATTTTTTTCATATGCTTAGAGATATCTTTAATTTCTTCCCTTGAAAACTGCCCTTTCATATCCTTTGACCATTTATCAATTAGGGAATGAGTTGTATTCTTATAGATTTCACTCAATTCTGTATTTTAGAAATGAGGCCTTTATCAGAGACATTGGTTGTAAAAATTCTTTCCCAATTTCCCACTTCCCTCTTGATCTTGGTTACATTGGCTTTGTTTGTACAGAAACTTTTCAACTTAATGTAATCAAAATTATCCATTTTGCATTTTATAATGCTCTCTATTTCTTGTTTGGCAACCAGCATTTCTTTAAGGGCTCACAATAATGTCAGCTACTTAAGCTGAAGGTGGGGAATAAAAAAGAAAAAGGCAGAAATGCTAGCTCTGGAGTCTCTGCCCTTAAAAGATTGCATTCTGTTGGAATCATGCTGCAAAAATTTCTCCAAGAGAAATGAAAAATATCATTTTCTGTGGAACAGCATATTTGGATGTGAAGTGGATGATTGTAGGGACTTTCTGTGTTCATATTCCTGGCACCCCAAAGTGAATATTTCTGAATGCCCCCTTGCCCATTATTCATTGCCTTGTAGAATTCACTCTGCCTGGATGCTCCTGTAATACTTGTTTTGGTGTGGAAGTCACCCTGACATCTCATAGCTTTTGTGAGAAGTCTGGGAGCTCTGATAGGTCCAACCACAAATATTGTCCAAGGATGGATGGGACTGAGTCATCTCTTAGTTCCTTTCTTAACTCTGAGATTCTGGTGGTGACCAGTCTGGATAAATTCAGGGAGGACCATCATCAGATTTTCTTTGGCCATTGCAGCTCTCAAAGGCTGTCTGACAAATCACAGAATATCTGTACTCATCAGGTCCTGGGCACCAGCATGGCCAAGTGCATAGGATTCTCATTGGATGTGGAGGCAGGAGGATCTGGTTCCAAATCCCCCACAAATGTTGGTGTGATCCTGGACAAGGAATTCAATCTCTTTTTGCCTCAGTTTTCTCTTCTGTAAAAAGAGGGGGGTGGAATGTATGACCTCAGGGGTCCCTTTCAGCTCTAAGTCTCTGACCCTGTGATTGCTGAGACAAGTAGGAAGCTCCAGAATGCTTCCACAGATTTGTGTCCTTGATGTGGCACGTGTTAGGGGCAAGGAGGTGCAGCAGTAGATAGAGGGAATCAGGAGACCCGAGTTCAGTGTCAGCCTCAGATACTTGCTAATTATTTGATCCTGGGCAAGTCACTCTTAAACTTTATTGATCTCAGTTTCCTCATTTGAAAAATGGGGATAAGAAGGGCACCTACCTCTCACAGTTGTGAAGATCAAAGGAGATAATAATTGAAAAGCAGTTAGCTCAGTGACTGGTGCTGTATAACTGCCATCAGTTGATGTACTGTGTTGGGCTCTGGGAAGACAGAGACAAAACCGAAGCCCTCAGGGAGCTTACATTCTCTTGAGGGAGGGGAAGCTCAGTGTCCTCCTTGACTCTTCTGTCTCTCATACCCGGTTTCCAATGTCACTAAATCTTGTTTCTTTCTCTGCAACATCTGTCTCATTGCTCAGCCTCTCTCCATTCATACAGCCACCACCCTACTTAAGACCTTCATCACCTCTTGTCTCTCTCCACCATAGTCATTTTCCTGAAGTGGGTATCTAACTGTCTTCCCTTGCCTCATTCAATAAACTTTGGGGGCTCACTATTACTTCTGGGGTGGAATATAAGTTCCTCTGCTCTTGACAGCTTGGTCCCAGCTGCCTCTCCAGTCTTGTGATGCAGTATTCTCCTCCATACTCTCTAGAGTGCAACCAAACCTGCCTTCTTCCTTTTCCTTCTACATGACTCTCAGTGTCTCTATATTCTGACTTTGGGTCTTTGTAGCAGTTGTCTCCCATGCCTAGAATGAACCTCTTTCTCACCTCTTCACTGCCACGGCTTAGAATTCCCTGGTACTCTTCAAGACTCCTCTGGAGAACCATATCATACCTTTCCTGGTCCACTGGCTGCTAGTGTCTCTCTCCTGTGTACTTAGACCTGCATATATCAATGTTGTCTCCCAGGGCAGGCTATCAGCTCCTGGAAGTCAAGGCTTATTTCAAGTTTTCCTTTGTCTCTCCAGTACCTGGCCCATGGTGGGCACTTAATGGATCCTTGTTGATTGATTGATTGTCTTCTGATTAATTTTCCCCCTTCCTTTTTGCTTTTCTACCTAATTTCTGTCTAATTGCCAATCAATGCTTCCCAGATCTTAATTTCTTTCCTACCTTCTCCATCTAAGATCTTCAACCTTTCCTCTATCTCTAAATTTTTACTCTAAATGTCCATTAGTTAATCAATACTTTACTCTAATTTTTGTTTAATGATATTAAGAATAATGTCAGTATAATAAAATTGATTGTGTTCATCTGTGTCCAGGCATGCAGTGGAAACTGTTTTAATGATAACTCCTTTTTCTAAAGCCCTTTTAAGATTCACAAAGGGAATTTATCACTACAACCTTGGGAGGGGAATATGCTGATAACATTATCCCCAATTTACAGATAAAGAAGCAGGGAGGGTGAGTGCCCTGGGACCACACAGCTAGAAAACTTCTGAGGTGTGATTGGAACCCAGGCTCCTGACTTCCAAACACTGTATCAAGTACATCACAGACCAATTAAATTTTAAGTGAGACTCATCTGAAGAATATGTTGACCACCAAAGGAGTAACTGTATCCAAAGCTGACCATTATATTATGCTTGACTTAGAAGGACCCCAAGAGTAACTGACAGGAAGGTGCAATCAGCCAGGCAGACAGGTATTGATTGTGTAGGGTAAGGATCAGGGGTGATACAAACTTTATTTCATAATAGAAAATAGCAGTGTGGAAGGGAAAACAATAAAACCTCAAATGATTATAATTCATATTTATACGGTGCCTTCCACCCAAGAACTTGAAGATCTTGACAAGTATTAAATTAATTCTAGGTAACAAGCTATCATTATCTGCTGTCTTTCCATGAGAAAGAACAATAAGCCTGCGGTTCAACAAGTGTTGGGGAATGCAATTTTCACTCCTCCAAAGTATAAGGAGAAAATGGGAGCCATACTCATAAAGTTGGGCTCAGTATAGGTCTTAATATGCCTTCCATTTCATTATCCAAGGCACTGTGTCACACTGGGCAGACGTGTAAGTAGGGTGGGGCAAACAGGGTTTTCTTGGCCCCAGGGGTGTGTATGTCATGGGTGGTCATGGCATTTGTAGTTAGTCAGCAGCTTAGAAATAAATGGAGCTTAGAATCTAGTAGTGAAGGGGTTGGAGTAAATGGCCTCTGGGGTCCCTTCCAGCTCCAAATTAAGATCATGTAAATATTACTATATGGAGCTGTTCATTTGCTCTAACCCCTTTATTATACAAAAGTCTCCCAGAGATGAAGTGACTTATACAACATCCCTTGGAAGTACCTGGAGTTAAGCAGGAGCCACTGGGCAGAAAACAAATAAAAGTATCTCTTCTCTTGAGGGGCTTGCATTCTATTGGAAAAAAATATGCTTATAAATTGACATATGCAAAATGTGAACGGCAGATTCAGTATAATTTTGGCAAGAACTGAGAAGGGGGTGACAATTCTAGCCTCTTGATTCCTTATGTCAGTTGTATTATAAAATAGCTGATCTTTCTATAGAATATTATGGTTTCTATGTGATTTGATCTTGCCTATAATTCTATGAGGTAACATGTGATTATTGTCTCCATTTCGTAGATCAGTAAACTGAGTCAAGTCAACAAGTCATCAAGAATTTGTTAAGCACCTATTCTGTGCCAGGCCCTGTGCTAAGTTCTGGGGATACAAAGAAAGGCAAAAGATGGTCCCTGTTCTCGAGAAGCTCACAGCCCAGAGAGGACAAGTGATTGGTTTATGGTCATCCAGCTAGTGTCCGAGATGACACTGTCATCCTAAGGGTTCCCTTTGTGCTTTCACGCCCCCCAGTATGTAGTGCGATCCCTGGCCCAGAGTTGGTACTTAATAAATGCTTATTGATTAATTGATTAAGGAGAGCATTAGTTTTGATTTTGAGTACAGTATTATTTCCAGATGGTGCTTTCTGTGACAGTGATGGAAACTCTATTTAGCATCTGGATTGCCTTTGTAATCCTAGTGCCAAACAAATAGCTGATGCCTTATAAATGATTTTTGGCTGATTGAGTTACGCCAGGTTGTGGTATGCTCTTTGGATGGGTGGCCCATTCTAAAGGAGCTTTAGAGGATGAAAAACTGAATGTGATTTAGTAGGAGAGAGGATGGACACAAAGAGGGAATTATTCTGTGCAAAAGACTAAGGTATGTGCATGTATGTGTTCATGTGTGTGCATGGGTGTGGGTGTGGCACGTCCTCCTGCTGTTTGAGAGAGGAAGATGGCGGGACACATGCAGGAGATCACGGCTGTGCAGCTGCAAAGCGCTTTCTTGTTCTGAACCATCGCCCTTGTTGGCATTAATCATAACACACTTGAGGTTCTGCAGCTACAAGGTCACATGATGTACGACCAGGACTGCGACCAGGCAGGGGAGGGGAGGGGAGGGAAGAGTTTTCAGTGTTTGTTCTTCCCCAAAAGATGCATTGTGACTCAGTGAATGCAGGGATGGCATCAATTCTGGGGGTTCCCTATCGCCCCTAGGGTTAAGTAGAACATCTATTTGTCTTCTAAAGCCTCCTTTTATTTTCATTCCACCTTTGGTCTCCTTTCTCCTTACATCTCCTCATGTCCTCTTTGATCTAGAGACTCAGACCTCCTTGCTGTTCCTCACTCCAGACACTCCAGCTCTCAAACTCAGGTGTTTCTCTCTCCCTTCCTCCCCCTCTCCACCACTCTCTCTCTCCCTCCTCCTCGTCCTCTTCCTCCTCCTCCTCCTCCTCCTTTTCTTCCTCTTCCTTCTCCTCCTTTTTCTTCTCCTCTCCCTCCCTCCCTCCTTCTATTCCCTACCTCTGCTTTCTAAACTCTCTGCCTTCTTTCAAGCCTCAGCTAAAAACCTACCCTTTACAAAAATCCTTTCTGGGTTCCCCCTTGATGCTAATGCCTTCCCTGTGTTGATTATCTCCAGTACATCTTATATACATCTCATTAGACTGTGAGCTCTTTGTAATTGTCTTTTACCTTTCTTTGCATGCCCAGTGCCGAGCATAGTGCTTGGCACATAGTAGGTGCATGATAAATGCATGTTGACTTGACTTGGAGCCTGGAAGACAGCCTCTCTGGTACCCTGTTGGTAGACTTGTAAGTCCATTTGTTTCAGAAAACAACTTTGCCTCCTACTAGAATCTGGGCATAGACCCCCCCAAAAAGTCAGAGGAAGAGGAAAGGGTCTCACAGATGTTAAAATAGTCCTGACAAATGCTTTTTGTTATCGAATTAGAAGCAGAGTGGGTGTCTGTCAACTGGGGAATGACTGAGCAGATTATGGTTCATGAATGCAGAGGAATAATATTGCACCATAAGAAATGGCAATGGGAAGATGAGGAAATTCAGGACTGGAGATAAGAAGAGTTCAATGGCTCAGGTAGCCTGATGTTTAGAATCTGTAAACCACAAGGATGGAAGGCTGTTGGTTTGACTCCACAGGCTAACTGCCAGGAATGTCCTTATTACATAGGGAGGCATGTGAGCAGGACTATTGGGAAACAGCCTCTAAAGGTGCCAGACTCCCACCCAGCTTCAGCTTCTGGACATTCTGGTGCATTGATCTCCACGCCTGAGCTGGGATGGGCTAGTCCTTGGAGGAAGCGTTCTGTTCTCTAAACAGTCTGGATCCTCCAGACCATTTGTAGCACTCTGTTCTCCTTTGCAAACTCCCAGAGGAATCTTTGGTTTATCAAGAGAGATGTTTTTCCCAGATAGCCTGGCCAGCAAGTTCAAGGTCAGATCTTCCTGGCCAGTTGTCTTTTTTGTTTTGTTTTGTTTTCCTTTTTTCACTGGAAAGGAAGCCCAGGGATGGCCAGCAGCTTCTCTGGAAATACCAACAGAGCTCCTTCCCACATGGAAATGCTGGAATCATCGATGACAAGCCAGGGGGGAACTCAGTGACTGTCTAGTCCCATAAAAGCAGAAAGAGCCCAGGGAAGAAAGGATTTTCTCAGTATCACACACATAGAAGTGGGACCTGAGTCCAACCCTCCCTCTGCCTGCTACATGGCTGTGGGTTCTGGTTTGTGCTTCCTTTGCCCCTAGAAGATGTCCCTCTGCCCAAACAAAAACATAATCAACACAAAACAGTCTGGTCAAGAAAAGGATCTGGGAGATTCCAATTCCCTTAACTCTACTTCTCTTTGGAAACAGGATGAGACTGGGAAGCCAGGACTCTGCCAGTTGCAGCTTTTCTGGGCCTCACTTTCTCCATCTGTAAAATGGGCTTGGGTGGTCTTTTCCTTCTGTTCCCCTCCTAACCATCTAGGGTGATAGAGATGGACACTAGATCCTAGAGCCAGAGTTAGGAGGTATCTGAGAGCTCTCACTGAATCCTCCCCGATTTTCTGAATGAACAAGCCAAGGTCTGGAGATGAAGGGACCTGTGTAGGGTTACCCAGGGTGAGTGGCCAAGCCAGGAGTCAAACTTGGGGCCTCCAGCTGCAAATCTCAGCACCAGTTAGCAACAACTTAGTCATCAAATTATCCGATAATGTCTTTTTTAAAATGAGATTTTAATGAATTAAATTAGATTTTAATTAAACTCAATAGCTTTATTAAGTGTCTGATACTAGGCAACTGTGGCGAATCCCTGGAGCCACAGAAGCCCAAGGGAAAGGTCCTGGCCTGCAGCAGGTAATGGAGACTCTGTTGGCAGGAAGCTGGGGGGGCTTGGGACACGCCTCTGTGGGGCCATTGCAGCCGGCATGCAGCATTCTGCTGGTCCCATTGCTCACAGCGAATGGTCCCCAGGGGAAGCACTAGTGATGCTATTGCTAATCACAGTCTGTAGAAATCTCTGAGGCACCTGGGGGGCGCTGCACCCAGAGAATGTCGAGTGCCTTTACTGCTGGCCATTCATTTTATTTATTCATCAAAAAGTGTTGATGGAATCCTCGTGGTCAACCCAGTTTAGAGGTGACATGGGCTGGTGGAGGGAGGACTTCATTTGGAGCCAGGAGAGTGCTGAGTTCAAATTTCACCTCAGATGCTAACTAGATATGTGCTGATGGACACGTCACTTACTTTTCTCTGGGTCTCAGTTTCTGCATCTGAAAATGGGGGCAAGAGTGCCTATGAGACTCTTGTGAAAAGCAAATGTCTTATACATGCATACACACAAGTGTGTGAATGAAATAATGTATCTATCTAATAATTGAATTAATAATTATTGGATTTATTTAATATTTTAATCAATAATATTTAATAATTTAATTAGATTTATTTATTTTACAAATATAATTTCATATAGTCACATATTATTTATATATTTATAGCACATCATTCTATAATTTTATATCATATTGAATATATTTACTTAGAATTTTGCATAAAATGTATATATAAATAAAATATATAATATAATATATACAATTTACAGATTATACAGAGTATCCCAAAAATCTTAATGCAATTTCAAATTATTAAAGCTTAAAACATCACTAAGGCTCTTGGGACACCCTAAGTAATATGAAATATTTATTATGTAATTTGTATAAAATTTGGCCATCTAAATACCAGTTCTATCTTGTTGTTATTCCATAGTAATGTAGTAAATACCTGTGATGTAGGTACTGGGAATAAAAAAAAGATAGATGTAATGTATCTTCATAGTCCTGAATTGGGGGCAGGGGGAGGACAGAGTTTTCCATGTGAATTTCTCTGACACATGCTGGTGGCTGTCACCCTTGGCAAGTCCCTGAACTTCTCAAGCTCCTAATTCTCTAAGACTGTTAATTAAGCGGAGTTGTTCTATTTTTGCAGAAGGAATTTCCACACCAAGAATTCCCACCGCTGATGATGATACAGGTGTTGGGATGGAGTGGGAAGTGGGACTGTTAAGAGTCACACGCGTTATAGCCGTGGACCTGGGGAAAACCTCAGAAACCAGTTAGTCCAACCAATTCACTTTATAGATCAGGAAATTGAAGCCTAGGGAGTTTTAAAAGTTTATTATTAAAATTTTCAATTAGCCAGCTGCCTCCTCTATTTGAAAAACTAACAAAAAAACCTTTGTAACAGATATATACAATATGTACATATGCATGTGTAGGTATACCTAGACACATGTACATGTGTATACATATGTACATACATATGTATGTATATATACATGCATATAAAAATCAAGTGAATCAAATTCTTTATTGTGCCCAGGGAAGTGAACTGATTTAGGGCACTTGCTGTAGAGCTGGAATGAACCTCAAGAAGCCACCTAGTCCAACTCCATTTTACAGATGAGCAAAACTGAGGCCCAGGGAGGTTAATCAGCTCACCTCAGGTCACACAGATAATAAATAGAAGGCCCAGGATTTGAGAGAATGGAGAGATTTTTTTAATAATGTATTTCCCTAAATTAAATTTCTATTTGATTTTTCCCTTGTCCATTATTCTTCTCTCCACTAGTCTCAGCTAACGAATGTACCAAGGAAACACGTGTGGAAGGGGTGGTCAGGATCTGGGGAGGCCTGTCTTTGTATCTTAGATTAACCAACAGTGGTTTTCACCTCCCAGCTGGATGCTCTGCTGGAAGTTTCTAGAGGGGGAAGAAATGGTTTTCTCATGTAACAGGCTCTATTTCCTATCATGCTAATTTCAACATTCCTCATTTTCTCAAACTGAATTCCCAGCCGAGTTTATCAGTGGAGATCAGACTGGAGCAGCAAGGCCACAGAGGGGAGATCAGGAGGGCACATTTTTCAGAATTCTCTTTCCAGGTCTAGGAGTCCAGCACAAGGGACAAAACCGTTCGCATTAGCCAGGATGGAGGACCAGGAAGGAGGCGTGGCTCAGGTGTCATAGGTAGATGGGCCAGCTAGAAAGCAGGTTCAAGATGGCACAGGAATGTGGATTTAGCATGTTTATAATGACTTCATTTCTAGTCATGGGCTTTGCTATGGCCTAAGCATCCTTAGCAAGGTATAAAGGGAGAGCGGAGTGTGGCTGAAGCTGGATGGAGTATAGATCCCTGGGTTGGGATCCTGTCTTGAGTGCTGCTTCGCTGTGTGAAGAAGTTACTTATCTTCTCTGAAACTCATTTTCATCCTGTATGAAAAGAGATCACACTTACCATGCCTGTGACATAGGGTTACTCTGAAGAAGTGAAACAAAATGTGTGACCTTGGAAAAATCCCAACTGTTCTGGAGCACAATGCCACATCTGTGAAGGGAAGGATTTGCACTAAAAGACGCCTTCAAACTTCAATGCAAGTCTGATAAAGACTCTAGAGGGGAAAAGGGCTCCTATACATCACAGAAGACTGATATTCATCCATCCATCCATCCATCCATCCATCCATCCATCCATCTATCCATCCATTCATCCATCTATCCATCTGTCCATCCCCTCAATAATTATTCCATTTATCCTTTCATTCATCCATTCCATCCATCCATTCATCCATCTATCCATCTATCTACTCATCCATCCATCCATCTGTCCATCCCCTCAATAATTATTCCATTTATCCTTTCATTCATCCATTCCATTCCATCCATCCATCTGTTCATCCATCTATCCATCTACTCATTCACCCATCTATCCTCTTATTCATCCATTTCATTCCATCCATCTGTTTATCCATTCATCCTTCCATCCTATCCATTCATCCATCTATCTTTCCATCCATCTATCTATCCATCCATCCATCCATCCATTCAGTCAATAGACAGTAATATGTACATGACAAAGACAGAAATATTTTGAACATCTCAAAATTGGTAGCTTCATCCTTTCCTATCTAGTAAGCAAACTTATTGGATATTTGATATTAGCTTCACTGATGCAAAATGCATTTCCTTTTTTCTGAGACTCTAATAGCATCAAAATGGTTTGGGAACATTTTGGGTGTGGCCATCGCTTGAGCCTGTTCTCAAAACCATTTGTCTTGGGTGCTGAGTTTGAAGCTTGCCATAAACCGGCTTGAGGCCCTTCTGGAAACATTCTTCCCCCTTCCCTGGCTCTTTTCTTGCCTTACTTCTGGCCCCTCTTATTCCTTATCTGTTAAACAGAAGCTTTCATAAAAAAAAAAATCCTGTAATCATTCATCTTTTTGTAAAGCCTACACATCCCAAATCGTGTGTAGGCAGGAGAATTCTCCTGTGCTGGTTCTTTGAGTCTGTGTAATGAGGAGCAATCACTGGCATTCTGTCTCTCGCTGAGAGCTAGGACTATTTGTACTGTGACTTAGAGATGGCTGTGAAAAGCATGAGCATGCGGGCAGGGGGCTGGGTGGGGGAAGGAGGCTTTCATTGTGATTCTAGCACCTTTCCAAACCTCAAGGTAAAAAGAGGCTTGTGTGAGGCTTCTAAATGAAAACCCAGCCACAAGAGGAACACGATGCCTAAGGCTTCTGGTTCTCAGATGAGCATTTTACTATATGGGAAGGTTCATGGGTAGAAATGGGCCCATTTGCAGAGAGGCTGGGTGGGATGGGCTGTCCAAATGCATTTCAGTCAACCCCTAGCACAGTGCCCAGACTGGGAGGTTGCAGAGAATTTCTTGACTAACAGAGCATGTGTTTGTGTCTCTTCCCACCTGTGTGACCTTGGAAAAATCCCAACTGTTCTGGAGCACAATTCCACATCTGTGAAGGGAAGGGTTTGCACTAAAAGATGCCTTCAAACTTTAAATATCTGACCCTGCGATCACAGACACTTCCTTTCCATTTAAAGTCCATTTTAGTAAGTACCTTTATGTGCTAGGGACTGTGACAAGTGCTTTACAATGATCTCATTTAATCCTTACAATGACCCCGGGAGGCAGGTGTTTGATTATCAGCCTCATTTTACAGCTGAGGAAAAACTGAGACAAGGATAGGTTAAGTGACTTGCCCAGGGTCACACAGCTAGTGAGTGTCTGAGCTGAGTTTGAACTCGGCTTCTTCACTCCAGGCCCAGCATTCTGTTGCACTGTGGCGCCACCTAGCTGCCTACGTGGCTAGGCAATGTCCTCATCTGGACAATACTAGCACCAACATCATAGTGTTATTGTGAAGCCCGCATAAAATTATGCTGATAAAGTGCTCTTTGCAAATCTTCAAGCGCTATAGGAATATAAACTGTTATTTTATTATTATTTTGTTCCCATCTTTTTTATGGTGGTGAAATATGTCAGGGAGAGCGATGTGACTTGTCACTCTTCTGGTATTCATATTTTCTATTAAATTATAAAGGGATTATGGAGAAAATAACTGCTTTGGGTAGCTAAATACAATATTCTTGACAAATGACAAAATCTGTCATTTTCCTTGATACTATCTGTGATTCTGCTTGTTAGGGAGCTTCCAGTGAGGAAACTCCCTCCACCAATTCTAATCAATACCTTCTCTTCAACTTGGCCCTGGAGATTTGCCAGGAGCCCTGAGAGAAGTGACCAATGGAGCCAAAATCAGAAGGAAAACAGAAATTGAGAATTGTATAGACAGTTTATCAGATAAAGTTCTCATATCAAAAATATATAAATAACTTTGATAGATCTATAAGAATATGAATCATTCCCCAGTTGATAAATGGTAAAAAGATATGAACAGGTAGTTTTTTTTTTTTTTTTTTTTTGCTTTTTGGAGAGCAGTTGGGGTTAAGTGACTTGCCCAAGGGCATAGGGCTAGTTTTTTTGTGTGTGTGTGTTAAGTGTCTGAGGCTGGATTTGAACTCAGGTCTTCCTGACTCCAGGACCGGTGCTCTATTCACTGCTCCACCTAGCCATCCCAACAGGTAGTTTTTCTTTTTTTTTTTTTTTGGAGGGCAATTGGGGTTAAGTAACTTGCCCAAGGTTACACGGCTAGGTTTTTGTTTGTGTGCGTTAAGTGGCTGAGGCCGGAACCGAACTCAGGTTCTTCTGGCTCTGGGGCCGGCACTCTACTCACTGCACCACCTAGCCGCCCCTCAACAGGTAGTTTTTCAATGAAGAAATCAAAACAATGTATAGTTATATGAAAAATGCTCTGAAGTGTTATTGGTTAGAGAAATGCAAATTAAAATAACTTTGAGATATTATTTTACAGCCACTGGATTGGCTAAAATGATTGAGGGAAAAAGCAACAAATGTCGGAGGGGAAAAATTGGGGCACTAATTCATTGTTGGTGGAACTGTAGACTGATCCAGTCATTTTCCCAAAGAGTTATTAAACTTGACTGCTGAGGATGTCCATAGAACACTGTACTATCCTTTTCTTGAGGGACTCATGGAGCCAAATTGGAATCCATTTATGACTTAGTAGCTAAGTTGTAGAGGTTGCCTGGGTTCAGAGACAGAAGAGAGTTAATTAGGGTCACACAGCTAGAACATGTCAGATATAATCCTGAAGCCCAGGATTCTACCCATCACCTCTCTGCCTTTAATATTCCTTCCCTTTTCCTCTCTTCTCTTTCTTTCTCCTCCTTCTTATCTCCTTGTCCTTCCTCTCCATTTTCCCCCTTTCTCCCCTTTCCTCTTCTCTCCTCTTCTTCCCTCTGTCTCCCGTTTCCCTCATTTTTCCATCTCCTGCCCCTTTCCCCTTTCTCTTCCCCTTCTCTCTTTCCTTCCCTCCTTCCCTTCTCTCTTCTCCCCCTTCTCTTTCTACTTCTATCTCCCTCCTCCCCTTGCCCATTTTTTTGCAACTTCTACTCATTATACTTAATTCTGTCCTCTGGGGCTGAGCAGAAAACCTCTCATCCCTCTTGCATATGACAGCCCTTCACATTTTGAAGGCAGCTGCCTTCCTTGTGCCCCCTTCATGCTATCTTATCTTTTTCATTCCTTTTCTGTCTCCCTTCTCGTTCTTCCTCCCCCTCCCCCCCTCTCCTGGGAGCTGAGGTTGAAACTATTGAATATAATGAAATATGTGTATTATCTGTGGATTTTACTTATCTTCATCTCCTTTTTCATGGGCTAGTGGGGGCTGAATTTTATCATATCCTAAAAACTTTCTGTGTATGTAGGTTTTTAATCTCCCATTCTCTGCCTGGCCAAGATCATCGGAATAACAAAACAATTAGTGTAATAGCCCAGTCAAATTTGCATGTGAAACTGCTTTCTCATTGCATGGAATTCATAATGATGTCCATAAAGCCAAAAGGTGGAACTGTCTAAGAATTAAGAATTGATGAGATTCAAACCCAGCCATGAGGCCTGGATCCTACTCCAGACGTCTCCAGTGACTGGTTTTATTATCTGAGACAACCAAGTCAAGTCAAGCCAACAATCAGTCAGCCAGTGAGCCTTTATTAAGTGCCTAGTATGTACCAGGTGCTGTGTTAAATACTGGGCATGTGAGAGAAGCAGAGAGTCTGCTCTCAAGGAGCTCAGTCATATGCAAACAACCATGTACAAACAAGACTCAGCACAGATTGGAGTTAATCTCAGAGGGAAGGCATCAGAATTTAGAGGGATTAGGGGAGGTTTCTTTGGGATTTTGTTGTTGTTCATCCTTTGCTCTGGAAGACGACCAATGCCATCATGGAGATCTTGATTTGCCCTGAATTGGATGGAGGGGAGGTGGAGCTGTGCAAGGTCATCAAGCCTCCCCCTTGATTCCAGAACCATCGAAGTCCAGTGGCAAGATAAAAGTCAGGACAGTTGGAAATGGCCCAGGTTGCAGTGGGTGACCTTAGCCTTTCCAAACTAAGGTCTTTCCCAGGTCTCAGTTTGGGACTTGAAGAGAGCCAGGGAGCAGATGATGGAGGGAGAGGGTTACAGGCATAGGGGACAGCCAGAAAAACATGCCTGGAGCCAAGAGATGGAGGATCTTGTTTGAGGGCCATTCCGGAGACCAGAGTCACAGGCATTTATTAAGCACCAGCTGTGTATGAGGCCACCAACCTCTTCCTGACTTTGCTCCCATGTCTCCCGTGAGCTCAATAGAATACTACTCTCAGTGGATAATAGCAATAACTGACATTTGCTTACAAGTTTACAAAAGAAAGTTTTCTTTCATTATTTCATTTGGGCCTCAAAATAACCCCTTAAAGTAATTATGATAAGTTTTATCCCCATTTCACAGGTGAGGAACCAGAGGTGAAGTGACTTACTCAGGGTCACACTGCCAGGATATATCAAAGGCAGGATTTGGACCGAGCTTTCCCTGGCTCCAAGTCCAGCACTCTACCCACTAGGTTACCTACATAATAGAGGTGTAAAGGACCGATTAGTGCCCTGCTTTCAACTATTTGGAAATGGGTCCCTCTAGCTTGGAGCTCCTCTGAGTTCTGTTTTCTGAGAGTTAGGAGTGTTCTTTCCATGTCTCTCCTACACTCTCCCTTGGCATCCCTGAGATGAGTGCATCTAAAAACTCAACATCAAATACCCATGCTAAGTCTAGAGGCCATGTGGCGTAGCACGCAGAGTCAGCCTCAGGGCCAGAGAGACCTGGACTTCAGTCCCCCTCTGGCCTATGCTGCCTGTGTGACCCTGGGTGCCTCACTTGATCCCTCCGTGCTCTAGGCAACGTTCTAGGACAAAGTCGCAGAGACGGTGATGGCCTGCATGGGAGTCACTTACAGTAGTGACATCCTGGGTCCGGTCCCCATCCCCTTGCCTATATTTTTATCCTGCAGGAGTAGGAGGGCTTATGCAACAAAAGCTTTGTGGGAGGACGAGGTTTCAGAGCTAGCACAGTAATGATCTTGTGACATGAGATGGTGGGATGCTAGAACGTCATCTGTTTCTCCCTCTTAACCAAGAAAAACATTGTTCCTCAAAGGCCAGTATGACATAGGGCTCCCTGAAGCCAGAGAAGGTGGCCATCAGTTGGGAAGAGGCTGGACAAAAGGTGGTACGGAAATGCCATAGAATATTAACAAGCAGGGAGGAACAATGGATGAGAAGATTTCAAAGACTTACAGTCTAATCTTGTCTCATACCCTTCCTAGCTCTGTGACCCTGGCCTAGTCATTTAACCTCTCTGGGCCTCATTTTCCCTATCTGTAAGAATGGTGTTGACAGGAGCAGCTCTCGAGTCTGGATCTGAGGACCTGAGTTCAAAGCCAGCCTCAGACACTTAACACAAAACTAGCTGTGTGACCTTGGGCAAGTCACTTCACTTTGTTTGCCTCAGTTTCCTCATCTGTAAAATGAGCTGGAGAAAGACATGGCAAAACACTCCAGTATCTTTGCCAAGAAAAGCCCAAATGGAGTCATGAAGAGTTGGACATGAATGAAACGACAACAACAAGAAAGAAAATGCCCTCATGTCACTGGTCCTGGGCATACTACTGATCTCTACTATAAATACATGAAGGAGAGGACAGCTTCCTATTGGTGCCAGCTGACCCTGAAGGGCAGTGGGAATGTCCAGGTAACAAAGTGGATGAACTCATCAAGGACTGCATGCTTGGCAAACTTGAGGCTCCATTAATGTCTATTAGCCGCCATTAATGATAGTAAGTGAGAAGCCTTCACCCTATATAACATTGTCCCAATTTGCAAATTTCCAGAAATCTCTATTTAGAAGATTTGTTTCATGAGATTGGGATCTCTGGGGTGATTGGGCACTTGCTTGATGCTTGGACTTTGGTCCTTGTGTCCCTCATCCTTGGCACAAGGCCTGGCACCTGTGGGTTTTCAATCAATGTTAAGTGACTGATTGATACAAGAGGAAAAACACTGGCTCCTGAGTCAGAGAAGCTGGATGCACGTTCCACCTCTGATGTTTATTGCTTGTATTACTTTGGGCAAGTCACATAACTTCCCTGGGCCTCAGTTTCCTTTTCTGTGAAATGAAGAGGTTAGGCTAGATAGCCTCTGAGGACCCTTCCAGCTATGGGCCCACGATCCTACAATGGATTTCTGTGTAGAAATTCTGGGGTGGGGGGATCAGGCCCTGGACTGGGATCTTCTTAATAGCTGCCCTGGGAGCATAACAATTCATGGCTGGTTTCCATGTTTTGCCTCCTTTCTCACCCTGATGAAGCCTAGGAGAGACTCCCCCTGGTTAAAGAAGATATTTCTTGAAACAGGGAGAGGAGAGCGCCCAGTCTCAGAGAGAGAGACCCTCATGGACCATTTTGCTGAACTAGATCCTCACCAAGAATCCCCCATACTTGCTAGCTGGATGTCTTGTCTGTCTCCAGGGGAGGGGAGCTTGCTGTGTCCTGGGGCATCCTGAGGCGCTTTGGGACAGCTCTAAATGTTAGGAAGTTGGTTTTCTTGTCCATTAAACCTAAATCTGACTCTTGGTATATCACATCTACTTCTTATAGCTCTGCCCTGTGAGGCCAAGCAGACCTAGCTAATGCCTCTTCCAATCTACAGCTCTTCAAAGAAAGGTTTGCTTGTGCAGAGGACATTGAGGGCCTATCGAATGCCTGGAGCTGTGATTGGAGGAGCACTGGTATCTATCTGCCTTCACTCAGTAAACAGAGGCAAGTACCTGTCCCAGCTAAGGCCCTGTCACTAAGCAGTGGTGCTAGGTGATTTCACATGGGCCTTCTTGTTCCATGCTAGTGCCTGTTTCCCATGCCTATCCTTGGACTCAGAGCAATGCTTTGTGTGGCACCAGGAGCTTTCACCAGAAGATCCCAAAGATTAGCTCAGCCAGCCTCACAACGTTATGGGAGAAGGGAGAAGCAAATGGGTGATTGAGAGGCCGAACCCAGATCAGAGTGAGGACAGGTCTCTGTGTGTTAGAACAAGTGGTTGCCTGTTTGTCTGTGGTTCCCATGTGGTCATATAAGCCCACGGTGTGAGCTAGTCAGCTGTAATCATTAATGATTGGAGCAATTACTGGGCAAGTGTAAGCTGAACCTTGCCCATGAAGGAGTCTCCAGAGTTTAGTGTCTCCTGCTTCTGGTACTAAGGCTTTTATGACTCTCGTCTCATTTTGGCATCATAGCAGGAGGTGTGATTCAGAGAGAAAGGGGTTTGAAGTCAGACAGCCTGGTTCTGAATCCCACCTCTGCCATTTGCTTCCGACGCTATCATCCAGGGTGGCCAGCCCAGATCTAAAATAGGGCTGGACTCCAGGGCCTCTGTGGTCCTTTCCAGCTTCAAATCTATGATCCCATGAGCCTGGCTGATGCTGGATAGATCACCTTCCTTTCTGAGCCCCACTTTCACTTTCTGTTAAAGAAGGTGGTTGGACTGGGTAACCTCCAAAGTCCTTCTAGCTCTGGAGCAGGGTTACTGCTATTGTTTCCATTTTGTGGAGGAGATTTAGGGTCCTTGAGATTGTAATGTCAGTCAGGGTCTTATAGTGTCAGAGGTGGTATTTGAATGGTAATTGAATCCTGACTCCAGGATTCTCTCCATCAGCCTACGCTTCTTCCATGTTTTGGGAGCTACTTTAAAGAAAGAAAGAAAGAAAGAAAGAAAGAAAGAAAGAAAGAAAGAAAGAAAGAAAGAAAGAAAGAAAGAAAAGAAAGAAAGAGAAAGGAAGGAAGAAAAGAAGGAAAGGGAGCAAGAAAATGGAGGAAGAAAAAGAAGAAAAGAAGGAAGAAGAAAGGGAAGAAGAAAAGGAAAAAAGAAAGAAAGGAAAGAAAAAAGGAGAGGAAGGAAAAAAGGGAAGGAAAGAAAAATAGAAAGACATCCTCCAGGATGAGAAAGTGCAAGGGCTTTAGCTGCCCAATGCAGGAGTCTGTTTGAACCTAAAGTCAATAAGGGATCATTAGAGCTTTTTGAGTGTGGGGATGACGTGGTCATCATTGTGCTTTATATATCACCTGTGCAGCTTTTGGAGCTTGGGTTAAAGAGGGAGGAGCTCATGCAGGGAGAGCACTTTGGAGCTGACCACAGTGATCCATTGCAGAGCCCCTCTGCCATATGGACATGCCTAGGAGGAGGTGCCTCTCAGCCATGGCCTCCTTTGCCCCAGAGGTTCTGTACAGCACCAACATCTGTCTGCTCATCTTGCCCACTGTTTATAGAGGATGTAGCAAGGGTTCAGTGCTCAGGTGGTCATGGAAGGGGGCCAAATGTCACTGTTGCAAAGAACAATAGGGATCTCATAGCATGGGTTCAGCAGGGATGCCTTTCTCTTGGGGCTCAGCAATGCCTCCTAGTCAGCAGCACCACATTTTCATGTCCTTTCTAGAGTGGAGGCATCTGGAATGAGTCACTGCTGATGTGTGGCCTGTGACGCTGTCATCAGCTTCTCTCCTCAGCGAATTACCTCCAGTCTTTCAACATTCAGCCCACTTTAGCATCATACATCAAAACAAACTTGACTAAAAAATTCAGCAGACGCAGCAAAATGGAAAACAGCAGCAAACAGAGACTGGAATCTTTTCAAACATATGGAATTTTCCCTTTGGATATTCGATCTCATATCCCTGGAGCTTGGAGGGCGTGAATAAATAAATACCATAGAACTATTCTTTAACTGCATAATTATTTGCTTATTCACACCCTGTGGATTGTAGCAATTACATTTTTAATTTCTGGGGAAAGAATGTCATCCTCTCAAGCAGTTTTTGTTGAGATCTTATGACTAAAACTTACTTATTTCAGTGCTGTGAAGGGTCCGTGATTTTGTCGCTGTAAGCAACCCCTCCACTGATGTATAACAAGCCTTCTGTGTCTTCACCTGCTGGATGATTCGTATCCTTTTCTCTTCCATAAACCCTCTGCAGAAAACATTCCTGTCTGTCCAACATCCCAGAAGCTTGTCTCTTGCTCTGCCAGCATCTCAGGGACATGGATGTTTCCCCAGAGCTGTCTCTCTCTTATGATGTTGCAAGCCCGACTTCTTTTACCAGCATCAAACATGCTCATTAACCTTCTTTAAAGTGCTTCTCACACATCCTCATAACCACCACCATTGCCAGTGTCATTGATTGCCCATTGTGTTGTCATCTCACTTCTCTGGTCATGATCTTCCATGGTTCCCAACATCACTGAGAGGCTATTGGTATTAAAGCCACGATTGGCTTTTGCAACAATGGATAGGTTTGGATCGCTGAAAGCTCAGAAGTTCCCTATATCCAGTCCAAACCAATCTCCAGTTCAATTCTAGGCCCATCTTATTGTCCATTGTGATACTTGTGTATGCCACAGCCTAGGAAATATGTATTTTCATCTACTCTGTTTATCCAGTATGGATAATTAGATTATTATCTTTTTCCTCTCTCTGGAGTTCTCTAACAAAGATTTGTAGTTGTCCAGGTTCAATGTGACATATTATGTCACCACTGGAACACCGTAAGACTTTCACCATCAATAGAAAATACTTTTTTTGTGTGATCCTTACATAAAATATCTTCCATGACATTGGAACATCTTTGGTATCAACATTGATCTCACCATTTCCCATTCATTTTATGTTAATATTCAGCATATTTTTAATCAAATGATTGCATCTTTCAAAGAATCTCATATGATTTTGATAATACTATCTCCCTGCCAAGGTTGTTATGAAGATGAAAGGAGATAATATATATATAACATACTTTGCTTAGTTTATGCTGTGATAGGTGCCTTGTGGAGGAGAGCCATATATTTTCCTAAAATTGTCAAACAGTCAATGTGGAGGAATATCACCCACTATTTGCCTCTCCCTTCGTTGTATGACTTTAATCATGTCGTCCACTGTGGTGAGTCATGCGTTAATGACTGTATTCCCTTTTAACATTGTTATGGAGGTTGGTCTTAACGTGTATAATGGATTATTCTCAGAAATAAGTAGTTGGTTTTTTTTAAAGTATCCATGGTTTTCTTGATTGCTATTTTCCCTCCAATAGAAGCAAAGTGAATGTTTTTTGTTCTTTTTGACTCTTGCTCTCTTTGAAATTCCCTGTAGATTGATCCCTCGGGGCTGTAAGCTTGGTTGGCCATCCACAGTAATTTGCTTGGAGATGCACAGTAACTCTTTCCAGCTTCATCCTTTCAGGGCCGCCATCTTTATCCCTTCTTCAGGTTGCCCATCATATTCAGAAACAATGGAGGCCAAAACATGTGTTTCTACTGTTGCTTATGAAAATGAATCAATATCTGAATGCTGTGAGATCTGTTCCATTTTGCATGCTTTTTTTTTTGGCCTCCTAATTGAACATCAACCATCAGAAGATAATCTGCAGGCACTCTGGCTCAGCTAGACTCCATACAAAACCATCTGCAAGTCTGTCTTTCTAACTGCACTTTGCTCTTTGTGAGATGATGCTTAAAATCTTCTAAGATCATAGGATTTAGTACATTATTTTAAAACAGGGTTCTAGGGTTTTAGTGTATTTAAGCAGGTTGTTGTGGATGCTTTGTGACCTTACACAACACTTCCTTCCCTTTTTTCTTTTTTGCCAAGTTGGTGTTTGATACTGACTCAACCTGATTACAGATCTGGCTTATTGAGGAACATGGTACATTCAGAAGATGTTGCTCTAATCCGAATTTATGCCGAAGAGGCTTATCAATTTTCCTAGAAGTTCTCATACGAAATGGAATCCTTCCCCCTCCTGTGACTTCCTTATGCCTTTCATTTCAAATCAGAATATTAACTTGGTTATCACATTATCACAGAATTTCAGAGTTGGAAAGGACCAAAGTTGAAAGGGCCTTCTAGACTGGCCAATATCTAAAATGGGATCTCCTTGATGGTGCTAGAGAAGTGGTCATCTGGTCCTTAATGCTTTAATACTTTTAATAGTAATGCCTTTGCTTTAATACCTTTGACACCGATTGTTTCTGCAGGTCGCCAGTGGCTTCTGCTTTTGGAGTTCTAATTGCTGAGAATCTTCCCCCCTCATTTCAGACCTGTATGGTTTTAGTATCACCTCAGCTTTTTGGTGATTGAACAAAGGTTAAACATTGAAATTACCAAGAGTTCAAATAATGAAAGAATAGATAACAAAACACAAACCTATATTTACCATTATGTGGCAGCTACTATACTAAGAATTAGGCAGTGAGTGTGTGTGTGTGTGTGTGTGTGTGTGTGTGTTTGTGTGTGTGTGTGTGAAGGAAGGGAGTACAAATATGAAACTGAGCTGGTCCTTGCCCTTTAGGAATTTATATCCTAAAAGAAGCAAACAACACATATAGTCCAGAAGTGGCCAGGGTAGGTTGTTTCCATCTGGGGAGCATTACATTTGAATTTAAGAAGATTTGTGTTTGAATCTTGCCACTGACCCTTAATAGCTGTATAACCCAGCCAAGTCATTTTACCTCCTCAAGTTTCATTTCCTTGGCTGTAAAATGGGGATAACATGATCAGCCTCCAAGGCAGTCAAGTCAAATGGCATTCTCATTGATTGCTTTGCAAACCTCAGAGTGCTATACAAATGTTGGCTATCATTTCCCTAATAACACTTTCAGGTAATCTGTTAGAATCACTCTGTTTGACTGACCTTATCTCTGAGTAATACAGGAGTTATTAAACAAGAATTAATGCCATTTTCTTGTGAGTGACTATGGGGTGGGCAATGGCTCTTTATTTTTCCATTTGTGCACAAATGCTTAATGAGCACTCAATAACCTCAACAATTTTCTCCTTTCACTGGTGCTTTGTCACTCTTGAAAAGTGTCCAATGTAATATCCATCCAAAAGGAATCAGATTTGTACAACCATGTATGTATAATAGAATCAAATACATTGTATTTATTTTTCACCATTTATTTTTATGTCTAGAAGGAGTTGGGAGAGGTTTTAGAGTGGAAGATTTTAGCTGAATGTGAGGATACTTTTCCTTGTGAAATGGGCCTTCTAGAGCAGGAGTGACTTCATCATCACAGGGGGATGCCAAGGGTAGTGACTGGATAGACATTCCTGAGAGGTAATCAAGGCGGGTTTCTTTTTAAATATGGATTTGGCTAGATGACCTCAGGCCTCTTGTCCAACCCCTATGACTTACTCTGCTCCTAGAGTAACCTGGTCTAGTGTATTGAGTGCTAAACACAAGGTCAGGAATACTTGCATTCTAATCCTGCCTCTGACACTGACCATGTGACCACAAGCAACGCATTTGAACTTTCTGAGCCTCGATGTCCTCATCTGTAAAATGGACATAATAATACCCGTAATACCCAACTCATAGGGTTCAATTAAATTGGACAAGACTTTATTGAGTTCCTTTTATGTGTCAGGTGCTGGTGATATAAAGACCCAAAGTGACTGCCTTTGCTCTCAAGGAGTTTACATTTTGCGAGGTTGTAAGGAGGTTTGAATGAGATCCACTATAAAGAGGAATGGGGTGGCGTGGAGAAGGCACTTATAAGTTACTTACTATGGGCTAGACAATATGCTTTGCAGACTTTAGAATACAGTGTGTCAGCTTTTGTTGTTATCATAAATATTGTTATGGGGTGCAATCCCAGCCACATGGAGTTCTTATAGTCTCATCAAGGAAGTGAGTCTTGTTTCTAAGAATTAGAATAATAGATACACGTTAATGAAAAAGCATTTCAGTGCTTACTATGGGCCATGTCCTGTGCTAAGTGCTGGGATGAGAAAACAATGAAGCACGACCATGTCTGCCGTCCAGGAATGTCCGTTCTAGCAAAGAGAGACAACAAGTCGAGGGGGGGCCTTTGTGGGAAAGTAGGAGAACCAGGCTACTGAGATGGGGTGGGGAGGAAGTAGCTTGGTGGGTGTGAATTGAGCAGACCAGGGTCCTGGGGAGGGTGAAGCTGGAGGGCAAGGTAGCGTGGCCTGGAGCCTACTAATGTACTTTTTGTCAAACTCTATGTGTTAGGAAGCTTTTTCTTATATTTCTGAAAATCATCCTCCCTGGAATTTTACCCCAGTGTTTTGTGTTTTCTGGGAACAAGCTGACTAATTCTAATATTTCTGAGAGCCTTTCCAGCACTGGAAGACAGCTATGAGGTTCCCTCTTCCCTGAACCTTCTCTTGGTTACTGCAAGTTGGTTGATACTGGTTTTCTGTGTGAACTCTGATTTTCCTATGGCAAATATTTCCATGTCCTTGAACTGCTTCCAGAGAGGGGAGTCTTTTTATCATATTCCTTTGGGTTCCACATGTTCCATATGCTTCTCCAAAGTGACCCCAAATGAGACATTCTTCTTGAAGGATGCCAAAGTCCTGAGATTCTGGCTTCCAGTTTTTCCCAGCTTTATGACCTTGGCTTCTATACGCCATAGCTTCCTCATCTGGGAAATAGGGTTAAAAATACTTACACCACTTATTTCATAGGGTTGTGAGGAGAATCCTTTGTAAACTTGAAAGTGCTGAATAAAAATAAAGTTCTATTTTCATGAAATGTGATTCTTCCACATAGCATTTTTGCTGTTGTTAAATACCCTTAATCTTTTCTCAGAAGGAACCAATTTTTGGTACCTTTTAGCTTGTGAGACACTTTGATTTCAGATTTTTCTTTCTGATGAACTAACACAGGAAGAGTTGACTCTATAAGGGGATTTATGGAAAATATAGGACCATAACTTTAGAATTGGAAGAGTCTTTAGAGATTATCTAGTCCAATCCTCCTCCTTTGACAGATGAGGAAGACACTTTACTAGCTGTGTGATCCTGGAGAAGTCACCAGCTCAGTGCCCAAGTTTCCCCATCTGTAAACTGAGTAGATTGGACATGACGGTCCCTGACATCCCTTTCCACTCTTAAGTCCTGCATCCAAAATGATTTGTCCAAGTTCACACAGGTAGTTAAGTGGTAGGATTAGGACTTGAACCTAGACTCTCTGCTTCCAAAGAGACAGTGCCCTTTTCATTGTCCCATACCGCTATAAGAATCTGATGAAGGGAGGAGGCAGGGAGGGATTGTCAGATGCTTCACAAAGACAAAACCACAGACCCACCAGACTCCCCGGGAGGCAGCCACTAATAGTCATTGTGAATGCGGAATCATTCCCTACACTGTGTTTGTCACTCCATTAAGCTAGGAGGAGGTAGGGCCATAGGTGGGCGACTCTGGGTTTGGTTAAAGCAGATAGTACTGAGCAAAGGGCATGACTGCATCTGTGACTGCTCGGGCCATACCTCACTCATCAGCTGGGCTGATGGCAGCTCTCTTTGCCTTAAAGTCATGGGCAGGGTCTACATGTCTTCTCTCTCTACCCTGGCAAATTCATTTACCTGCAGTCTGCCACAAGCATTCCTTGTCATCCTCCACTGTTTCAACACTGATCCTGTGCCTATTTTATCCTTTCAGGGCCTGCATTCCTTGCCCCTTTCCCCCACCACATTCTTAAGGGATAGCTCTATCTTCTGGAAGTGTGTGAGTCCGGGCTGTTTCCCTTTTCTTTTTTCTTTTCTTTTCTTTTCTTTTCTTTTCTTTTCTTTTCTTTTCTTTTCTTTTCTTTTCTTTTCTTTTCTTTTCTTTTCTTTTCTTTTCTTTTCTTTTCTTTTCTTTTTTTTTTTTAAAGCAATTGGGGTTAAGTAACTTGCTCAAGGTTACACGGCTCATCATTATTTATGTGTGGGTGCTCATTTTCCGAGGCTGGATTTGATCCTGGGTCATCCCAACTCTGAAGCCAGCATGCTTACTCACTGTGCCAGCTAGCCGCCCCAAGTCCTGGCTCTTTTCGAGGGAAGTGTGACCCCTGAGCTCCCTTGCTTCTTCTAACGTACATTGAGGTTGCAAACTTTTGCTACATTTCTGCCAGGAATATGGAGCCACATTCACTGGCTGAGATGAACTGACTTTTAGAGATATTTGTACTTTTAATCCTTCAGCAGCCAGGTTTGAAAGGTGATGCCACGGAGTGACTGGAGCAGTGGGAGTCAGGAACAACTGGGTTGGAGTCTGACATTGGATGCTTGCAACCTCTGTCACAAACCTCTGTTTGACTCAGTTTCCTCAACTGTAAAATGGGGATTATAACAGCAACTGCCTCCCAGAATTACTTTGAGGATCAAAAAACAGTATCTGCAAAGGGATTAGCACCGTATCTAGCATTTTCAGTCATGTCTGACTCTTAATGGCACCATTTGGAATTTTTCTTGGCAGAGATTTTTCCTTCTCCAGTTCATTTTACAGATGAGGAAACTGAGGCAAACAGGGTTAAGTGACTTTCCCAGAGTCATGCAGCTAGTAGGTGTCTGAGGTCAGATTTGAACTCAGGAAGATGAGTCTTCCTGACTCCAGACCCAGTGCTCTGTGCACTGTGGTGCCTCCTAGCTGCCCAAGTCTAGCACATGGTAGGGAGTATATGCATACTTATTCCCTTCCCTTCCCACCCTCATTCAACAAGTATTTACTTGGTTCCTACTTTGTTACAGGTTCCTACTATGTCAGATATATGATTGGACCTGTGGTTTCATTGGTTTAAAGAACTCTGGGATTAGGAAATGGGGGAAAAAAAAGATCAGGGGAAAAAAAAAAGATCAGGGGAAACCTCCTGCCCTCAAGGTAATTGGTCTGGACATGACATGTGGGCAAAAATAAATAAATGCAATGTGTGTATGATGTGATGCAAAGTGATTTTTGGAGGTTGAGCACCCTAACAGCCTAGATTGTTGTTGTGGTTGTTCATCCTTCGTTCTTGAAGAGGGCCAATGACATCAAGGGGACGATGTCTTGACTTGCGAGTGAGTGAGGCAGGCCTGGGCAAGGTCATAAGCCTCACTCTCTCCTCCAGAATCATTGGTGTCCAGTGGGGAGACAGAAGTCCAACCTTTGGTTTATGGTTCTAGGACCCAGCCTTGCATGTTATTAGCTTCCTTTCTGCTTATAGACATTGATAACATCTAACATCTAAGAACCTCAGTTTCCTCATCTGTAAAATAAGGGTGATGCTCGTGCTACCTCATAGGAATGTTGTGAGGAGAGCATTTTGCAAACAGGATAAGAACACCACAAAATATGATGGCTCAATTTACTATACTACCTACCCATCTCCTGTGACTATGCATATTTACTGCAAGGTTTCATATTTGGGGAAAAGAGGCGAGGGAGAGAAAAGGAATTTATCAATTTAAAATGAAATGAAAAAAGAAATGTGATGACGATGTATTAAAAATCCACACAGCTGAGTGGCACAGTGGATAGCGCACCTGGCCTGGAGTTAGGAAGGTGAAGAGAAGAAAAGGACAAGCCTCCCCAGGATCTGGGCCAAGAAAGCCCCAAATGGGGTCGTGAAGAATCGGGCAACCAAGTAACTGAACGACAGCGGGAGCCGCTGTGTGGTTGAGGTGGGAGCGTGTAAAGGAATGTGAGCCACAGCTGTGCTGCCACATTCCAGGTATAAGACTCTAGAGATTCTGAGTGGCTGACTGGGATTCAGCTAGAGTCCTGTAGCCAACTAGTGCCTAGAGCAGGCTCTCCAATGATGCTGAGATCATGGTGACACGTGTGTGTGTGTGTGTGTGTGTGTATAAAGTCAGGGTCTGAGGTGGAAAGAGCTCCTGAAGTCATTGAGGTCGGCTCTTACTTGAATAATATTCTCCCACATAGCAGGCCTAATGAAAGACCATTTGGTTTCCCCTTGAAGACCTTCAGCACCATAAAATCCACCACTTGCCAAAGCAGCCCATTCCTCTTTTGTCAGTCCTCATTATTAGGAAGATTTACTTCCCATCATGCCCCTTTCTATTTCCGTGTATCTTTCCTCCATTGTTCCTAGCTCTGTTCTCTGGGCTAGTGCATAAATCTATTCCCTCTTCCTCATGGCAGTCCTTCAGAGAACACTATCATGACTCCCTAAATCAGGGGTGGGGAACCTGTGGCCTCAAGGTCACATGTGGCCTTCTGGTCCTTGGGTGTGGTCTTTTGACTGAGTCTAGAGTTTACAGAACAAATCCTTTTATTAAGGGAATTTATTCTGTGAAGTTTGGATTCAGTCAAAGGGTTGCACTCAAGGGCCTAGAGGGCCACATGTGGTCTTGAGGGTGCAGGTTCCCCACCCCTGCCCTAAATCTTCAGGGTAAACAACTATAATTCCCTCCATTCTTAACTGGGAGGGTTTGGAGGCATCTCACTATCTTTGTCATCAATGTCTGGCTCTCCCCAGTTTTTCGATGCTAATTCTAAAACGAGGCGTTAGAATTGAAGCTCTTACTCCAGAGGGCAGTATCTGCTTGGCCCCAGAGCTATGATTGTGGTTTGTCCTTTGTTCTTGAAGAGGACCATGACATTAGGAATTTTTCTCCAGAGCCATCTGAGTCCAGTGGCCAGATATAGATCAGGATGACTGGTGATGGCCCAGGCCACTGGGCACAAAAGTAGGAGCAATGGGTGGTGATTGGAAAGAGGCAAATCGAGGCTTGACATAGGAACAAAGACAAAAACAAATTCCTAACAATGTTATCCAGACGTGAAATGGGCTGCTGTGAGAATCAGTGAAGGTCCCTGACAAAAGGCGAGATGACTATTTGTTAGGTATGTTATAGATGGTCTTCTTGTTGGAAAATATGGCATCCAAGGTCCCTCTCAGCTCTCAGATGCTGGGATATGTTATAACCAAACCCCATTCTGGTATCTTTCAGTTGATGCCACATTTATAATATCTATGACTTTATTTCATCATTTCACCAGAAATTTGTTTACAACATAGTCATGTATCAATGACTAATACAACTTGGGGATTTGCTCTTAGCTGAATGGAAATTAGGATCATTTGTTGAGATTGTTTCCAAGTCCATTCCCTAATAACAAAAATAATGATGGTGGTGATGATTATCTTGATGATGATAGCTAGCATGTCTATAGGCTTTGGGGTGTCCGCATATTATCTCACATACATATAATATTTTATTTGATCCTCCTGATAAACAAAAGTGTTCTGGCCCTCATCCTTTCACACTTTGACTATTGAGGGAACCTGCTGCTCCCTCTCTCTTCCTCAAGCTTCTCCCTTAGTCCATCATCCTCTCATCTGCCAAAGTGATTTTCTTAAGACCCAGGTCTGACCATGTCACCCCTCCTCAATCAACTCTAATAGTTTCCTATTTATAAAATCCTTTCAAAGCCCCTCAGAACCCGACCCCTCCCTACATTTCTATTTTTCTTGTCTCTTATGCCCAGCCACATACTCTGGAATCTGGTGACGCTGGTCTCCTTACTGTTCCTCTCACATGATGGTCCATCTTCCATCTAGATGCCCTTTTGCTGGCTGTCTACCATGCCTGCAATACTCTTATTCCTCTTCTTCACCTCTCCATTCGCCTCTCCTGGCTTCCTTCAAGACTCAGCTCCAATCCCATCTTCTAAACAAGGTCCTCTCCCTTATCCCCTTCTGGGGCCTTCCCTTTGCAGTTACCTCCCATTTACACTGCATGTATCTTGTACATGCATAGGTTTTGCATGTTGTCTTCCCCATTAGAATGGGAATTTCTTGAGGGAAGCAACCATATTTTTTACTTTCTTTGAATACCTTAGCTGTTAGCATAGTTCTTGACACATAGTAGGTATTTAATGCTTATTTGTGATAATTTCCATTTTGCAAAGAAAAATAAAGTGACTTGTCCAGAGTCACACAACCGTTGAGTCTCAGATGCAGAATCTGAACTGAGATTTTCCATATTCCAAGTTCAGTGTTCTCTCCACACTGTTACCTCCAAACCTGCAAGAATTACTCAGAAAGCTTGTAGGTAGTTAGCACACTGGGCTAGAGGTTTCGTACACCAAGACCAAACCAATAAACTGTTTCTGATTTTGAGTAAAACATTCATTAGGTGGATAGTTGCTCCTGGAATGTTGTTGTAACCTCATGTTATATTGCCATGTCCCCAGTAACCAGCTTTGGCTCTGTCTGCTCTCCAGTGTTTCGTATACCTGGATCCTGGTTGGAAGCACTAAAAACCCTCATTTATAGTACCATTGCCCCTTGTAGGAGAAGAAAGCAGGGTTTGGAGGAAGGGAGGAGGGAGGTGGGAGGTTGGATGCTCATGGCACAGATTCATTCAATCTAAAAGTGATTACCAAAGATGAAGTGGTCCTATACCCTGAACAAGCTAGGCTCCTCCAGCAGTGAGGGCTTCAGGGGCTGGGCTTAGAGGTCAGCCCACTCTTGTCTGTCACTTGGCTTGGGTCCAGCTGTGATGCAAATTCATTTTCTTAGTAGGTGTTGGGCTAAAGAAATGGTGTTTCCTTTTATCACTCCCTGCAGTAGTTAGGATTTAAGGCTTCCAACCCACTCAGTCCCAGAGAGCTGGCTGTTCCAGGACTAATGAACATTCTCTACAACATAGTGATTGCAAACAAGGGCTCCTTTTTTGTTTTTTGTTTTTTAAAGTAAAACCCAATTAATCTTTAGAGTCATTTAGCATCTGAATGGCAACTGGTTAAAGATAAAAACAGCCACAGCTCATTAATCTTGGGAATTGGCCTGTGTCTGGGTGTGGACTTTCCACTGACCCCTGGAGCTATAGCTGGAAAACAAACTACTAAGAAAACACATTTTAAAAAATTAAGTTTAATTTTTTTTTAAGAAAACACATTTTGCTGAGCTTTTGAGGAGGATTTGGCCCAGCATATGAATAACTCATGAAAAGTGGGGAAATATTGATGGAGTTTCTATCTTTTTTAAAAAAAGGAAACTTGGAGAAAAAGAAACAGCTCAGTATATTAGAGACTCTATGCCTGGAAGATGCCAGTTCAAGGGCCACATCCGGCACACACTGACTGATCCTGGGTACTTTACGACCTCTCCCACAACTCCTGACAAGGTCGATTGCAGAGAAAAGTACTGACCTGAACTGGGGAGAGGGCTCACCCACCTCCTCAGGGAGCTCCTAACACCAATTACACCCAAATCTAGTCCCCATCTCTACAAAGAATCTCATTTCCTATCTTGTGAATTGTTTTAAAGTTACAGGTATTGCCTGCTTCTTTTCACAAGTGTTGAACTCTGATGCAGCCCTGACTCCTAACTGATTGATGAAGATATGGTCAATGGAAAGCCAGACTCTATTGATGTCTGGTGCTTGGGCAGAGCCTTGAAAGGACAAAGTTTTACAAGAGAAGGAGGTGAGATGGGAGGGCATTCTAGGCATGAGGGACAAGCCAGGTATGTGTGAGAGAGAATTCTGGCCTGTGTGTAGAGTATGTGGGGGACAGTAACGAGAAGCCAACTAGAGCCAGTTTGTCAAAGTCTTTAAATGGCGATGCTTGAGGTTATAAAGGAGTCCTGACATTGTCAGAGCAGTAGATGGAGTGGTCACACCTGGACTCTAGACCAGCTGTTTGGTAACCTGTGTGGAAGGTGGCTTGGGGAAGGGCTGAGAAAGGAGGCCAGGAGGCTATTGAAATGGCTGACGTGACTGATGATGAAGCTGTATGAGGGAAGGGAACGGAAAAGCAGCAGATCCAGGACCTGGTAATACTGAACATGGGCCATGGTGAAGGAGAGGGCAGCGTGAATGTCACTCTGAGCTTGTGAACCAGTCTGCTTGGAATGAGCTGTACGTCTATGGCTGATGATGAATGTGGTCATATTCACAGCCGAGGAAAAACATGTGGGGGATTCATGAACTTTACTTGTGTTTTTAATTCCAAAGGCCAGATTGTTTAAAATATGACTTGAGTTTTTCTGTCTGCTGTGCAGTAGAGGTTTTTAATAAATGTTTGCAACATTGAATGGATGTTTTGACTGAACCTGGGTTTCTGGTGTGAAATTTCACAAAGATTTGTCAAGTCCTTATGTACTTGCGAACTGTAAACATGGTCTTGCTGATTAATGGGCCCATGTGGGCTTGAGTGAAGTCATAAGTACTAGGTTAAACCAAAGCCAATCTAAAACTGTTTCCATCTTGTTAGACATTCATGGATTTTCCCACTTTCTTAGCATCTGTGCTTATCACTTTATTTTGTCTCTAGCCCTATTATCATGACATATTTGGAAAGGTTCACCATACCCCCCACACACAACCGGACCATGATTTCATCAATGTGTGGAGATCCCCTTGTGAACCCTCCCTCTAGCAAGGCAAGTGAACACCTGCTCTGCAACCTATGGTCTTAGAGGCTCTGACTTTCCCAGGGTCACACAATCAGTATATGTCACAGGCAGGACTTGAACACAGACCTTCCTGGCTGTGAGGCTGACTTTCTACCCACTCCATCATGCTGCCTTTTGGAAGACAGAGAGTGAATCTGTAGTGCTTAGCCCCATGCCTTGGCCCATAGTAAGTGCTTCATTAATGCTCTATCTTTCTGTCTAAATCAATAAACATTTATTGAGTACCTACTAAGTGCCTGTGCATATGTACTTATCTGCCTATATGTATATTTCTATTAATATATATGCTTCTATCTCATCTATGTATACAAATACATCTCTGTCTCAATCAGCATTTATTAAGCTCCTAAGTACCTCTCTCTATATATATACTCCTCCCCCTCTATGTATATATATATGTATATATATATATATATATATATATATATATATACACACACATCTCTATCTCAATCAACATTAAACACCTACTAAACACATCTATCTTTGTGCATATGTCTATCTACATAATCTATCCATTTCTGTGCCTCTCTCTATGTCTATGAGTCTCTCTCTCATATGTGTATGTGGATACATACATCTCTATCCCACTCATATCTATCTCTCTATCCATCCATCTCTCTATCCATCCATCTATCCATCTATCTATAGTTATATGTATATACACCTCTCTCTTTCTTCTATATGTGTGTATGTATGTATATATGTTTGTGTATTTATGTATATATGTGTATACACATATATCTCTATCAACTATCTATCCATCCAACCATCTTTCTATTGAAATAGTTGTCAAGGTTACTTCAAGCTCTAAAATTCTGTGATTTCAATCAGGTCTCCCCTGACCCTATGGCCAGGGCTTGTTTTACACCACATGGCCTTTCCATGACTGTCCATATATGTATGTGAAATCCTGTTCAGCTGAAAGAACAAAATCCCAAGTGCTCTATGTACATGAGGATAACGATTGGATGGTGATATCTATCCATTAGCAAAGATGGGAGGAGAATTTGTAAAGACCTGGAGAGAGCTGAGTGTGCTTAATAGGCTGAGACAGCACATGAGCTAATGGCCAGGGAGCTGCTATCTGAGCCGAGAAGGCCTGGGTTCAAGTCTGACCTCACAGATGCTGGTTGTGTGACTGTAGCCCATTATTTACTTTCTCAGAGCTCTAGGTGGCTAAAGCTTGTAAGCTGCAGAGAAGGTGTTAGCCTATATTGGCAGGAGTTCCCTCACCTGGGAGTTCCTTATATCATTGAAATCACAGATCCAGTCCCTTTCCCTCACAGTTATTTTTTAAAGCATTGCTAAATTTCTAGCATTGCTAAACATTTTAGTAAATGTTAAACAGCATTCCTTATGGAGACGTACAGACTCAAGTGCAGGTTTGTAGAATCGTTTACCACAATCCTGGCAGCCCCGCTCACAGACTCCACTTTGTCACTTGGGCTCTAGTTTTCTAGAAGGAACCTGAAAATGTTGCCAGCCTGTCCATATCTGGGCAGTTTGTCACGTGGTTAGAAATGCTGTAGTGTTTGTATCAGCAGCATAGGAAGTTCTCTCTTCCTGAGGGTCCTCAGACAAAAACTGGATGCCCACCTGTCAGCTACATTGGTGAGGGGCTTCTTCAGAAATGGGCTGGACTTTGATCTCTCAGGGTTCTGTCAACTCTGATACAATATTATTGACTGTCTCAGTTCATATCTTGTTTCTAACATTAACTATCTGTGTGATCCTGGGCAAGTGACTTAATCTCTCAAGGTTTCAGTATTCTCCCCTATAAAATAGGAATAATAAATAATATTTGTCCTACCTAGCTCACAAGACTGGCAAAAGAAATGGTATAGAAGAAGTGACTTGTTATTAGTATAATGTCACCAGACATGGAAACAAGATTTCCCATATTTTGGGAATTGGAAGAGAGTACAATAAAAGGAATGAAGAGCCATCTGTTATAACAGGTCTAGATCCTGTCTTACACACAAAAGACTGTGGGACCCTGCGGATGTCACTTAGTCTTCTGCTGCTCAGGGAAACTCTCCAAGATCAGAAGTAGCAGAATAAGTTAGGTGGTGGTGTTGTCTGGTCATTTTTCAGTTATGTCTGATTCTCTGTGACCCCATTTGGGGTTTTCTTGGCAAAGATACTAGAGTGGTTTGCTCTTTCCTCTTCCAGCTCATTTTACAGATGAGGAAACTGAGATAAACAGGCAAATGACTTGCCCAGGGTCACATAGCTAGTAAGAGTCTGAGGCCAGATTTGAACTCAGGAATATGAGTTCTGACTCCAGGCCACTGTATTCACTGTGCTACCTAACTGCCCCAAGTCCTTTACAGAAAATGAAACAAACCTTAACTTCTATATCACACTTTAAGGTCTTATTTTCACAAGATTCCCATTCAGTGTGTCATTTAATCCTCCTAACATTCTTGGAAAATAGGTGAAGATGATCTGATTAAGGCCCATTCAGACTTGATGACTAGACTAGGCTTTCTTTGGACCATAGCACTTACCAGGAAAGCAATATTTAGCCCAAACTCTATGTTTTCTGGTAAGCCCTGAATAGCTTAATTGGGATACAGATTTGGTCTAAAATATAAATGTTTTTGGTTGTTTTTAGTTTTCTGTGTCTTCTTGATGGTTGCCTGGATGTTGGCTAATGTCATTTGCTTCTCATTTTTGAAAGGCAAAGGGAAAGGAGAGGTTAAGAACAGCCCCCTCTTGAGGAGGGGGGTACATTCCGTGGCAGTTGGCAGGATGAGGTGGGGGGGTCGGGGGAGACAGTTCTCACACTTGGAAGGGAGATGCTGAGGGAGGGAGTGGCTGACAGCCTCAGAGGCTGAGAGGAAGGACAACTAGGGCTAGGGGGAGAGGGATCAGGTCACCTAAAGAGCAAATCTAGCCTCCAAGGTGAAGAATTACCAAAAGAATTACACCAAAGCAAAGAATTTCTATGCGTAGTACGGAAAAAGGCAATGTTGTGTAATGGACAGCGTGTCTATAGAAACCTTGGTTTCTATCCAGTCTCTGATATTGCTTAATGCTGTATTACCTTAGGTCTCCTAATCTGTGAAAGGGGAATAGGAGCTATGATTTACCTCACAGGTATACATGGAGTGGTCAGTCATGTGAGATAATTTCCAAAAAGCACTTTGCAATCCTTAGAGCATTATACAAATATCAGCTATGATTACAAAGAAGGGTATTGGGGGGCGGGGGATTCAGGCTCCCATGGAGCCTCTAGTCCCATAATTAAGAAGAGTCACCATACTAAGGGGAAGCCAGGAACAGGGGAGGAGAGAGTTGGGAACCATACCCAGTCCTGTGACCAGGCAAGCTATCCCAAAGTGGAATGGGGCTGCTTCAAGTGAAGGTGGCTTCTCCATACCTAGAGATTTTCAAGTAGAGACCCTTTGTTGAGCAATATAGAGTTGTAGTCACCATTTTGGGACTCGATGACCTCTGATCTTCCTTCCAACCCTGAGATTCTGTGATTCTGGGAATACTTGATAGTTGGAAGGGATGGTTAACAGTACAAGGGTGGCTAAGGTTCCCCTATTTTTCACGTGTGTGCTCATCTGACTGAACACTATTTACTTTTGTCATTATTAAATGTGATTTCAACTTAATTCCAAAAGCTTTTCATCAGAGACTTATGTGCTAGGGACTGGCTAAACAAGGAGGAAAAGTGCAAGTTGCTCATCCCTCAAAGTTGCTCACATCTTACTGGGGGTCAGGGGCTTGGAGGGAGATGGGCAGCATGTACACAGATGGGAAACTAGAAGCTATGAAGCAAGAACCAAGTGATATCGGGGATAGGGAGACTGCCAAGGTGGGGGGGCAGGAAGGGTCTTGTGTAGAAAGTAGCACCTCACCTGGCCTACAGAGGGGGCCAAGGATTCAGAGGGACCTACACATGGCAGTTGGGGGTGGGTACAGCTCACCTATCCATCAGAACAATGTGTGTGGAGAATAGCAAAGAGACCAGTTAGGCTAGAATGGGAGAGTATGTGAAATGGGGAGCCCGAGTGTGAAATCAGTCTGGAAAGCTAGGTGGAGGGTTGTAAGTGCCAAGTAGGTTAGCCATAGAAGGTTTGTCAGCAGGGGAGCAACATTGACAAACCTGGGTAACTATGAAATACCATTTTGGGAGCTTTCTGTGGTGTGGCTTGGAGAAAGCAAAAATATGGGAGGCAGGGAGACCAGTAACGAGGCTGTGACTGTAGTCTTGGTGAGAGACAATAAAGGCCAGCTGCCAGAATGGAGAGAAGGCAGGAGATACAAGGAGTGTGGTAGAAATAGAATCATCAAGACTGGGCAATGGATGGATTATCTGATTGCTATGAGAGAGGGAGGAGTGGGGGTCCCCAGTGACTCTGGGCTTGTGAACATGGGGGCTGAAAGGTTGGTGGTGCCCTCGATGGAAGCAGGGCAGCTAAAGCGAGCTACAGGAATTGTCGGTATCTCTTTCATATTTCCTTTTAGCTCTACCGGTTGCACATACTTAGCCACTGCCAACTGCTGACTGCCAACTCTGATGAAAAAGAGTGGGGAAGCATCCCCAGTCTTAGGCTGAGGGTTGGGGTTTGGGCACCAGCTGAAACACTGTTCTGTGACAGGGTTTGAGTTCATTCTTTTGATTTGCTGTGAATTGACTCCAGGGTCTGATGCTTCCTTCATTTGGAGAGGAAGATATGCTCCTGGGCAGCCAGGTTATCCAGTGGAGACACTTTGTCTTTGGAAGGAAGGCCTCTGGAGAGCTGGGAAAGTGTTGGTTGGTTTTGTGTCCCCAGCCCAGTAAGCCCCTTGCATGTAGTAGGTGCTTAATAAATGTCTATTAAATCCAAATTAGACTTTACATCTATGGGTGGAACATTGAAATGTCTGTTCTCCGGGATGATTTTGGCTTCCAACCTCATGAATTGTAATGGATTGTGAATCACTGGTGTCAGGCTCGATCCCCACTGATGCTTACTTTCCCCCTAAGTGGAGACTGTGGAAACCCACAGTAGACATTCAAGGCCAACGTAATAAAGAACCAGCGGTGCTTTTTGGTTGCCCCATGGGTAGGGTTAGTGGCATTTTTACCAAGGTCTCACTGTAAGGCAGAGTCCTGTGGGTGTGATTTCAGGGGCCAAAAAGGTAGCCCCCAAACTGCTCTCTGCTTTGTTTTGTTCCCCCTTAAAAGGAATTCATCCCTTTGGCTTAAGATTCTGTACTCTGCAGAAATGCAGGTAGACCTGGGAGAGAGGATGCTTTCCTCAGAGCTAGGGGTGGAGAGTGCAGGAGGACCAGGAGGAGAAGGCTGTGTGTGTGTGTGTGTGTGTGTGTGTGTGTGTGTGTGTGTGTGTGTACCCATAGTGGGGGGTGGGGAGGGCTGGGGAAGGGTACCAACAAAAGGGGAGAAGACAAAAAGAGAGGTCAATCTGCTGAAGATTAGCTACACCTAGATCATAATTTCCAAGAGTTAGTCTTGGACACTGGTCATCCTTGAAAACTAGCCCTTACAGTGCCCTCTTCCTTTACAAAGCCTATTCTGAGTGGCACAAATATGCTATTAGCTTTCCTTACGTAGACAAACTCTTGGAGTAATGGGTAGGCAGCAGGCAGTAGCATCTTTAGCCTTGCTCATAGGCCCCTGGTGGGCCCCTACTTGACCTCCCTGGCTGCTGCTGCAAGTCAAATAAGGTTTTGTTCTTGGGTGGTCTTGCCTTCTGCAGTTTAAACCCTCCCATCATGGTGGGAGAGAGAAACAATGAATCAGAAGAAAGAAGACAGAATGAGCCCAGGGCTCTAGATAGTCTCCACTGGGTCTCAACCTTCCTCTCTCCTGGCTTAGTACCTCATCCCTAGGAGGAACATTTCTGGGATTGCTGAATTTGCTTCTTGGGAGGCCTGCTGGTGTACTCATGTGTTGTTATGTGTCTTTAATCTGTCCTCCATGGGTACCTTCTGTCCACTTCTGCGAAATATTCTGTCACCATGAAGAGCTAGGAACTGTCAGGGGATCCTAAGGCTGGGGACAGTTGGGGGGAGGGGAGGGAGTACAGTTTCCCTGGGTTGGCATTATTAGCACACGCCAGAAAAGAGTTAAGTAGAGCTAATCGAGCACTTAGCCTTTGTTGTGCCTAGCTTCACTAGCCCCTCAATGGGACACAGAACATCAAAGGAGCAGGCCAAGAGGGAAGACAAGTTCATCTACAAGAAGAGTCCTCCCCTGAAAGAGCTAAGAAAGCAGTTGGGGTAGCTGGACACATGAGCCTGCTGTCTCCTCCCCTAAGGTCTTGGAGGCTCCCCCAAAGAGCACATTAGTACATCCCGCCCCTTGTAACTCACAGTACTAGGCCGAGGTCCAAGGGGGTGCTGTCCTTGGCTGCTCTTTACCTCTGGCTCCGTGTTGCTGGGGAATCTCCTCTCCCTCCTCTTGACCTAGGAGTTCTTGGGTTGGGTGGTTCTTCAGCCAAAGAGCCTTTGGTTATTTTGCCACTGCCTCTGAGTGGGGGCCAGATCTGGGTCTGGGATAGTTCCAGGGATGGATAGGGCTAGGACACAGTACCTCGATAAACAGATTACATAGAAAACGAAATGAACTGGCCAACACTGGAAAGATGGGCCACATCTAGCACTACTCAGCTCCTTCCTCAGAGGTATGCAGATTGAGTGGTAGCCATTCCCCTTGATTTCTCCATTTATACCCTCCACTGAGGGTCCAGTCCCCTGCCTCTTAAAGATGCTACTGCCATCATACGGGGATAAAGAAGATCACCTTGAAGGGTGAGTCAAGTCCTAAAAGACCAGGCACATGTCCTACCACCCCTGCCCACAAATCTGAGACTGGCCAATAGAGGAAACTTTGTAAGAGCCACAAAGAGCGGAAGAAGAGTAACATGGTTAGTGGTGTTGATACCAGAAATACTGATCAGAGCTTCTCCCTTCTTCAGAGCCATAACTAGCAATTTTTGCACATGGGGTAATTCATTTTTTGGGTGTGAGAAGGTATGATTGGATCATAGGAGGGTGTTGCTGTGGCAGTGGCTGGGGATAACCGGGATGGGGCCAGGCATACCAGAGGGCAAGAGACTGCTTCCTTTTGATTCACTGTTGCTCATGGTGGCTTGGTTCAGCTTACAGTGTTCAGGTCCTATTCATTTCAGGCCTTTGCCCTCATCTCTTGGCCATCCTTCAAGGCTGCACTCAAGTTCCTCCCTCCTGAGCTCTCCAGCTCATGGGGATGGCTCCCATCTCAGAATTATGTGGCCCCAAGTCAAATGCCGTATTGTGGCTTTGCTTTTCTCCTTAGTCATCTAGCCTCTTGTGTTTGTCTTGTCTCTTCAGTTGAATTTTGAGCACCTTTGGGTCATAATTTTTGTTTCTCATAGTGCCTAGTACATGCCACAGGTTCCCAGTATACACTGGGTCAGTAGAAGTCACCTAAGTGGCATTTTAAAGCTCCTTGAGCCCCAGAGCCTTCCTCGGTCTTGGCTTCTTGGTAATCCCAGCCATACTCAGAATATATGAAGATGACCTACTGACCCGCCATTAGTAAAGCATGTGCTTGGCTATTTTGCCAGAAATGACCCTGGATTTGTACCTAATCTCTCCCTGGGCCTTCTCTGTGCCAAGGCCCTCTGGGGTCCAGGAGGAAGGTAGAGGAAAGCTGGATTTATCCCAGTGCTTTACTGAGTCTGCCCAACTCTGGCTAAAATCAACTGGGGGAACGGGCTTGTTGGACATGTATGACTTGGGCCCCATGGACCCTTGAGGGTTAGCACTTTCTAATAATCAAAACTATCTTTCTTCCCTGATGCCATCCCCCCCACTTTGTGCTACCCTCAAGTCCTGTTCTCCAACCCCTATCTGGTTCCTTGTGTACATGGTCAGATTGTGTGCAGGGCTGAGGGCCTGTCTTTGGTGTGGCTCCCAGGTGTTCTGTTATCAGCTTGTGAAATGTTCCTCATGGCCCGATGCCACTGAGGGACTGCTTCCTTCGCCTCCCTGGGCTCTGTATCCTGACCTGAGGTGGGGAGAGGGGAGTCAGCTGGTCCTATTAAGTGGGGCTGAGAGAGCAAATCCAGCCACAATAGAGTGAAATCCAGGGGCATTGGCTTCCTTATTATTAGCCTTGAAGTGTTTGGAAATGTTTGGGCTTTGGTATGGCTTCTGGAAGAACGGGTAGAGCCAGAGGCATCCAGCTTCCATTGGTGAGAGGCTTCCGGCCTTGGCTGATCAGAGAAGTGGGGCAAACACCAGGGCCAATGAGCTGGATTCAAGAGGTCTAAAGCGACATACTCTAAGAGGCTTAGGCCTCGTGCTTTGCTGTTGGAGGCTTTTATCAATGTGCTGATAAATACCTGGAAGGCACGATGACCCAGTTGGCAGATTGTGTAGTGCTGGAAGGAGATTGACCGAGGCCAGTCTCCAGAAAGATCTTGATGGGCTAGAGTCCTGGGCCAAATCTTCCTAGGATTCAGCTTTGTAAGGATCTGTAGGAAGTCTTACTCTGGGATGAAAAGAATCAGCTTTATGTGTCTATCACAGAGGAGGGAGGACTTGATAGCAGCTTGTCTGAAAAAGATCTAGGTGTCAGGGAGCTGTGACCTCAAGAGAAGTCAGAAGGGTAGTGTGATGGCCCCCGGCCCCTTAAACAAAACCAAGGAGAGGAGCCTTGGACAGCATTCCTCAGAACTAGAACAATGGCTGCTCTGCTGGAATTCATCCCATGAGAGCTCCTGCTGTCCTTCGGTGTTTGGGATGGAGGGCCTTTGGAGGAGGGCAGCCCCGAGGGGGAAGGGTCTGGCCTTCATGGCCAGGTGGTTTGGTTGAAGGATCTGAAAATGCTTTGCCTTGAGAAGTCTCAGGGCGGGGGAAGGGTGACAAGCATGATGACTGTCCTGGGGGAGAGGCCTGGGCTTGTTTTCTCTGGCTTCAGAGGGCTAGAACAGTGGGCAGAAGCTGCAAGAGGCAAACTTGGGCTTGATGTAAGGAAAATCTTCCTGGCAATGAAAGCTGTGCCAGCAGAGGATGGGCTGAGAGCTGAAGGGCTGCTCTTCAGCCCGAGGCCTCCTTTGGGGATCTGGGTATGGGTATGGGGCAGGAGAGGAATTGTGTAGGATGGGTGGCTTGGGAGGTCTCTTCCCTCTTGTTTAGGGACATGTCTCTTCCACTTTGGATAAGCCAACTCCACTCCAACTGAGCTGTCCTTTCCCTTATTCTTGAGTGCCTTCTGTAGCCTTCCCCCCAATGTTCCCTGGAGCCTTCTGCCATTCCAGACCGGGGGCTTTTGCAGGAGATGGCCCCTCTTTGGAGCTTCCTGTCTTTTGGGCTTCATGTGGGGTCCTGGCAGGCATTAGGCTGGTGACTGTGGGCATCTACTCCAGCAGCCTGCCTGTGCCATGCCTGCAGTCATGAGGTGGGGGAACCCCCTCTTTCCGGTGTGGGTGTTACTTTCCTCTCTTAGACGTGGCTCTCTGTTAGGATGATGTGCTCTGACTCTCTTTACCTGGATCCCTTTGCCTGGAAGGGCAGCCTTATCCTTGTTGAGGCTGTGACACCAGCCCCAGGCCTCCCTCCCTGGAGCCTGGCTGCCACGGCACCTGCCTTGACCCCTCCTGCACACCCCTTTGTTGGTAGTATGCTGCAGCCTGCTCACACTCACCATGCACCTCTCCATTGCCCTTTGGGTGACCCAAGAGTTGGACTTGTTTGGAGACTCCATGGCAGGCATCCATCTAATGGGTTTCTGCATCCACCATCTCCAATACTCAGGCTGGGAGACAAGAATGCATACTGATGGCTTAGCCTCTCTGGTCACTTGTCCATAGTTAGGAGAAAGTTTTGGAAGGAATTTGCCCACCTGAACTTGCAAAGTCAAAGCACTAAGTGGGGTTTTCGGTTTTCCCATAGCACAAACACCCACACACAGACATGCATGCATGCGCACACACATGCACACAACACACACAAACCACACACACATACACATACACAATTTTACCTACAGATGGTTCAGGTTCAATGGGTATGTGTGGGATGATTCTGAAACCCTTTTAAACCATTCCCAGGGAATCCTGCAAGACCAAGAGATTTCCCCAGGGCTCTGCCAAAAAGGAGCTGAGTAGCTTTGCTTTTTAGCTTGCTTGGATCTGAGCTATTATTAGGATAGATTCCGGCTTAGGCAAATTGTCTTTCTGGTTCCCTGGTTTTGCCCCAGAGAAACAGGGGCAGCCAAGAGTGGTGGGTAAAGATCTATTTAGCCGGTGGGATTTTCTTTTACATGGTGGGAGTGGAAGGGGACATAAGTCTTGATGAGACTGCTTGACCACCCTTTCAGTGCTGGGTTCAAATTACAAGGTGCTGGAAATGACTAAAAGAGAATGACTTTTGACCACAGCATTAGAGGTTTTTATTGACGGAGCCACAGGATCAGGTAGAAATCATCACGGGGGTCTGCTCCCGGCGGCCTTGGCATGGTGCCGCCCAGGTCCCCCGTCCCAGCCCTGCCCCCTTTGCATTGTGGGCCCGCACCACAGCTCCTTGCACTCTGAGGGATGCTGCAAGCTCCAGGTTGTCTGTCCATGGGGATGTGGAGGACGCTATTCTGCTTTTTTTTAAACAGTGGTTTCAGCACAAGCTTGTCCTTACCCATACAGGGTTAGCTGGCCAGCCCCTAGGCAGCCAAAATTGGAGTTGTGTGCTCCCGTACTGACTCCATCTGGCTCATGCAATGCCCTTTAATCTAAAGAGGAGGGACGGACACCTTGGCTCTCTTTCTAGTCTGAAGAAATTCTTTATCAAAAAGATTAAGTATGTCCTTCTATCTGGACCCAAAACAAAGGAAGGAATTCACTGATGGCTGCATGTTACATGGTCAGACATGTGCCAGGGGTGCTAGCCATCCGCAGCACCAGCCTGGTTCCATGATTTATTACTGGGGGTGACAGAAAGGACCTTGGAGGGCATACTGAGGTGAAGGCAGCAGTGGGGAGGAGTGCCCCCCTAAGCTAAAGACATGAAGTGTGTGTCAGACACATAGAAGGTGAAGGGGGCTTCTTCATGGCCAATTCATGGGTCAAGATGACAGCTCAAGCCCTTGATCGAAGAAATCTTTCAGTCTGTTTCTTCTACAGGGGAACAGAAAGGACAGACAAGAGTGGCCTTATGCTGGTATCTGATGGGGGTTGACTCCTGGGATGTTCCCATAGTAGCCTGACAGGACCCTCCCTGGGAGGGGATGGGGGGCCAGGATGGTCATGAAGAATGGAAGCGAGAGAGCTCTGAGGGGGAGCCAAGAGAAAACAAGTCTGGGTTCTGGTTGGGGCCTAGGCCTGTCTTGTGTGGGCCTCCATTCTCCTTCCTCCCAAATAATAAGGCTGTGGGAGCAGTTGGGGGTGAGGTTGAAGGATAAGAAGATTGAATCAGTCCTTGAGAGGCATGAGGAAAAGCACATCCCAAATCCTTAGTAGAGTCATGAGTCTGGAGGGGCCTGGAGGCTGGAGGAGGGGGTGGGTCTCCTGGGTGGCTTGATGGAGCCAGGGCCTCTCCTGTTGGGCTCCCTTCAGCTTGCTTTACTGCTTGTGCCAGGCTGCCAAGAGGGGTCTGTAGGCCTTGAGAACTCTCTTGCCATTGACCAGAGTGGGCAAGAGGGGCAGGGTGGTGCATCTGGCATGAGCTTGGGGCCAGCCCACCTACCAGATGAGCTTTGATTACTAGTGTGTTGAACATGTGATGCTCCCCTGAGACTGAGTAGGGACACTGGCATTGAGAAGTTCAGTTGTTTCATTGCACAGGAGGGATGGTGTGTGAGTTGTTCCTTGGGTGTGGGGGCTCTGCTGAGGTGGGCTGGGCCTGCTGCCCACTGAGAGTCAGTGGAACCAAGGGGAAAGCAGGGGCCACAGTGTCATAGTGTCAGCCTGTGCCAGTGGGGCAGGGCAGCAGCCTGGGTGGTAGGGGGCTGCCAAGCTGAGCCTCTTCCAGAGTTGTCAGAGGGGAGCTGAGCCCCAGGCTGGTTGTTTGACGAGAAGGAGGAAAGGACACTCCTTGGGGTGGGGGGACCCTGAGGCTCAGGAGAGATCACCAACAGCCCCTATGAACCTTGGGACCACCCAGTCCAAGCCCCTCATTTTGTAGATGAAGAAATTAAAGGCTCAGAGAGGAAAGCAGTTAGCCCAAGGTCACCCTGTGGAAGGGTGTCAATGCCAGGCCTGTGAGCCAGTGCCCTGCCCTCTCCTGCCCTCCTGCTGGTGGGGAGTGGTGGAGGCTTAGGGCAGCCAGGCAGGAGCCAGGTGTCACAGGTATGGTGGTGGGTGGGGGGACAGAGCTCAGTGCAGTCATGTGCTTTTCCTGTTCCTGGTGGGGGGTGGGCGCAGGCAGCCTTTTCCCTTAATGTAAGATTCATCGAATGACCAGTTGGTGGTTTTGCTTTGATTTTAGAAGACATTTGATTTTTTATCTCTAGAAATTTGGGGGAAGGCAGAAGAGAAACATATGAAGACACAATTGGCCCATTTGCTAAGTGTGTATATTTCTTTCTAGATGTCAAACTTTGCTTTCACTTGATAAAATATCTTCAGAGGGTAATCTCAAAACTGCCTTCTTCCCCAATTATTATATATTAATAATATAATTATTAAATATGCCTCCACTCAATGGTATAGTGTCTAAATACTTGAAAGAGAAACTAAGTAAAATGTGAAATGGCCTTTGTGGTAAAGCGGTCATTGCTGACGACTTAGGTATTCCTCTTCCAAAGCTTGGCAACACTAATAGAAAAACAAAGAGCGAACTATGGATCCATGTGGGATATGGAAGGAAAACCCCAAGAACTGGAGTTCATTGACTTCCAGTGCTAACTTTATGAAATGGGACTATCCGTGGAGTGCTACCTCAGCCGGTACCTTTAAAAACTGCTTGTATATAATGATATAAAGAAATCATAAATGTAGAAAGTAGAAATGTTTACTATGTCCTGTGTAGACCATAAGCCAAAAATAGTAAGAAAAGAAAAATGGATAAAATAATTAAACATAGAAGATGACCAAGCAAAGATGTCCTAAACAATGAGTCCAAAGAGCAAGCTGGAGAAATCATCAATATTTTCATTAAGAAGAATGGAAGTTTAACAACATATCAAAGTGTTTGAAGTATATCTAAGGTTTGGAGAAAAGAAAGTTTATTTTTTTGAAAACATTTTTTTTTATAAAACAAAAAATATTTCAATGAATGGAGTATATGATTAGAATTTTGAAAAACAATGAACAATATCTCCAAATTCACAAAAGAAATTTAAAGTATTAAGTGAAATAGAAATAAAATTGAAAACAAATGACTGTTGAATAGATCAAGAAAAGAGCTATTCTTCTGAAGACTAATAAAATTGGTTACCTTGATAAATAAAATGAACAAAGTAAATCCACATTCACAGAAACTAAAGGCAAATTACCATGCCTAATTATATACCATGAAGAGAGAGAATTTAGAGGAAATTGATAAGTCAAAATAAAACCAATCACCAATGATTTCTATACCAGAAACACTTGCAGGTGAATTCTGTAAAATTTAAAATATCTGTCCCTATTCTTCATAAATTCTTCTCAAACACATAAAAAAGACATTGTATCAAACTTCTTTTTATGAGATAAATTTGGTCCTGATACCCAAAATTAGGGTTAAAGGGATAAAGCAGCAAAAAATAACCATAGGCCACTATCATTTATGAATATTAATGAAAAGTTTTAAATTCTAGCAAAGAGATTGTAACTATGTAGCCAGAAAATATTCATTTGTATTACTTTTGCCTTGTAACACAAATGCATATGGTTCAGGATTAGGGAAACAATGACAATATTCACATAGCAAAACCACATGATTATATTGATTGGTGACAAAAAAGTCATTGACAGTACAGACAGTTCTAGTTTTATGTACATTTGCATTGTGTAAATTTTACTTAAAGATTCTGAAAGAAATCCGCACCTGCAAAGCAGGTGTTATATGATAAAACACTGTAGGATGAGGGTAGTGTAAATGGCAGTGGGGAGCTGAGAAGCACATCTACAGACAGTGAATGACACTGTGCCTCTTCCTGTGTTCAATAGTGATCTTTATATTTTCATCATGGCTGGTGGCAAAGGTGCTCTCGAGGTTAAAAGTGAGCCGTTTCACAAGCATATAAGCCAATAAACTTGGAAATGAAAATGGAAGTAATTACAAAGTGGAGGACAACAATTGTCATCGATAGCTCATGAACTTGGTCTTGAGGTGAAGACCATAAACATCATAGACAAGGTTGCTACCCTGATAAGAAGAGCCAAAAGGCAGTGCTTACAAGAAGTTGGCTTATGTGTTAAAACAAAGCGAAGGTGCTATTCTAGAAATAAAGGATCAACTGTATGGATAGAAGAGGAGTCTCAGAAGAATGTCCTTTAAACTTGATAACAATCCAAGCCAAGGCTTTTGAAGCCTCTTGAAGATTTGAAGGTAAAGTACGCTGAAGGAGCACAGGTAATTACAACAAGCAGTGGCTACTTTCCATAATTTGTGTAGGATTTCATAATGTACACCTCTCAGGAGAGGCTGCTGGTACAGATAATTACAGGTGCAAAGAAGTTCCCAGCGTTCTTGCAAAAAGTAATAGATGAAGGCCCCTACTTGCTAGAGAAAATCTTTATTTAATATAAATGCAACCAGCCCTTTTTATTCAAGTATGCCATCTTGACCCTAAACTTGATGGAGGAAAAAACATAAAAGAAACATAAAGAAAATAAAAGAAAAACAAAAAAACCCATAAAGCTTTGAAAAAGACTTACTCTTCTGCTTGGAGGGAAAGTATCTGGGACCTTCCCTGTTCTTGTGCAGCACACAGAAGATCCCAGAGCATTAAAAGGAATCAGCAAGGCAACAGTACTTGGGCATGGCATCTCAAACCCAAGATGTTTAGAATGATGATGGCATTCCTTTCCAGATTCTACTTGTTTTGTATAATGCCCCAGGTCACCCTCCCCATTTGGATGATTTTAATGAAAATATACAAGTGATCTGCATTCCCCCAATACTACCTCATTATCACAACCTATGGATCAGGGAGCAATTGCAGATTTCAAGGCATATTATTTCAAGGCAATTGCAGCTTTGGATGCAGATAAGGCCTTGACATGGAGAGATTTCTGGAAGTCCTATAATGCAATCTGGAATATTGCAAAGGCATGGAAAGATGTAACAGAAACATGTATGTAGAGAGTATGGAAAAAAAGTGCCCAGAGTTCTGATTTTTGTGGATTTAAGAAAGATAAGAGGTTTGAAGAAGATTATAAAATTAGTACAAGAATTAGAACTAGGAATGAATGAGAATGATGTGGAGGAATTGATGGAGTCTCCTGGAGAAGACCTGTGAAATGAGGATCTGGCTGAGCTCCTAGCTGCAGAGATTACAGAAAAAGAAAGGGAAGCTTCAGAGCCCAAGATGGAACCAAAAAGGTTCACAATGAAACAGGTGGCAGGAGCACTTCAAAATTTGAGTGAATTTTCCTGCATTGAAAAGATGGATCTGAATACTTTGAGATTTTTAAAAGTTTAAAGACCAGTTGAAGATGATATTGTTATTGTCAGATATGTGAGGAAAAAGAGAGAGCCACTGTCCAAACATCCCTACATAGTTTTGTTTAAAACAATAAAAAAGAAAACAACAAAAATACCACAGCCAGCCTAGGGTGATAAGAGCTGGGTGCAGTGGGTGGAGCAGGAGCAACATAGTGCACATCAATGTTAATTTTATAGTATAGTACCATGCACATTTCATCATTAACTTTGTGAAACTTCTGTTTCATAATTCTGTTTATTATCATGGAGCAGTATTTCATATGTCTGCATTTTAGTACATTTTGTGCCTTGCATAAAGGTAATTTCTGTATGTCTTTGTGATATAGACTAAGTAAAGTGGGGGTGAGTAGGAGTAAATTTGCATTATGTAAAAATTACCATGTAGAGAGGTCTGCAGAATGGGCCTCAGAAAGGTCTACTTATGTAAAGTGAGAACTATCTGTATACATTTATGTTAAAAATTCAAAACAGAAGCATGGAAGTGGCGGACTTTCCTTAATTTGATCAAGAGCATTTTTTTGTCAAGCCAAGAGCTTTTGATTTTAAGATTACTCCATTATTTTAGTGGAGAAAACACCAAAATCAGTTAATGTCAAAGCATGGATGAGTCCACTGTCCACTATTATATGATATACTATCTTTAGTTAGAAGATGAAATGAAGAAAATGAACACCGTTATCTGTTTGTGCAAGTGATATGATGGTTTGTTGAGAAAATACTGGAGAATTAATGCAGAGATGAATTGCAATAATTGATAACTTTAGCAACAAAACTGGAGATAAAAATCATAAATCCACAGACATCATTCGAATTTTTGTATACTCCTAACAAATTTCTGGAGGGAAAGATGAAAGAGAAATGCCATTTATCTAAAAAATGCACAAAGTTACTAAACGTTAAAAGACATGCAGGAGATAAAAAATAGCATTTGTGTAATGCTTATAAAGGTTTGCAAAGTATTTTACATATATTATCTCTTCCTCATATTTCAGATGAGGAAACTGAGGCAGACAGAGGTTAAGTGACTTGCCCAGGATCACACAGTTAGGAAGTATCTGAGGTTAGATTCAAACTCAAGTCTTTTAGCTTCCAAGTCTTGATACTCTACTACACCAGTGTTCTCCAATAGAAATAAGGGTTACTAAGCCACACATAAGAATTTCCGTGGGCTGCATATTGACTTAGTGTTAAAATGTAATGTTACCTGTGTCTTATTGTAATTTTATTTATTTTGTTAAATATTTTTCCAATTACATTTTCATCTTGTTTGGGCCATCCTCAAGAGGTCTTTGTATTCTACCATCTTCTAAGTTCAAAACAGTTTTTTTGGAAATGAAGGAAGACCTGTATAATTGGAGATGTACTTAATATTCCTGGCTGGATCACAGAAATATAGTGAAAGGGATGGTATAACCTAAGTTCTCTAATTTAGTGCTGTATAGATCAAATGACCAAGGGGATTGTTTAAAGAGTTTGCCAAATAATAATACAACCCAAGATGGAGAAATAAAAAGTCAGGAATATGAAGGGAAATAAGCTAAAAAGTAGGAATGAAGGCTGGCTTTGCATTACCAGTAATTATCTCCAAGTATTTGATATTGATTAAAAAAATTAGAAATTGGTCTACGAGCTGAGGCAAATGAATATAGTCATCTTTTAAGCTGATGAACCCAAGAATATCAATTATCAAGGGAGGGGTTATATTTGACAAGCATTTGACAAGCTCAAACAAGTTTAGAGCAGGGCCTCTTAGCCATTTTGTGGGTGTTCATGGATCCCTTTTCAGAATCATGTCTTTTTAAATGCATAAAAATAAAATAAGGAAACCAATTCTATTGAAACAAATACAGTGATCAAGTTCAGAGACCCAGGTTATAAATCTTGGCTTTAGATCAATGATCAGTTTATACTGTATTCCATAATAAATTCTAAATAATAAAGATTAATGGGAGGTTTTTATATCTTTCAAAACCATGGCAAAGACTTCCTAACAAGCCAAGGACTAGAGGAGGTTATAAAATGCAAAAAGACAAATTGTTTCATCTGTAAAATAGGGAATTGGAAGGGATAGTCCTTTCTCATTTCTCTATCATCCTACAAACCAAATGAAAATCTTAGATTGGAAAGTACAGGCTTTTTGAAGGTGGTGCCAGTTGAGGTGGGTCTTGAAAAATGCATAATGAATAAGGATACCTTCCTCTTGGGATGAGAGATTAAGTGGAGCAACTTCTTCCCCTACTCCCACTTCCACCCCTTTATTTTTAGGAGTAGGAAAATAAAGCTTAACATGCTTGCCCAGAGTTACACAGCTGCCAAGTAGCAGAGCTGGGGGCAAACAAATAAGCATATATGTCTTTGTCACACTCCATGGTCTTTTTTTGCAAAGCCCATTCACAGTCATTATCTTTTTGTTTATCCTCACTAGCAGGTAAAAAAGAACTGATCAGGGCCTATTTTTCAGATGAGGAAACAGGCCCATTTGGGCTCAAGTAATCCAACGGATAGCATAGCCAATGAATGTCATGTTTTCCTGCTAACCAGTAGCTAGTCAAAGTATAAGTTTTCGAGAAGCTATGCTGAGCTAATAGGAAGCATGTAGCCTAGATTGCTTTGAATCTTTTCCCTGATTTCCTTCTCCTTTTTGAAAGGCTTAGGGAAGAGGGAGGGGTTAAAAAGAGCCTCCCTCCCTGAGGGGAGGAAGGGGGACATTCCATGGCAGTTGGTAACAGGAAGTTGGTGTGGGGGTAGGGAGGGACAGTCCTCATATGTGGAGAATGGAGAAGATGGCTGAGGTGGATGGAGTCAGGAAGGTTGAAAAGAATGAGGAAAAAGGCTCAGGTCAAATTAAAAAAAAAGACAAAACCCCCCCCCAACTCCTTTCTCCCTCCCAGGATAAAGAATGATCCCAGGGAAGAGGCCTGTGTTGTCTAGAATCTGGAGAATGTGGAGTTCCTGTCCAACCTTAGATGCTTAGTATAAGCCCCCAGACCTCCCCAAAACCTGTTTCCATATGAGTGAAATGAGACTAAACATTCCCATGAGCATCTTCTTTGCCACTAGCTGGGAGGTTCAAATGTGATAAGGTTCACAAAAGCCCTCGGTAAACCTTGAGGCACCATATGAATGCCCCTTAGGAATATAAGGGAAAAACATCCTCCCAGTGGAAAGGAAAATGCTTGGCTATTGAGTCTGAGCACAGGATTTTAGAGGTCAGTCCTAAGATGAAGGAGATCGTCTTCTTCTTCCATAGCTAGACCAAGGCTGGAACACTCTTCAAAGGAAATGGGGTGTTGCTGGGTCCCCCCGCCTGGAAAACTTCAATTAGGGGTCAGATGATCACTTGTGTGGGAGATTGTGGTGAGGTCTCCTGAGGCTCAGGACTGGCTTGAACCAGATGGCCTCTGAGATTCTGGGATTCTGGGGGTGCCTGGTCCCTTGAGAGGACAGCCAGTACCACAGAGAGTCCACCTTAAGTTCCTGGGTATTTGTTTGCTCCCTATGTCTATCTCAGTGTTGATTGGTTTTGAGCATCTTTTTCATACAGTGTGAGGCAGTGCATAAGAGGGTGGGTCTCAGAGTCAGGAAGTCTTGGGCCCAGGTCCCACATCTGATACATACTAGCTGTGTAACCATGGATGAGTCACTTAGCCTGTTCAAGGTACCTGGGGTAACTCTCGAAGATTCTAAATTACAGACGTATCACCAGCCTGCATTGGCGGAGTGTGTTTTCCCACTGGGAGTTCCTCTCACTGATGAAATCCCAAATGGACCAAAGGCACGATTATTTTTTTTTCTTAAAAGATCCTTCCTCAGTAATAGGATTTCTTTACACTGAGCTGTGATATCTTTCACAAATTCTTTCCTTTGCCTGACTGGTTAGACAGACATACTTGGCCAATTGCTAGCCACTTGCAGCAGACCCATTAGAATGGGAGAGCAAACAGGTTTCTGGGGAAGCAAGGCATTTTCTGGGTCATCCTGGACTTCTGCCTAGGGTCACAACTTGGGGAGGAGAGTGACTAACAAAATCATTGTCTCATGCCAGGGTTTGGGTTCAGTCATCCTTGATTCTCTCTAGATAACTCGAGGGCCATATTTATCTCTAGGGTCTTGTTTGAATGGGAAGGAGTGATAGCATCAGGTTAACTGGTAGATAAATCGTTCTTCCTTCTTGTAGGAAGGGCCTGTTGGTTGTTTTTGTATCCCCAGCACCTAGTCAAGATCCCTGAATATAACAGGCCAGTGATACATTGACCTCAGTGGGTTGTCTATACCACTGGATGGAACACATCTCTCCTTAGGGAGGATTTTAGCTACGAATCTCCTGGTTCAGGTGAGGTATGAACCTTGTGGGGTGGGGGTGGAGGGATTGAAATATTTTCTACCTAAGTGGAGATTACATCAACTCAGACCCCCTGATGGACATAGGCTAGGAAAAGTGAAGACTAAAGGGAACAAAAGTCATTCTTGGACATGACTAGTTGGACAGTACTTCAAGGGACCGAAAAAAATCCCTAATAGATTCCCTCTCCTGTCCTGTAAACCACTTTTGCTGATGTCTCTTATCCACTTCCTTAAATCCCACAGTTAGAAATTCATCCTTTGGATTCAGATTTTATAGCCTATGGATACACAAATACCCCTGGGGAAGTATGACATTTCATTTCCAGATGTATGAGTTTTGAGTAATGTCCTATGAATCAGTTTCACTCCAACCTGAGGTGGAGAAGCCAGGTTCAGGGGCTCAGTGGTTTAGAGCCATTTACAAATCATCCAGTCCAATCCTCTCATTTTTCATGTGAAAGGAACTAGACCAGAGAGGTTTAAATACCTGACCCCAGGGCCCATGGGTCTTTGACTCCAAATCAAACACTTTTTCCACTGACCTTTGGGCTGGGTTTGAGGGAAAGGGGTCTAGATGTGTGTGGAAGGTGGGTATCAGTGAAAGGGCACAGATGGGCAGCGGAGACAGATGGAGAGGCTAGGCTGCTGAAGAACAGCTGTACCTCCTGCCACATGGTTTTTCAATAGGGCCAATCCTGGATACCAGATTTGGATTCCAGGTCGTCCCTCACAACTAGCTCCCCAATCCCTATTTCTTCCATTTTTAATCACAAATCCTATCCTGCCTGGCAGAAATCAGCTTCCTTTTTGTAGCCACACTCCTAGAGGAAAGGGTGTCCATCAGGGAGTATTATTTCCAGTCTCTCTTACATAGCAAGGGTAGCTGGGTCTACTTGGGTTTTATTTCAGGTGCCTACCAGGGTCTAACAGCCTCCATATGCCTTCTTCACTCACTGGTGCCTGCCACAAACCAGATTAATGGAACTTTCTTTATTGGGTCTAGAGCCTCATTGCCTCAGTGACCCAAGAGGAGGAAGGAAAGAGGTTAGAAATAGAAGACTAAGGAGCCATTTTTGAGAATCAAAGCAACTTTGTTGTTGATTTTCCCTGTTCCTTTGAATAGGTTTTCTTGGGTCTCAGTTTACTTACTTGTCATGGGATATTTTGAGGTCTAAGTAAATGTTATAAAAGAAATCCCCAGAGGATTGATTTTTTTTACCTCAGTGGGATGCTAAACTAGACGTGATTCCTTGTTGGATTCAAACTTTTTTTTCTAATGCCAAAGTCAGGGGTCCTTTCCTCTCCAAACTGGGATTTGGTTCATTTCAGGGACAAGACATCAGGTAAGGGGAGACTAATGAATCAGGCAGAAGGAAAAAAGAAATTGGGTATGAGAGAACCTCCCCCGCCCAGTTAGAGGCCAGAATACCTTTTGGGGTATTGAGCTTGTTTCTTGGGAGGCGCACCCATTTGAGTACAGTCTCACTTCCTTCATCCCCCATCTTTGGGGTATTCTGTTCCCTCTTGCTGAAAGGGTTTTTGTTCCCCTGGAAAATAGAAACTTTCCCATAATGTCAATTGGCATCCTCTCGGGATCATTGAATTCAAAGCTGGGAGGGACCTGAGAGTTCATCTAGTGTAATCCCTTCATTTTACAGATGGGGAAACTGAGGTCTCTTGAGAGGCCAAGTGACTTGTCTATGATCACACAGGTAGTAAAAAGCAGAGTCAGGATTCAAGCCCAGGTCCTCTGACTCCAAATCCAGCACTCTTTCCACTGCACCCCCTGTCCATCCTGGCCCCTTTCAGAAAGGCACATGCCAGGGATTTTTCAGGCCTGAGGAAAACTTTACATTCTGCCGAAGGACATAGTTTTCCTCTTTTGATGGGGGGGTAGGGTGGAAGGTGGATGACCAGCGCCCCCCATTCAGCACCTGGGCACGGGGGGGTGGGCTGGGCTTTGGGGTTGATCAGGCCAGGCAGAGTGCCTTCCCCTAACTAAGCCTCCATCTGCCATCCCCGCATGTGCCCCCTCTGACTCTGATACCGATCCTGGTAGTAATCCCGCTTTCCATGCCGGGGCTTGGAGTCCGGTGACTGGCTGACTTTGGGTTATGAGGAGCCTGTTTTGGGTGCCAAGGGCCTCAGACAACCCTTGCATCATGGCTCCTATTCCCCAGAGGCCCATGATACTGGTGAGGGTGACCCAGGCTTGTAGTCATGGAGGGTCAGCCCACCAAGGATGGCTACCCCCTCAGCTGGACTGTCCCATGGATCTTGTCTTATCTTTCCGCAGTGCTAACCCCGATCTTAGCTTCTCCACCTACACTCTGTCGCCTGTAGTGGCCCATTGTTTTCTCCTTTTTAAATCTTCCCTTTATGCTTTTGGGCTTTTGGAGGGGTCGTGGACCCCTGGAAGCCTCCATCTGTCTCTTCATGGAGAGAGCAGGGAGGGGAAGGGAAACTTCCAAAGGCCACTGTGGGGCCACACTTTGCTTTCTGCGATGGCAACATCTTGGGGCGGAGTGATGGACCTGGCAAGGCATTGGGCCCCAGTCAGGGGGAGGCAGAATCACTCTGGCTAGAGTCTGACCAGTGACCCCTGCCTTTCCAGATACTGATTTCTAGTTGGGGACCCTCAGGGACGGATGATTCACTTCAACAAGCATTTATTAAGCGCTGGCTGTGTGCCAGGTACTGTGCTAGGTTCTGGGGATGAAAAAGTCCAAAATGAGATGGCCCCAGTACTCAGGGAGCTCGTCCATAGACAAGGAAATGCCCAATGGAAACAAAGTAAGGAACTCTACCATTGTGATCCTGGGGAGGGGGCCTCCTGTGGGAGATGGGACTTGAGTTGAGCCTTCAATGGAGCTGAAGGTTCCAAGAGGCCAGATGAAGAGAGAGAGCCTTCCAGGTGTGGAAGACAGCTTACTTCAAGGCAGGGGCAGGCACATGTGGACAGGACCGCAACAGGAGCCAGCCAGTTTGGCTGAAATGTAGACAGTGTGAGGCGGAGGAATAGGCAGAAACTGGGAGGATAGGACTCTTCAGCACCCTGATGGAAGGGATGGTGTTTATTCTGAGGCCATAGGGAGGAAGGAACAATTCTTGAGCAGGGGAGTGATGTGTGCAGGCCTGTGCTTTGGCCGATGTGTATGGGAGAGGGGGGAGGCCCTGAAGATTCTTAGCTCTGGCTTATCACAGGAAGCTGTCTCCTTCTCTCCTTGGTGTTCTCAGGCTGTGGCCAGAGTGCCCCCAAACAAGAACTAACCTCCTTTATTAGCTGTGTGTGTATGTGGTGGTGGGTTCTTTTTTTTGGAGATGCTTTTTTCCTGAGGGAAATGGGAACTCTATAGTTAGAGGAAGGGGAAGTGAGTCTCCCAGGTAGGGCAGACAGCATATTAAATTGCTCTGAACCTGGCACCTGCTTTTGAACTTGACTTTGGAAGCTGACTGAGCCCTTCTTCTTGGCCCTCCCACTGGTCTTCTGCTTAGACCCTGGGGCTCAGTTCTTGGGTCTTGCATCTTGGATGTGGTGACATACTTTCCCACTTCTGGCTTCTAGAGCTCAGGTGCTCATGTCCAAAACAACTGACTGGTTTATGCCATAGAAATCTTTTAGACCAGGCCAGATTAATTCTTCACCTTCCCTACAAAACACACAGGCACATACATCACAGATACCCAAGGCAGGGTTCAAAAGGACAGTACCCAATTCACACAAGAGAATTTTCCAGATAAGTAAACTTGAAATTCTTTATCTGCTCGAACAAGAAAATGCATACTTAAATTTTGATAGAAATAACTTGAAAATGTATTGCAAATCCCCAGTTGCCTTCTTGAATAGCACACAGACAAGCACAGCTTATCCTCTTCTCAAGGATCCAGTAATCACTAACACTGCTGTGCTGGGGCACTGTAGTACTACCAGGGACAGTCCTTATTTGTCCCTACCACCATGGCCCCCAACTGACATGCTGCTTCTGTTTGCTTTTGATAATTCTGTGGGGTCCTTAACAGTCTTCAAGGAAGGGTAACGATACTCTGTGTAGGGTTAGGACACTTGCCATCCCGCATATCGTTTCAGTTACTACTTCCAATCTGTTGTGAGCTGGGAAATAAGAAAAGGTGTGAGAAATGTATTTAAATTGTTCACAAAATAAGAGTTAAATGAGTTCTTCAGGTTTGGGTTGGCGGTGGGGCAGCATTCCCTTAAGAGTATCAAGCATGAACTCAATGCCATCCAGCTTTGGCACCTCATAGGGCATCTTTGCTTATTGCTCCACTGGATAAATAAGTTTTAAATCACTGAGTTGTACATTGAGTTCAAATTGTACCAGACTAGGCAAAATGGAGAAAAAAAAATCCATTCAACACGAGTACTGAGCAACAGGAAGGTATTAGAAGATTAAAACAAACAAACAAACTAGCAACCAGGGGCAGAGAACAAGGAGGGGAACCATGGGAGGGTTTGTTTAAAAGACTTCAGTCAAGGTCCCGCCTTCTGAATCTTTCCAGGCCATACTGACACCCCCTTTTCCTCTGGATTCCTTTATGCACTATGACCTATAGCAGTCTTGACCCTTAGTTTTATTTTTCCTCTTTAATAATGTCTTCTCTTGCCTTTGTCTTGTCTCTTTAGTTGGATTTTGAGAACCTTTGGGTTGTAATTTTTGTTTCCCATAGTGCCTAGTACATGTTACAGCTTCTCAGTATACACTGGGTCAGTGGAAGTCACCTAAGTGGCATTTTGAAGTTCCTTGAGCCCCAGAGCCTTCTTCTTGCTTGGCCTCTTGCTAACCTCAGTCATACTCAGAGTATATAAAGCCCTGCTGACCCACCATTAGTAAAGCATGTGCTTGGCTACTTTGCCAGAAACAACGATGGATTTGCACCTGATCTCTCCCTGGACCTCCCCTGTGCCTGGGCCCTCTGGGATCCAGGAGGAAGGTAGAGGAAAGCTGGATTTATCCTAGAGCTTTACTGAGTCTGCCAAACTCTGGCTAAAATCAATAGAGGGAACAGGCTTGTTGGATGTGTGTGGCTTGGGTCCCATGGACCCTTGGGGTATAGCCCTTCCTAGGCACCAACCATTCCTTTTCCCTGATGCCACCCCTGAGTCCTGTTCTCCAACATCTATCTGGTTACTTGTGTATGGTCAGACAGGGCTGAGGGCCTGTCCTTGGTGTGGCTCTCAGGTGTTAGTTGTCAGCTTGTAAAATGTTCTTCATGGGCTGATCAATCACCCTTCCCTATTGAGAAGTTGGCTGACTGGGGCTAGAGGTCCAGTCTGTGACTGTGGGCTAGACAATCACTTGTTACCTGGAACTCTGATTGCACTGGAATAGGAACTCTGTGAACTTGACTCCATTAGCTTTAAAATGATTGCAAATCACTGAACCTGAATGACATTTGGCTTCAAGTAGGGGGTGGGGGGAAGGACTTTTGGTATCCATAGGAAACAGTTCCCTATTTCCAACTTTCTGCCTCTTCTGACTTCTGCACTCTGATGCTCAGAAGTCCTTGAGAGCTATTTCTCCCCCACACTCCTCTCTTTCCCAGTCCAGACTGTGACAGAAAGAGTTGTCCAACACCCCTCCCCCATAGAGAATCCCCTCTCCTGGATCTCTCTGTGATAGACTCTACAGGATTTGGGAGATAATGGTAGTCATGACAGGGGTCAGGGTGGTATTAATGGGGCACTCCCTTAAGCTGCCTGGCTGCTCCCTGTGTATATCTGCGCCTTCTCCCACCCCCAGGAATAAATCACACATATCCCATGATTATGATGGGGACTTGGCTCAGCTTCCTTCATCATACTTATCTTGCTTGGAATGAGATCCAGTCCCTCACCCTTATTTGGGAATCATCACTGGTCCCAATGCTCCAGGAAGCCTTCCTGTTTGGGCATGATTTTGTGGAAAGAGCAAGTGACTTGGGAGTGTTAGCCCCATATTCAGCTCCACAACCCATTAGCCATTGTGGCCTTGGGAATCCCTTCACCCTTCAACCCAAATCTAGATTTCTTCATCTGTGAAATGGCCTAATGATATCGGCACTGCTCATCTAATAGGATTGTTTATATATATAGGAAATAGGAAAGTCGTTTGTCTTTTTTGAACTAGTTGAGCCAATCCCTCTCTGTTTTAAATGTATAATTCTAGGGTCCTGGGATTCTTAAAGCAGAATACATATTTTTATTCTTATGAACTATTTACAAGGTTTTTCTGAAGATCAAATGATATAATGTATATACAAGAATTTGTAGCCAGAAAGTGAGTCTTGGAGGTGTGTTGTTATTTTCTTAGAGTTCAAACCCTCTGGAAATGGTCTCAAGGAAAGGATGCAGGATTAGGCTATTGAGGGGCTCCTGATTTTCACTGTTATTGCAAAAGAATTTAATTCCAAAGATGGTAAACATTGTAATAGATTTAGCATATGTTTAATGGAAAAGAGTCTTGTTTCACCCTGTGCACAAATAGGGATCTGTTCCTAGGTATAGTGGTAGATTCTCCAGCATCCCTTGGACAGGGGGAAGTATGCATGGTGCTAAAAACATGGCCCTATGTCTTCCTGTCTGTGTCAGGCATTGGACTTTAGGAAGCTTGGGGGAAATCGCCAGGTCCTTGGAACCAAGCAGAGGGCTCCCAGGGTTAGCTGTGGGAGACAAAGAACCAAGTAAAACAAAAGGAAGCAAAGAGGACTGTTTTTAATGTGTCTGCTGCTTGGGTCACCAGGGACCATCCTTCTGGGAACATTGAGGGAAATGTTGTTATTAGAGACTTTACAGGTTTCCCCTATCAGTGGGCAGATGCTCTGTGCTGCTTCTGCTAGGTTTGGGGAGGAGGAAGGTTTGTAAAAGTGTGTTCACTTTGACTTATTCTCATCAAAGTATCACTTAAAAAAAACCACAGGCATCTTTCTGTTTGATTGAAAACAATAGTAATAATACCAATGATAAATGAAGCAGATTGTAAACTCCCTGAGGGCAGGGACAATTTTGTTTTTTTCTTGTTATCTTCAGTACCTAGCCCACTGCCTTTGCGTATAGTTAGTAGGGGGCTTGAAAATAAATGGTCCTAGAATTGAACCTCTGTTAGAAGAGTACAAATGTGACTGTAGCCAAGTGGGAAACTGGCCTATTGACGTGAAAGGAGATAGTGGGAATTATCTTACAAATTCTAAAGTGACTGAGTAGACAAGGAACGAGATTCACTGGCTTTTCAAGTCTCGCCACTTTGAGGAAGGCATTTATGATGTAAACACCCTCTCTGTCAACAGTATTTTTGGGTAAGACCTCCTGTGAAGCAGGGTCCTGAGGTGCTGTAGTAACCCCCCATTTTGTGAACATCTCCCATCTCTCCCCATCATAGGAGAGCTGCCTAGGAAACCTGCCAACAAAGCCCAGGCAGCAAACCTGCCAAGTAAAAACCTGCTCAAGCCTGCTACCTGAAGCCCATAGTGCCCCTCCCCTTCTGTCCTGTTCTCGAAATAGATTTGGGAACTTTCCAGTTGTGCAACAAATTGATTGCTAGACAACAATCGTTAAGCAACGCTATCTTTTGGCTTCTGTATTTTCCCTGCTTGCTCCTCTTGGTGACATTTATGTTGTGGCTTTTGTCTATATAAACCCCAAAATGTATATGCTTGAGGCTGCCTGATTTGGGTATGTGATCCCTGGCAATCCCCGGGCTAATTATGCTCCACAATAAATTCCATTTAAAATGATTAATGGTCTCCACTCGCAATTCTTGTTACATCAGTGCCCTGGAGGAGAGGGACAGGAGCAATAGACAGGGACCCTGAAGGAGCATTGGAAGGAAGCCCATCAGCCCCATGTGCTTCAGCTCCCACCTTGGCCTAGGAGCTCCTGAGGCCAGGTACTGGCTTCATTTTTGTGTCTGCATCCCCACACATAGTGCTGCATAAATGAGCATAGAATTTGCATGGAACTGAGTTAATTTTTTGTCTTTGAAGCTTTTGAGGAAGAAATGGGAGGGATTGTGGGAAAATGGGGAGTTTTGCTGCTGTTTATAAGATTTAGTTGGAGGGAGGGGGAGAGAGAGAGAGAGAGAGAGAGAGAGAGAGAGAGAGAGAGAGAGAGAGAGAGAGAGAGAAGGAGTCCAATGATAGGAAGGTAGGAAGGCCAGGGTGAATATGGTTATGGTTTCTTAGGGCCCAATTCAGTATTTCAAGGACTAGTTCATGTTCTCAGGAAACTTAGCTAATTGAGGACAAATTGGTAGCAGAATACCTGGGCCATGTGGTCAGCTAATGGCTTCCCTTTCCCCCTATTCCTTCCTGTTCCCCATCCCATGTTCTTCTTCCTCTCCTCAGGGTCCCTTTCATCCTGACAGGGGCATGCCACAGCACATGTAGGGGCTAGCCAGGCCCTCCAGCATGGCTGTCTGTTCTAAGATGCTCCCATATGAGGGGCTCTATGTGGAATCCAAGGAATCTGTAGCTCAGCACAGGACCAGTCTTTGAATAGATCTACTGTGAAGGTATACACAGCTTTGGTTTTGTTTTTTCTTTTGGCAATTGGGATTAAGCAACTGACTTGACACTTGTCACACAGCTAGTTAATTTTAAGTTTCTGAGGCTGGGTTTGAACTCAGGTCCTCTTGACTCCAGGGCCTGTGCTCTATTCACTGTACCACTTAGCCACCCCCTGTACATGAAGCTTTGATCCAGTCCCTTGGATCCTTAGCAGTTACAAGGGTGGATTCATGGCTGCTTCTGCCTGTTTCTTCCCTCTGGGGGAAGGCTTGGAGCTTGTCTCACAACTTTAGGTGTGAAGAGGAAGGAATGAACACAAATAGTGGAAGGCAAGAGTGTCCCATGAGGCAATAGATGGAGCGTAGGGTCACATGGGGGCCTCAGCTTCCTTATCTCTAAAATGGGTGCCCTCTTAAGGTCCCTTCCAGCTCTAGACCCATAATCCTATTATCTCCCTCGGCATTCTCAGGTGGGCCGTGAGGGGTGGCGGCTCTGGGGAAGTGTTCCTCATTTCCACCCTTAATTTTGGTTTTCAGCCCAGTAGTCAGACGTCTTTGGCGCTGGCAGAGTTCATTTATTGACTCAAGATACAAGAAGGTGCCTTTTGTGTGTGTTTAGGGGCTGGTGGATCTCACCTCTCCTGGATGAATTGTGCTGCCTCGAGAAGACAGCATTTAAGTGCTTGCGGAGTAGGAAGTGCTTGTGCAGGCTTCCAGTATCCCGTCGAGCTGATGAAGGTCTGGTCCCTGCTCTCCAGGCCCTCGTGGCCCACTAGCCAGTGACCTCCCCCCATACTGGCATACCAGGACTCAACATTAATGCTTGGACAAGAGCTGGCTGAGGGCTTGGTGGAGCAAGGGGGCTCATGGCTCAAGAGCCAGAAGAGAACTCAGAGACTACCTAGTCTGACCCCCTCATTTCACAGATGAGGAAAGTGAGGCCCTGGGGAAATTACTTGTCCAAGGTCATATGTGTAGCATCAGAGGCAAGATTTGAGTCCAAACATGAATGAACAGGATTCATAGTCATAGAGTTGGAAGGGCCTTTAGGAGTGACCTTGTCTAATATTTGCCCAGAAGAAGATATCCCATAGTTCAATGGGAAGAGAATGGAGGGAAGCCATGGACTGGCCTGAGAGAGGATGGCATTATCAGAGCATCTCATGAGTGCATACTGGGGAGGGGGCTGGACAGTAGAGTATATTGGGGGCGGGGCTTTGAATGCCACACAGAGGCATTTGGACTCACAGAAAGTGGTTGTTTCCTCTGAAGTTATCTGGGGATGGTTTCATTTCTGTCCTTCTGCTTATGGTCTAGTGTAGTGCTGGGCACATAGTTGGGGCTAATACATGCTTATTGGGCAGATTAGATTGACAGGGAGCCTCTGAAGCTTGTTGAGCAGAGAAATGGCATGACCAGCTGGCATTGTGAGGGACATGATTCTGCCAACAGGTAGGCAGGGTGGCTTAGTGGAAGAAAACGTTTGGGTTCAAGTCTTTAAATAAAGGAAACCGATTAAGGAATCCATAACTACATCAATATAGATGCAGGATGCCAAAAGGAATTTTCTAGGGCCTCTTCTATTGCTTTGCGGGGGTCCCAGCAATCTGCTGTCCTTTACCCAGGGGATTTTTCTAGGGCCTCTTCTGTTGCTTTGAGGGGGTCCTGGTAGGCTGTCATCCTTTGCTCTCACCCTGCAGAAGGGAACCAGTGTGACCTTGGCCTACCCATTCTCTCCAGCTGCCCCTGCTGGACAACCTGAGCCCACACTGGCCTGCAAAGCAGGGCTGCCTTGAGGACTGTGAGTAGCTGACCTTGAAGGTCCCTTCCAGCTCCAAATGGATGATCCTCTGACCTGGTCTCAGCCTTCTTCCCCTCCCCCACACCCTAGAATGGAAGCCCCTTGAGGGAAGAGATTATTGCAGTTTTGTCTCTGTATCCCCAGTGTCTAGCCCAGGGCCTGGCACATAGTAGGGGCTTAATGAATGTTTGCTGACTGACTAAATGAGCAAGCTCAGGTAGGCTTGTAGAGAAGAAGGAATGTGTTACCCCCCTCCTCTCTCTGACCCCCCCCAATGGCATGCAAACCCACATTCTTCCTTCAGCCCACAAATGTGGCAAAGTCACACGTTTGGTTTGTCTAAACATTCTGCAGCATTGATTAACCCTTTCTATAAGTAGAAACTAGAAGCCCACCATTCTGACCCGTGATTACATTCCTTGAGGCTCGCCCATAAGCTCTGGGCAGCCTCTCTGTCTTGGTGGTACTACAAGCTTCTGTCTGCCCTGGGAAGGCTGCGGAAAGGCTGGGCCACTTTCTTCATTAGGAAGGTAGAGAAAATGTATCTTAGAGAGGCAGGAAAGGAGGGCCTTTTCCCAAGTAAAATAATGTCTGAAAGAGTGAGAGTGAGAGTAAGAAGGAGCTTAATCTATGTTTGTTGATTGAGCCCTTGATACAGGAAGATGAGTCCTTTAATGACCTGGGGCTTCATCATTTGCAAAAACCTTCTGTGTGGGGTGGAGGGCAAGGAAGTTTGACTTGCCCATTTTTCCAGAGGGGCAATAGAAAGGACAGACAGGAGTGGCCTTATGCTGGTATCTGATGGGGACTGGCTCCTGGGATGTTCCCATAGTAGCCTGACAGGACCCTCCCTGGGAGGGGATGGGGGGCCAGGATGGTCATGAAGAATGGAAGCGAGAGAGCTCTGAGGGGGAGCCAAGAGAAAACAAGTCTGGGTTCTGGTTGGGGCCTAGGCCTGTCTTGTGTGGGCCTCCATTCTCCTTCCTCCCAAATAATAAGGCTGTGGGAGCAGTTGGGGGTGAGGTTGAAGGATAAGAAGATTGAATCAGTCCTTGAGAGGCATGAGGAAAAGCACATCCCAAATCCTTAGTAGAGTCATGAGTCTGGAGGGGCCTGGAGGCTGGAGGAGGGGGTGGGTCTCCTGGGTGGCTTGATGGAGCCAGGGCCTCTCCTGTTGGGCTCCCTTCAGCTTGCTTTACTGCTTGTGCCAGGCTGCCAAGAGGGGCCTGTAGGCCTTGAGAACTCTCTTGCCATTGACCAAAGTGGGCAGGAGGGGCAGGGTGGTGCATCTGGCATGAGCTTGGGGCCAGCCCACCTACCAGATGAGCTTTGATTACCAGTGTGTTGAACATATGATGCTCCCCTGAGACTGAGTAGGGATACTGGCATTGAGTTGTTTCATTGCACAGGAGGGATCATGTGTGAGTTGTTCCTCTGCTGAGGTGGGCTGGGCCTGCTGTCCATTGAGAGTCATTGGAACCAAGGGGAGAGCAGGGGCCACAGTGTCACAGTGCCAAGCTGTGCTAGTGGGGCAGGGCAGCAACCGGGGTGGTAGGGGGTTGCCAAGCTGAGCCTCTTCCAGAGTCAACAGAGGGGAGCTGAGCCCTAGGCTGGCTGGTTGACTGAAGAGGAGGAAAGGGCACTCCTTGGGGTGGGGGGACCCTGAGTTTCAGGAGAGATCACCAAATCCTGGGACCACCCAGTCCAAGCCCCTAATTTTGTAGATGAAGAAAATAAGGAGGAAAAAACTAAGAGGAAAGCAGTTAGCCAAGGCCACCCTGTGGAAGGGTGTCAATGTCAGGCCTGTAAGCCAATGCCCCATCCTCTCCTGCCCTCCTGCTAGTGGGGAGTGGTGGAGACTTAGGGCAGCCAGGCAGGGGGCCAGGTGCAACAGGCATGGTGATGGGGGTGGGACAGAGCTCAGTGCAGCCATGTGCTTTTCCTGTTCCTGGTGGGGGGAGGGCAGGAGGTGGCATCCTCCCTGTCAGTTCTATACTTGGAGCTGGGAATGTCTGCAAAGTTATTAGTCCAGTGGATGAGAAAATTGAGATTCAGAATTGACTTACCCAAGGTCACACAGGTAGTTGGAGATGAGCTTTGAGCCCAGGCCACCAGATGATTTCAGCTGGGCAGATCAGTCCAGTGAGCAAATTAAAAACAGCAACCACAACGTGGAGACTAAGTGGCCCTGAGCCATAGGGAGAGAAATGTGGGAAGTCAGAAAGAGAGGAGGAGTCCAGGGGAAAATGGGAGAAGATGTGGATCTCAAATTTATATATTTTTAAAATTTAGTTAATTTGTTTTTAGTTTTCAACGTTGACTTCACTAGTGTGGATGCACAGTAGAGTAGCCAGTATTTTCCCACCTCAACCCTCCAGTATGTTTTTGGGGTCTGATTTTCCTAGTCCTTTGGGAAAGTCAATGCCTAGTCCAAGGTTTGCTTAATAAATACTTGTTGAATGAATGAATGAATGAATGAATGAATGAATGAATGAATGCATGCATACATGTGCGCTTGCCCCTGTGGTCCATCAGGAAGTGCAGTGTGTGGTGGTCCAGGTCGGGACAGGGGAGGGGCTGGTTTGAAAGGGAGCCTTCCCCACCTGCTGTGTTATTCATGTACTCCCTTGTCCTCCATTTCCCAGCCTCTATTCCTCCCCATCCATCAAAACCTCTTATACTTTGTTCCTGCCTTAGGGAGCTGTTGGTCCTGTCTAGAAGTGTTTGTTCAGACTGAGGTAGCCCAGCAGAGCTGGGGGGTGGGGGAGGAGGTGCTCCTGGGTCTGCAGCTGCCCGGTGTTCATCCAGGGGCGATTGCCAACTCAGAACTCCAAGAGTCACCAAGGTATCAGCAGCTGGGGCACAATGGCACTTTGTGGGTTTAATGGCAGAGTAACTCACACTGTCAGAGAAAGGTTGACAATGCTTGGACAATGTTGGCACTCAGATTCAGTGTCAAGGCGAAGGGGCAGTTGTGACTCATTGGCATTTTACCCCTTATAGAAACGACTTCCCTGTCACTGCCCAGTTGTGGTCATAGGACAGGGCTGCAGCTAAGGGTTGCTGCTGCTCCGTTGGGATGCTCTGGATTGGATGGTGGCCAGCTCTGTATTGGTAGAGTGCAGTAGGGTGGGGGATTGCCTATCCATCAGGGTGAGCTCCATGCATGGATGATGGCCCTGAGAGGCACATCTGAGTATTGAACTTGTCCTGGGGGGGTCAGAGGGGGTCAGCTCCTGCCCAGTGAGGGGGCACTTGCTCTTTTTCAATGAACCCTCCCTTTTTGTCTTCACTCCTGTAAGCCAGGCCTGGTAGACTACAGGCTTGACTTAGTCTTCTCCTTGGATCTTGTGAAGATACAGTGCATGGCTTGGCAATTCTGAACCCCAAATCTCTTTGGGATCCAGGCAGAATAAGTCAGGATATGTTTCTTTAAGTGCACCTTTGCTGACCCAGAGGGAATGAACAGATTGCCCTGAACAGTGGTGGGAAAGGGCTCCATGGGGAGGGATGCCACTGACCAAGGATGAGGTCCCAGCATGAGTGGGAGGGGAGGAAGAGGAGGAGAGACATCTCATCTATCCTCTAGTGTAGATGCTTGGTGGAGTTCTGGAGGGTGGAGGGAAAGGGGTGCAGAATAACTGGTTCCCCTAAAAAGTCTTCCCCAATTTTTAATGTTTTCCCACTCCCCTCTTGCCTCCCCAATGAATGAAGAAACCTGGGCAAGAGCCTTAAGCCTCCTATCTCAGAAGCGAAACTTGGATGGTGGGAGCTCATCCTGATTGTGGGATTTACTTCCTGTCCAGCCCATGTCATTGTCTCCTGCATATGTTGGGCAGCTCTTTCCAGCTCTGGGGGTTTGTGCAGAGCTCTCTGCAGGCTTGGGGAGGCCAGCTAGGGGAGGGGAGGTGGTGACATGGCAGGTCAGAAGCCTCTGGTTTCCTGGACCTCAATTGGACAATAGATAACCCCTGCCCACAGGTGCCTCTCCTCTTGACAAATCTGCCCTGTTGGCCTCTTTTCTTTTCCCCACATCTTCCTGCACCCAAATTACCACATGCCACGCCATGCCATCATGCTAATTGGCACCCTGCCCCTAACCCCTGCCTGTGACATCAGGGGAGGACACCAATCAGATATACCCGAGCCCTCTTCTACATGGACCCTCCTGCGAGGGGCAAGCCTGTTCATTGGACAGGTGAACAAGAACATAGCCTAACCTGAGAAGTTGAGCAGGAGAATCATTTTCCCTCATCATTTATTCCTTTCATCCCCTCGCTGGGCCTAGGCCTTACGTTGGCCTGAAATCTGGAGCCCTGTGCCTCTAACTTCCTCCAGAGATCGTGTTGGCTTTCATTTTGCGGGGGACTCTTTTGCTCTCTCCTCCCCTGAAGAGGCCCCAAAGCTAATTTTCTTCCCTCAAATGAGATAAAATGCATCCATAAGAACAGACTTGATTGATGTTAATGATGTGGGCTGGTTTGTAAAAAAGTCTGTAAATCAAACTCCCAAAGCCAGCAGGAAGAAGGACTGGGTTAGCCCCTTGGACCTTGGTCTTCTTTAAAGTTTATTTCTAGAAGCCCAGGCTGGCAGCTTTCTTTGAATTCTTCATCTCCCTGTCCACACCCCTGTCCAGTCAGTTGTTATATCCTCTCAGTGCTGGCTTTCCAGCACAGATGCTGTCTGTCCCCTTCTCTCTACTTATAATTTCTCTCTTACATTTAACCCCATCTAGTATCATCTGGACTATTACAATAGCTTGGTTTTCCCTGACTTCAAGGTCAGCCTTCTCTCCATTGCACCCTTCTTCCTAAGACTTGGTTTCACAAAGTTGGACCATGGACCCCATCCTGCCCCTGCCCCTCACCCCTCCAGTAAAATTTAGGGCCCAGTAGGACAAGGCTTGCTTCATTTTTGATTATGTTTGCTCAGATCCTTCCATGGTTCCTGCCCATAGTTGGAGCTGAAGAAATATTTGTTGATTTGAATTGAATTAAATCACATGGGAAGGGGGAAATAGGAGAAGGACAGTGATTAGAAGGGCTTCTCCACCTCAGGGGACAGAGTGGAAATGATTCAAAGGCCTGCTGGAGGACAAAGTCTTGGAACACGAACTATGGCACCAATGAACTCCATGCTTCACAGCTGGGCAGTAAGGGAGGACAGAGGACAAGAGGGTGGAGATAGAAGGGCCCAGGTATGACCAGCAAAACTCCTGGCTTGTTGGTCTGCCAGCATTAGAGGGAAATGGGGCCCCCAGGTTAATGAAGCAGTTCTGTGGCACTGCTTCCCCGATACCTGGAGAGCCCCCTCCTCTCCTCAAGTCTCCTTCTGGGCCATTGTCCACCCAGATGTCAAAGGGATTTTTCAGAAAGCTCAAGGATAAGCCCATCACCACTCCCCCCCACCCCACTCAGTGAACCCAAGTCCCAAGTGGCTCATCATCCAGGTGGAAGCCCCTTTCTTTGTATTAACTTTCCAAACTTGTGCTCCTGCCCTTTCCTCCCTTTGCTCTGTAGTCTGGCCAGACTGCTCTTCTTGCTCCTCACCCATGACAGGCCATCTTCCATCTCCGGGCCTTGTTGATGGAAGTCCCCTTTCCTGAAGTTTTCTCTGTCTTTACCTCCCCCTGTTAGGAGCACAAGTCCTCTCTAGCACCACCTTCTATGCAAAGGCCTTATGACCACTCCCAGCCCTTTCCCCCAAACTGACCTCATATGCGCCATGTCTATGCATGCATGTTCTCTCATGAGATGAAATGTGAGCTCCTTAGGACCAGGGTCTTTGCATCTCTGGTGCCACCTAGCAGAGTGCCCAACACATAGTAGGCCCTTATTCAATAATTGTTGCTAAGAGATGGTAGGTTTCAGGGGAATCTGGCACATGTCCATGCTGGAGCAGAAGATGGCCCTGGTAGTTCTGGCGATATTGTGCAGCTAACACAGCCTCCAGGGCCCCTGCCTCTTGCCTGCTGACAGGGACATTTACCCTGCCTGTTTTGGGAATCTTGGCATTCTGAATTCTCTTTATCTCTTGGCTTTAGTGGTATGAAACACACACAGTAGGGAGGGTCAGGGACCTTGAAGTGAAGGGCAGAGGCACCAAGAAAGACAGCCCACCTTTGTGAGATTCCCCCATATTTGAGCATTTTCTCCAGTCCTCAAAGTTACAAGATTTACCAGCTGACATTCTGCTCATATTCCTCCTTGGCTTCTTTTATTCAGAGATGCACTCATCCCTCTTGCTATCGCCTTCCTCATCCCTGTCTCTGTCCCCAAACTCACCACATCCCCATCCCCCATCCATCCCAACATCCATTCTTCTCTGTCCCTATCCCTGTCCCTACCCTTATCTCTGTTCCGATTTCTACCCCCATCTCCATCCCTATCGCAGTCCCTGTGTTTGCTCCCATCTCCATTTCTATCCACATCCCTTTCCCTATTCCAATCCCATTCCCCTCCCCATCCTGTCCCTATGCCTCTCCCCATCCCCCCATCCTTTTCCCCATTCTCACCTCTCCCTCTTCCCATTCCTACCTCAGTGGTTCCTACAGCAGAGACTGTATTTTCTGCAATCCACTGTCTCATTACCTCCAGCTTGTAGGGTCTCCATCTTTCTGCAAGGCTTGGCTCAAGTGCCCCCCCCCACCTTTCAGGAGTCCCTTTCTGATCCTCCCATGTTTATGGCTATTGCCTACTCCTCCTCCTATTACTTTGTATTTAGTGTCTTATTTCCTTAATCTACATGCCATTGGGTTTCCTCCTGGAATAGAATGTAAGAATTTTGAGGGCAAGGACCATTTAGTTTCAGTCTTTGTGGCATATAGCAAATGCTAAACAAGGGTCTGGGTACCTTCTGGTGTTTACTGAGGAGTTTCTGAGACATCATTTCCCAGAAAACCATGATGGGATGGAAAGGAGAGGTGGGTCAGGAGCTGTCCTGGGCTGTTTTTGGTTAGCAGCTCTTGGATGGGCCTCTCTGGTGCAGAAGGGCTGGTCCAGCCTTGGCTGATTGGCACTGTGCTCAGGGCTTTCTCTGTAAATGTGTGGCAACTCAGAGCATCCAAATGGTCCATGAGCACTTCCACCTCTGGAGTCCCCAGGAGCAGGGTGGGAGGAAGCCCTTGGTCCATGGCCCAGCCCCTTGATGAGCTTGGCAGTGTGTATGCTGGGCAGGGGATTGAGAGATCCCCACAAGGGCATCCCTTTATCCAGAGGCAGCATCATGCTTAACCCATGCGTTTATGTGCTGTTCTGCAGTCTAGGAATGGGGATATGTGTGTGTGTGTGTGTGTGTGTGTACATGTACAGTGGGAGGATGCTCAGGGACCAGCTGGCCCACTGCTCAGTACAACACCATTTCCTGGCACAATAGTATATGAACAAGCAGGAGACTGGAGAGAGCAGCCTCATCCCGGCCACTACTGTTAGCACCAGGCAAAGGGCAAGGACTGAGGACATTGAATTTGTGTTTAAGGGGAAAAGAGGATTTCTACCTGGCCCAGGAAGATCAGACCCAGGAAAATGTTGACAGATTGGGATGGTCGGCCTTCTGCCAATATTCTAGGATGTCAGACTCAGGGAGGAGGGTCATCTGTCCAACTTTTCAGTCATGCTCCCTGGCCCCACCCTATCCAGTCAGTGCCTCCATGTATGGTCAGTCTCCATAACATCTCTCACATGGGTCATCTTCTCTCTTCTCTTGTGACCAGCACCCCATTTTGGGCCCTTGTCTCCACTCTCCTGGACTATTGTAACAGCCTCAAATTAGCCTTTCTGCCTCCAGTCTCTCTCTTCCCTAATCTACCCACAACTGTCCACAGCCGCCCATCCATGTTGTTAAAGCTCAGAGCTGATCATGGGTTCGAGGAAGAGGACAGCAACAACTGCAGGGCTTTGGGAGATCCTGGAAGGGGCTGCCCATTGCTTTGAGAGGGAGAGGGAGTTTTCTTTTTTCATCTGGACCCTAGGATCTAGTTCACTCCTTTGGCTTTAACAAGTCTTTGGTTGCCTGACTGATTAATGGATAGAATAAGCTAGAAATGCCTCCACCTGCCCTTTGCAGTGCCCCTGTGGTCTGGCCCCAACCCAAGTTTCCCAATTAATTTCATATAACTCTCCCCTCCCTCCCTTCTACCTGTCTCCCACCCTTCCAACACACACTCACACACATGTGCACACACACAAACACATACACATACACACACACACATACACACACACACACACACACACACACACACACACTCTTGATTCCAGTCAAACAAGCCCACTTACTGTCTTCCAAATTTGATGCTCCATCTCTTACCTCCATACCTTTGCTTAGGCTCATTCGAATTTCTGGAATGCCTCATCTCCTCCTGTCCACCTTGCAAAATCCTCATCTGCTTCATTCAAAGCTGAGCCCTGGTGCCCTCTTGTCTGGAGAAGCTTCCCTGCCTCCTCCCTCTGCCCAGGGCTGTCAGAGGTGATGGCTTTCAGTGCTGGAGCCCTCTCCTCCCACCTTAGGATGCAAGCTTGGCCAAGTCAGGGCCTTCCTCTGCTCAGGGCATTTTGTGTCTTTCAAACAAGGGGGCCTGGTTCTGAGCCCTGTTGATGCTATGCACGTAGTATGTGCTTAATCAGTGTCTGTGGAATTGATTTTTGCAGATTCTGAGTCAGTCCTAGCTGCTGACCCACACCATGCACCAAACCCTGACTGAGTCACCAATGGGTTTCTGTGAAAAGTTGGAGGGACAAGATAAAGTCCAACCATGTGCCTCTCTATGGCCCCTGATGGTAAGAAAGGGGCCATGCCCGGGATGAGGCCACCCAGGGGACAGTGGCTGCAGGTGACCCTTGAGAAGGCTTCTGAGGGCTGGCAGCCTGCTGAACAAGCCCCCAGGAGAACTTGGTGTTTCCCTGATCACCTATTTCTGATCACAGTCTGTCCCCTGAATGCAATCACATGGTTATCGTGCTGAAGATACTGATTTCTTTTGATAAATGCTTGCCCTCTTCTAGCCTGGAGCTGGTCAAGATGAAAGAAAGTTGAGCAGAACCTGCATTCAGTGTTCCCTTAGAGGAAAAACCCTCCCTTTGTTTAAAGGGCATGAACTCAAAGTGTGGAAGATTAGAGAAGCCCAACTTTCTAGCATGTTCTTCCAGCATGCTTGAGAACCTTGGATGACAGGGACTTTCACATTGACCTCATGCAGTGCCAACACTGAGTTGAACTGAAATCATGAGGTATGCCATATGCAGTGCCTGGAGAACTGGGTCATAACCATTCCATTAGTCAACAAGCACAATCAGGGTAGATATGGGTCTGGATAATGGAAAACTACAAAGGTCTTGTCTCCCCACTTTGTCCAGCGATCCAGTCCATTTCATGTTCCTCCCCTTCTCCATTCCAGCCCTAGGATTTCCTTGCTCTTGCCAGGGTCACCCCCTTCCACCTCCAGGCCTTTACACAGGCTGTGTCTCATGCTTTGAATGCATTTCCTCCCTACCTCTTCCTCTTAGAATCTTAGCTTCCTTTAAGACTCCACTCAGGAGACTCCTCTTGCAGGAAGCCTCTCTTGATGACCTTCCTTGTTAGGGCCCCTTCCTTAGTTCTGTTGCATTTAGCTACACCAATAAGATGTCAGATCTAAGCTATGTATACTGAACACCTTAAATAAACCAGAGCATCACCCCAAACTGCATCCAAAATGATGGGATGAGGAGAATGTAAAGACCCCACCACCAAGTTATCCTGGCCAGCAAACAACAAAAGAAAGCAAAAACACCTCAGAATGAGCATCATATCACCATGCCACTTTTTTCCCATAAGCAACCATACTTCCCTGAGGGGTCCTCATAGCCCTGGTGGTTGCTGGAGTAATAAAGGGGCTCCCAGCTCCCTAGAAAGGTCAAGTCTGGCTAATATTCCCAACTTGGAAGCTTGAGATGAAGGGAGGTGGAAACAGTAGAGGAACATGGGCCCTGGGCAAGGAAGAAGAGGTCTAGATAGGATCTGCCCTGGAGGGATGGCTAGTTGCCAGAGGGGTGAAAGAAGGGGAGAGGAGATTCTAATGGTGCAAAGGTATCTTGGAAATTCTCCTTTGGAGGGTGGTTGGGAGTCTTCTCCCAACCCTTTTGTGGGAGGAACCTTGACCCTGACTCCTCCCCTCTATCTTTCCAGTCAGCCTAGGGACTGGAGGACATTTGTCACAGAGTAGGGCTGAACAGGGCAGAGAAGAAGCCCAGATACAGTGGTCTTCAGAGAGGCTACTTCCTAGAAGATGGGCATGGATCTCATCCAGCCCTGGGGTCTGAGATAAAGGAGGATAGATTGCAGGTCTTGGGGGAGAGACCCAGCCTCCCAGGCCTACCATAGGAAAAGTAGGGGTGATAAGAAGCATGCTGACATCAAGGAAAACATCAAAACCCATGGAAATGACTGTAGAGACCAGATCCAAGCTGATGTAGCCAGGAGACAGCCCAACCCTGGGGGCAGCTGGGCTAGAAGGGAAGACCCATTTCCCAGAGACTGCAACTCATCCCATCAAGGGGAGGGCCTGAATGCTTCAGTCTGGTGATCCTGAGGGGGCTTGTGTAGAATGGTCCAAGCCCAGAGGGATCTCACATCTGATCTATGTAACCTGTGCAAAGCTTCCTAAGTCCTGCCCTACTTCCAGCTCTGCCCTTCTGTGGAATGGAAGTTCTGGGAGGGCAGGGCTTGTCTTTGGGTCACAAGCACCTGCACATAGTAAGTACTTAAATAAATGCTTGTTGAATGAAAGTAAAATGTTTATTAGTTAAAACAATATCTATAAAGGCAGCTTATTTCAGTAGAGAATGTAGGATTCGGAATCAAAGGGCCTTCTTTCAGATCCCAACCCTATGACACCCTAGCTGTGTGAACGTGGGCCAATCAACTTCTCTGGACCTCCATTATCTTATATATAGGAGTGGCTTGGCCTTGCTGACTTCTAGAGTCCCATTTAGTGGAAAGTCTGTGATAGTAAGGGATGAACCTTCCTTCCCCCTTCACTAATCCCTCTTAGCAATGTCAGTTCTTACCAAAGTAAGAGGCAGGAACATCTATAGCACCACCAGGGAATGAGCCCTTTTGTTTAAGTGAATGTTACATATAACTGAGATGCCAAAGCTTAAACAAATGAACAAAACCAAAAAAACTCAAATGGGATCATTTTGGGGGTGGAAATTTCTCAAAGGTGTGATGCAATGTCAATGCTTTGGGCAGGATGTGACCCACAGCTGGCAAGAGACAGTACTGGAATTGGAACTCCAAAGTTCAAGCTCTTAGAGGTCCACAGATGGGAGAAAGAAAAGGGAAGGAGAGGGGAAGAGTTCTAGAGAAAGGCCAAGAGGATTAACAGGAACTCAAGGCCCAGAAGAAAGAGAAATAAAGGAGGTCTGGAAACCTCGGTCAGTGACAGATGCCGGAAGGACCAGAGGAGTGTGGCCCAAGGCCACATAGACTGACAGTTTATTCCATGGTTCCACTGAACACACGGAAGAACAGCAGGATAAAGTGGTAAGGAGCTATGGGCTCTAGGCTAGTCAGAGGCTCTGGGTTCATATCCCATCTGATACTATCTGTGTGAACTTAGATAAATCCCTTATTCTGTCTGAGCCTTCATTTCCTCATCTGTATAGTAAGGGAGTTGGACTTGTTTAAGTAATGTCATTTTCCCCCTCCTTCAGCTCAGGGGAACTCCAGGTGTGGGGATTCTCTACAGTGATGCAATAGAAACCACCCCATAGCAGATAAATTGTAAGATGTTGCCTGAGGAACAGAAAATGACTTGTCTAGGGTCTCACAGCTAAGTAAGGGTGCAAAGCAGGATTTGAACTCAAATGCATTTTGACTTCACTATATCAAACTTCCTGGGATGGACTGTGGGTCTCTCAGAAGAAAGATATGAATTCTTCCTTCTGAAGCAGGGATTATAGGAGAACTTAATATTCTTCCAAACAGCAAAAACTCCAAAAATCCAACTTGGGGCCCCTGTTGCCTTTCCCATCTCCATGTTTTTGTAGTGGACCCCCCTGATTATATTGTATTTATTTTATCGATACTTACCTATGCATATTTGTGCATGTGTCACCCCCTGAGAACAAGGACTTATCTATGGCTTTGTATCCTGAATTGGTGGAAGCCACCAGTGGCAGCAGGTGCCTGAACAAGACTTACTGACTAATAAACAAGTCTGTAAACTCAGCTGAATCTAACAATTATTGATTAAGCACCTACTGTGTGCAAGGCCACAGGTATATTCAATCTCCTCCAAATGTTGCAGGAGTAGATCAGTAGTCCTTTATGACATTTTTATCAAAAGAAAGAAGGCCAAGTTTGAGCCGAAAGAAAATTATTTGAAAATCATTCTCAGCCTTGTGCCCAGGCCTAAATGACCAGGGAGAGGAAGGATCCACAATGCTGAAAACCAAATAATCCCAAACAACCTGCTCAGTTGCCAGTGGGCTCTTGTTTCCTGTGGTGTCATGGTTCATTAAAGTTGACTTTCGTATCTAGAGAAATCATTTTACCCCTTGGGAGAACCCAACAGTAGGTTCACTTGCCTTAGAGAAATTTCACTCTGCTTCTAATGACCCCAAACTTCTCCCTGCAATGATGTCCCATCATTCTGATGTCTCTTCTTTTAAAAATATATATATATATATATATTTAATTTTATTCCATTTACATGTAAAAATAATTTGTAACTTTCACTTTTTAAAAAAGTTTTGAGTTATAAATTCTCTCATTCTTTCCAATCCTGTCCCCCTCCCTAAGATGGCAAACAATTTGATATAGTCATGAAAAACACATTTCCACATTAGTTATATTGTAAATGAAAATACAGACATAAAACATGAAAAAGGAAATAGCATGCTTTGATCTGCATTTAAGTTCATCACTTATCTCTGGGGAGCATTTTTCATCACAAGTCCTTCAGAATTGTCTTAGACTGCCATATTTCTGAGAATAGCTAAGCAGTTCATAGTTGGTCATCCCACAGTACTATTGTTACTGTGTACAATGTTCTCCTGGTTCTGCTCAGTTCACTTTGCATTGGTTCATGTAAGTCTTTCTAGGTTTTTCTGAAAGCATCCTAGTTGTCATTTCTTATAGCACAATAATATTTCATCATAATCATGTACCACAACTTGGTCAACCATTTCCCAATTGATGAACCTCCCTTCAGTTTTTCATTTTTTTGCTACCACTAAAAGATATTTTTATACATATAGGTCCTTTTCCAATTTTTCAAATCTCTTTGGCCTAGTAGTACTATTGCTGGGTTGTAGGGTATGTACACTTTGACTGCCCTTTAGCTTCAGATTTCTTTTGAGAATGGTTGGGTCAGTTCACAACTCCACCAAGAGAGTATTAGTATCCCAGTTTTCCCACATCCCCTCCAACATTTGTCATTTTAGCCAATCTAATAAGCATGAAGTGGTACATCAGAGTTGTCTTAATTTGCATTTCCCTAATCAATAGTGATTTAGAGCATTTTTTCATATGACTATAGATAGCTTTGATGTCTTCTTCTGAAAACTGCTTATATCCTTTGACCATATATGGATTGGTGAATGACCAATTAGTTTTTCTCAAAGAGACATGACTGAATAGCAGCAACTCTACATTAGTAGAGAATATTTTCTTTACCTGGGAGATCCCCATACAAAGAAATCCTATAGCAATGTCTCTCTGCTATTATTTTTATTGCTCATCTTTCTCTCCTCATCTTTTTAATTTTATTTATTTTTTCCAAAATGTTATTTTAGACTCAAATGCCAAGACACAAATAGAGAAAAGAAACAAAAACATATAATAAACTTAAATATTGGAACTTAAATACAAAGTTAGAAAGAATGAGAGGTTACAAAATATGTAATAATAAACTTTCATTTCAAGAAAGGCTATATGATTAAATAATACTCTTGGTGTTGAGAATTGACCAACTTTGCTTCCTTGTGAGTTTTCTTTTGTTCTCTGCACTTTTTTACTTTATTCTTTTTCCCCTTCCCTTAACTCCCCCCTCCCCCGCGAAGACCACAATAAAGTTTAGATATGTTTCTCCACAGCTATAGATATATACATACACACATACATGTACACATACATATATAGACATATACATTCACAAATCTGTTCTACTCTGGATCTTTCTTTTTATGTATATGCATATCTCTTATTTCCCATTTTTATAAATTTGACTCAGTTCTTTAAATATTTAAGAAATGAAGTTTTCATCAGAGAAACTTGCTTTAAAAATCTCTTCTCCCCAGTTTTCTCCTTTTCTCCTAGTCTTGGTTGTATTGCTTTTGTTTGTGCAAATCCTTTTTAATTTAATGTAATAAAAACCATCCATTTTATATCCTGTAATGCTCCCTATCTCTTGTTTGGTTACAAATCCTTCCCTTACCCATAGATCTGAGGGGTAAACTATTCTATACTTCCCTATTTTGCTTATGGTATCACCCCTTATATCTAAACCATGTACTCATTTTGATCTTATCATGGTATATGGTGTGAGATGATTGGTCTATACAGTTTCTGCTTTGATGTCATTTCTTCCAGTGATACCCCATGACTCTGAGTCATGGAAGGAATGCCACCATCTCCAAAGCATCTAAGGTATAGGTCACCCAATGAGTAATGGAGGGCATATAGTGAGCATAAGAAGGTGGTGACACATTGCCAGTAAAGAAAACCATAGGAGAAAGAGCACCAAAGATGTTATTTGAAAGCTCTTAAGACTGTATAAGCAGGTGAGTTAGTGATGTATCAAGGACAAAGGGCAGTCAATCAATGCCAAGAGAACTAGAGGAAAGCTCCTGTTAAAAATAACAGGATGACATGTACAGAATGAAAGAACAAAAATTGATGCCTCAGCCTTCACAGGATCATAGCCTTAGAGCTGGAAGGCACCTCAAGGTCAGCCAGACCATCCCATCTTCTACATATAAAGAAAGTAAAGCGATTTACTCAAGGTCACTCATATTATAAGGCATGTCAGGATTGGAACCCAGACCCTGCCACTTTAGAACCAGTGAGGATTTCACTAGGTTTGCTACCACTTAGGGCACAAATCATACCATGTTTTCAGCTTTTGGGGGGCATCTTTGCCTTTTGCCTCTTCCTCACTCCTTCATACTGAATCATTTGCTAAGTCTTTCCCACACTATCTCTATACCATCTCTCACATCCTGTCTGGCTGGGTATTGGAAAAGAGGGGCATTTACTGAGCCCCAAATCAGGAAGGGCTAAAATTCACCTCTATTAGAGAAAACTAGAAGGCTGGGATGGATCCAATGAGATGAAATTCAATAGGGATGAATGGAGAATATTACCCTGGGGCATAACATGATAAACTTCACTAGGAGAACATGAGGAAGCAGTTTTCATAAGGACCTACTAGTTTGAGTGGAACGCACCTCAGTAAGTGGAGTATCCTATGGCAGCCTCCTTCAAATGAACATGACCCTAGCCAGGGTTCAGAGGAGTCAAGCTTCCAGGAACAAGGTGATGGTCCCTCTGCCCTTTCCAGACAAGAACTGGAACCTTGGTAAGTTCTGAGGGCCTTGGTTTGAGAAGGGCTCTGAGAATTTGGTGAATGATCAGGGGAGCGCAGCCAGGATGATGAAGGGCTTTGTGTTCATGTCATATGAGGCTTAGTGGAAGACAGTGGAGAAGAGAAGGCTCAGGGGGCTTTGACAGCTGACTTTAAACATCTGAAGGACTATTGCATGAGATCTTCTGGCAGAAACAGGAACAGTTCAGGGGAAGATGCCTAGAAGCCAATTCAGGCTTGACATCAGGAAAAAAAAGCCTACTTCCTTACCACAAGAGCCATCCCAGAGTAGAATCTTCAAGTAGCCCCTGGATGACCACTTGTCCAGGTTGCTCTGGCTGGGGCTGCCCTTGGGTTGGATTAGCATTGACCTCAGATCCTGGTGTCATTTGAACTGTGTGGTTCCTTGCATTCTTTTGAGGTGGATGGCTAATTTTGATAGTTGCCTTAACTCATCTGGTCCATTTTGGGGAAACATGGGGTCTCTTAGTTTTCTTGGACGGTGAAGTGCTTGGTGATTGGTTTTGTTGCCTTCTTTTTTTTTGCTTTTTGGGGTTAAGTAACTTACCCAAGGTCACATGGCTAGGTTTTTTTTGTGTGTGTGTTAAGTGTCTGAGGTCGGATCCGAGTCCTTCTGACTCCAGGGCTGATGCTCTACTCATTGCGCCACCTAGCCTCCCCCTTTGTTGCCTTTTTAAACTTCCTTCTGTACAAATGCAAAAAAAAAAAATGTTACAGACCAGATACCTTTTGTGCCTTGTTTGCACCCAAGTTTACTGATTATAATTCATTTTCCTCAGATTTCCAAATGTTCTTCATTTACCCTTGAAAGAATCTGGGAGGTGGCAAGGTTTAGTAGAACAATCCCAGCAGGGATGTACTTCCTACTTCTGTGATTTTGGACACCTCCCTGAGACCCTGTTTCCTTAAATGTCGTATGATGGGGTTAGGCTATATGATCTTAATAGTCCCATGTTCACCCCAAATGAAATATGTACCAAACCAGAAAGCAAATCATAAAGCACCACATACATGAAAACCTTCCCATTGAGATGGATACCAATAAAGGTTTATGACAACCTGTGCATGTACTCAGATGCTTATGTGTTTTGTTACTGATGCATTTAGACCCACAGCAGAGAGCAGAATTACAACCTTCCTATTGATACTTCAGGATTATAAAATGTGAATTAAAACCCTCTAAAAGCTATATTGCTATGCAAATGATGAAGGGAAAGCCATTGGAAGAGATGCAGAATCTGGCTTTGATTTTAGAACCCTCCTTGCCAAGGGCAAGGGATTATGTTCAGATTGTAATGGTTGAATTCTCTGGAAATCTTGTCCCAGTTTCCTCAGGATGGCTAAATTGCCCTTCAGGGTCCTCTGCAAACCATTATGGGATACATCCAGGGATGGCTTGAAGGTTTTCAAAAGTAAAGGGATTTGTAGAATTTGGGCTTACATAAGAGGAGACTGAGAATGAGCTGTCAGGAGGAGGAGAACCAGGCTCTTGTGACAAAAGCCTAGAGAGAAGAGGACATCCAGGAGCCAAAGGGGATGGACGGTGTCAAAGGCTTCACCAGGCCCCTTGGTTGGGCAGTTAAGAGAGCACCACTAACTTTGGAGAGAGCAGTTGGAAGTTCAGATAGGAAGCTAGATTGTAGAGGGCTTAGGAGAGAGTGACAGGAGGTGGAGGAAGGAGGTATAGACAGAATTCTCAAGCAGCTTAGCTGAGAAGGAGTTGTTCAGTCATTTCATTCGTGTCCAACCCTTTAGATATTGGAGCAGTTTGACATTCCTGCTCCAGCTCATTTTTATAGATGAGGAAACTGAGGCAAACAGAGTGAAATGACTTGCCCAGGGTCACACAGCTGATGAGTATCTGAGGTCAGATTTGAACTCATGAAAATGAGTCTCGTAGACTCCAGGCCCAGTGCTCTGTGCCCTGTGACACCACCTGGCTGCCTGCATGTGTTTAGAAGTTAAAAGGTGATAGCAAGTGGTGAAGGGCAAATGGTCCCTCACAGTGCCCTGCATTCTGCTAGGTGAAGGATGGAGGCCTCTGCCGAATTTTGGAGCTATTTCCAGGCCTCACCACCTCCTATATCATTCCTTTCTATCTTTCTAGCTCTGCCTTATTGACACATAAGAATGTAAGCTCCTTGAGGGGATGGTGGTCTTTTGCTTGCCTGCATTTGTATCCCTAGCCCTCGGCACAGTGACTGGGGTATAGTAAGTGCTTAATAAATGCTCGTCACTCTCTGTCTCTGTCTGTCCTTCCCTCATTGTCTCCCTCCCTCTTCTTCCCTCTTTTTCCCTTTCTCCCCTTTTCTTTCTCTCCTTCCCCCTCTCCCTTCCTCTTCCTCTCCTCTCATTCTCTGCCTATCCCTGTCTCTGTATCTATCTTTCTCTCTCTCTCTCTCCCTTCCTCTCTTTTCCTTTCTCTCCTTTTCTTTTTCTTTCTTTCCCTCCCTCTCCCTCTTCTCTCCCTTACTGTCTCTCCCTATCTCTGTAGTTCTCTCTGTCCCTCTCTTTCCCTTTCTCTCCTTTTTTCTTTTTTTCCCCTCCCCCCTCCCTCTCTGTCTCTCCCTGTCTCTGTAACTCTTTCTCTCCTTCTTTCTCCCTTTCTCCCCTTTTATTTTTCTTCCCCCCCACCCTTCCCTTTTCTTCTCTCTCTCTCCCCTCCCTCCCTCTGTCATTTGTCTATTCCGCCTGAAGGTCTGGGTGGAAGCATAGCAGACCAAGAGAGGTGGTTTGACCTCTGTGTGTCTCATATGTTTGGGGTCCTGTTGAGAGACAAAGACTTGGTAAAGCATTCTCTTTGTGATCTGGGGCCAGTGCTTGGACAGGGAATGGAATAACGTCATGTCAGTTATAGGCATCTCAAGGTGACTAAGTGTCATGGTCTAGTTTCCTTGTCTATAATATTTTGTTGTGGAGTAAAGCCAGGTGTGAGCTGGACCCATGGAATGTCTGCACCCAGTCCGAGTGTGGGTCATTTCCAGAAGTGCCTAAGTCCTGTTCTCCCAAAGGCAACTGGAGAGCAGCAGCAGCAGCTGCCAACATACGGAGCACTTCACACGCATTATCTTGTGTGATCTAATCCTCATAACAGCCCTGGAAAGGAGGTGCTATTATCATCCCCTGCTGGACTAAGGGCCTGAGTGAGCAGGGACAAGTCCCCAGCTTCAGTTTATTATTTACTCCTCTCTCGTCCTAGAAACCAACAAGTGAGGGTTATGTGGCATGGGAAGAGTGCATTTCCCTGGGACTCTCCGTGTGGGTTCTAGTCCCAGATCTGACACTGGCTGGCTTTGTGACAGCAGCTGTGCACAGTCTCTCTGGGCCACGGATCCTGCATTTGTAAAATAAAACTGGACAATGATGGTCCTGCAGGGTCCCATCAAAAGAAAGGAATCCAGGACTCCCTTAACAAGCCATGCTACATTGCTTGCTCTCTTATAACCTGGCACTTGGAGTCAGGAAGACCTGAGATGTGCTGGAGAGGCAGAATGGAATGGCTTAAAGGAAAGGGCCTGTTTTATTTCCATTCATTTTTGTTTTATGTTTTGGATGGCATCCCCAGTGTCCTGACTGTGATAGTAAGCACATCCCTCTGCCTCTTAGTACCTGGGGTAACTCTCTAAGGCTGTATGGCTTGCTGAATGGTGGCAAATCTGAACTGGAAGAGGGGATTGCATTTTTGGGAGTCCCCTCCAAAAGTAAATCAGAGTTCTGGCCAAAAAATTGAGGGGAAAGGTAAAAACCACTATGGGGGCTAAATTTTCAAGAATCATTGATCCCTGGATGTGGTTAATGTTCATTTTTTTTTCCTGGGGATTCTGAGTGCCTCTCCTACAAATTGCTTCCATATTTGTATATTCCAGTTCCATGGACATTTGCATATAGGACCTGTTAGTAGGACTACATGTTGCCAATTTTGGTTCTGCCTGGAATTTAGATGTAGGCTATTTCTGAAACCTTGAAGCTAGGATGTGATTAAATTAAGGAAAGAGAAGAATATTCACCTTCATCCCCATCTATCTGAAACTCCTCATGGGTATGGGGTCAATTTTTTTTGAGACACAGAATTCTGATAGGTCATTGGTATTTGAGATTTATAAGCCATGTTGATAAAGGACCTTGACAGCTTCCATAAACCATACCCTCCAAATGACTCTCAGTCCTTTAATCTCATACTGTTTACCTTAGAGTCCCTTTAAGGCTTTGGAAAATATTTTGGGAGACTTTACCGGCCCAAGTAATCAAAAAGATCTCTCTCTCTCCCTTTTCCCCACTTGGCGTGAAAGATGCCTAAATAGATCCAGTTGGGTTGTTTATCCCTTGCTGGTTCTTTCACTGATAATAGCCTGACTTCACAGAATCTCAGATCTGACAGCCGGGAGTCCTGGGATCTGCTCTGTAACATCCCCGACAAGTGGCCATCTTCTGGCCTTGGCTTGAAGACCTCCAGGGAGACAGGAGCCCATAACTGGTATAAGTGGTCTAGTCCACCTTTGGACAGCTCCAGTTATTAATAGGTTGTACTTGATGTGGAGTCTAAAGATGTTTCTTTGTCCCTTCTACACATTTTCCTCCTGTTCTGCCCTCTGGTACCAAGCAAAAAAAAAAAAAAAAAAATATATATATATATATATATATATATATATATATATATTCTCTTTACTATGTGACAGTTCTTCAACCAGTTACCAAGCATTTATTAAGCGCCTATTATATACCAGGCCCTGTGCTAAGCACTGGTGAGAGAAAGAACTCACAGTCTAATGGAGAAGGGAGAAAACAAAGAAGGAAGGAAACAGGCATTTATTAAGCCCCTACTGTGTACTAGGAACTATGCCAAGCTCTTCATTTGATCCTCACAACCCTGGGAGGTAGATGCCATAATTATAATTATTCCCATTTTACAGTTTAGGAAACTGAGGCAGACAGAAATCGAGTGACTTTCTTAGGGCCACACAGCTAAGTGTCTGGGGCTGATTTTGAAGCAGGCCTTCTTGGCCTCAGTTTCTCTGGCTCTCAGAAAAGATGGCTGGCATCTGAGGTCTGATCCAACTCCACATTTGTGATATGATATATTCATGATCCTCTGAAGAGCCTTGACATTAACTGGCATTGAAAAATCTGTTGGATGGATGGTCCCTTGGAATGGTTGTTGAGCCATGCTGATGTAAGGGCACGGGCTTCAGTGTTTTCTTCCCAGCCCCAGTCTGTTCAGTAGAGGGAGCCTATGGGGATATATGTCCATGTAGGCCTTGGAGTCCACCACCCTAATTATCAAATGCCCTTGTTTGAGATGATTATCTCATTATGCCATGTGATTATTTGGAAGAAAAAAAGACCGTGCTCCAGACAGGGTCCAGAAACCTAAGTCTTGAACTCCTATTCAGTTTAGGCAATTAAAGAAATTAGGGATAATTAATTTCTTTAAGTTATTTTGTGTCCTTTGCTCAGCTTGGTTTCCCCCCCTTTTGTGAGATCAAAAGGCTATTAATATGACCAGGGGCCAAGACAAGTGGAACATTGGAGGAGGCTTATTCCTGAGTCCAGAGTATGGGAAAGGCCTCCACAAAGGCCCTACCCAGGCAGCAAGATGAATTAGAATGTTCCCGTGCATGGATCTGACTCATGGGTGCTTATGATCACAATTCATTTGCTCTAAAGGGCAATGCATATCTGTGATAGGCTCACATGGGACAAAGGCTTGCAATTTTAAAGCTTTTTAAAAACAAATTAAGACTAAGTCTCCCTATTTCAACCAGGCTGGACATACAAGGGCTATTCACTAGCCCAGTCTCACTACTGATGAACAGTATCCTGGAGGCTCACCCTATCGGGGCTACATTTAGTGTGGATACCTGGTCCGCATAGGTTGCTGCAACTCAGAGCTCAGGAGCTCAAGAAAACCATTTCTTTCAGCCTCTCATCACAAGTGTGCACATACTTTGGGTTATCCTAAAATCTTTAAGAGAAGTCAGTCATCACAAAATTTTCATTCTCTTTTTCTTTTAAAAAATTGTAGTGTTAGGGCTCCCTTGTTTTTTGTTCTTTTCAAAAGAATCAGTGGGACACAAGGAGGTGTGAAAGGATTCAGTCAGAGGACCTTGCTTCAAATTTTAGCTCTGCCCTTTATTATGTATGTGACTCACTTAATTTTTCTGGGCCTTTGTTTTCTATGAAATAATTGGAATAGATGACCCCCATTTTCCTTCCAGTCCTAAATCTATGATTGATGCTCCAATATCCTTCTTGACAAAATGAACTTTCCTTATATATTGTGGTTTGTGTTTAGCCTAGAGCTGAAGCAAAGGCTAAGATGACATGTCTAGATAGTGATGGTGATTCTTGTCTCTACCTAGATTTATCAACAATCCTGAACTTGTTGGGACTTTAAAAGGATCCCAGATCATAGATTTAGAACTGGAAGGGACCTCAGAGCCATCTCTTTCAACCCCTTTATTTTACAGATGTGGAATCTGAGCCTAGAAAAAGAAATGCTTGCCCAAGGTCACATAGGGAGTGAATAAAGCGTTTCAATCCCTCCCTTTTCAGGTGAGGACATTGAATCGGGGGCGAGGAGGGGAGGAAGGAGGGGTGCGGGGAGGGACAGTGGTAATAAAGCATTAAGATTACTGTTGACAACTTCTTAGTTTTATACTGCCAAGGATAGGTGGTTTCGTCAGTGTGGAGATTTCTTCCACCAGTGCAAATCATATGCCCCCTACTTTAATAAATAACTTAATGAGTCAATGTGGTTAAAAACATTATCACCTGCTGACCCTTTCTGAACTGGCCCTCTGACTCAATAAACTCCAGTGGTACCATATTACCTTCAAGATCCTCTGTTTGGCATGGAAAGAGCTTCATTAACTGGTTCCTTCCTACCTTTTTAGTGTTATTACATTTCATTCACCTCTGTGCACTCTGTGATCCAGAAACAGTGGTCTTCTGGTCAATCCATCTCCCCTCTTTGTGCCTTTCTGATGGCTCTCCCCCTTGCCCAGAAAGCTCTCCCATCTCACCCCTTCCCACTGCCTTCCCTAGCTTCTTTCAAAACTCAGCTGAAATTCCACCTTTGAAAGAGCCCATTCTTGATCCCACCACTGCTAGTACCTTCTGTCTGAGACTACCTTTCATTTACTTTGTACATATGTTGTTTCCCCATAGTTTGTAAGTTTTTTTTCCCATTAGAATGTGCGATCCGTGAGGGTGGGGACTGTTTTTGCCTTTCTTTGTATTCCCAGCGTGTAATAAGCACTTAATAAATGCTTCTTACTGTTTACTGACTGAGCCTGGTGTTCACTGAATGATGGGCTATCTGTCCTTGCTCAGCTGGTAGAACCTGCTGTGGTTTGATCCACTAGCACAGCCTTCAACAATGCACAGTTTTCACCACCCTATATCTATGAAACAACAATAGGATATTGGGAGATGTTTTTTTGGTTCTGAGCCACCAAAGAGTGTAGCAGTGTGGTAGGTAGTACCTGAAAGAAGAGGGATGGGTTGCCAGCCTCCTGGCACTGAAATAATTTAACCTTCCCTTCCTTTTCCTGGTATTTGTTCCCATTTGTTCCCATTGGTATGGGAGCCTCCCTGGGATAACCAAATACAAGATCCCTGGGACAACTTTATTCCTGGATGGAAAGGAAGAGTTGAGTAGAGATGTGAAGAGAGATGTGGAATTCCTCTCTGTCCCAGTCATCCATCTCTTGTAATTTTCATGTACTTTAACCTAGCTGTCTCACTGTCTTTGATGTGGTAGGATATTCTACTGATGAGCTCTACATTTCAGTCCTATAGAGCCGGGACATATGTTTCCTTGGGGAAATGCTTCATCCTTGTCAATTATAGGAAGGTCACACATCGTCAGGGTTGAAAGGGACTTTAGGAGGGATCCAGTCTAACCCATATCTCCCGAATGGTCATCTAGCCTTTGCTTGAAGGCTTCCATTGTGAAGTGGGGGAGCATCTCCTGAGACAGCCCATTCCAATCATGGAAAGCTTCAATTGTTTGGAAGTTTTCCCGATATTTAACCTTACTGACTCCTTTGTAACTTTCACTCACTGTTTCTGGTTCTCACTGAGTGGGGGTCAAGTCTCCACATGACAACCCTGTAGGTCCTTGAAGATGGTTGTCATGTCTTTTCTTCCCCCCACTCCAACCTGTTTCCCATATTGCCAGACAGCCCGAATCTGGAGAAGGACAGACTTCTAACTCTAGAGGTAGAAGGCTTCTGATTTGAAACCTCTCCTTTTATAGGTTAGAAATCTGAGGCCCAAGGGAGTAAGCAGACTTGCCCAAGGTCACACATATAGTGAAACTTTCCAAACTTGTTTCCAAAGAGAAACAAGAGAACTGCATTCACCTTTGGTGGACAGTCAAAGATATAAGCCATTTTAAAACAAATAACATGAGCCTTTTATAAACTTGTCTGAGCAAACTACGTTGGCCCAGGGTATATACATCAAATATTTGATATTTTCATGGCTTAGACATAAATTAACTAAGTAGACTCAGGAAAGGAAAGGGAATGAAAATCTTTGCTGGTTCAAAATAGTACCTCTCTGGACACTCCGTCCCCCACTAGGGGCAGGGAAGAGATAAAGCTCAGTAATTTGCTGTATCCATAAAGGAAAACCAGAAATATTTTGTGGGAGACAATAAGTCATTTTCTGCCTCTTCCCCAGTGTATACTTACCTCCTCCCTTGCCTTGACTCTACTTCATGACTTCTGATATTTTCCCCTCCTGAGAATTTTGTTTCCTTCAAGGCCTACTAATTGCTCTCAATCACGAGTACAAGTTAAGTCCATATTTATAAGGGGAAGGCTGAGCAGAAAATAATGCCTTTGGTTTTTACAAAGAAGAGCGTTGAGAAGCAGGATATAGGAGGCTTTCAGAAGAAGAGAATTAGTAAGTTCTAGAAAACTCACTTTGTTAAAGTGTTCATTCTTTGTGTGTATGTATAGAGAGCAGCAAATGGTGGGATGGTTCAGTTCGCTATAAAGCACCAATATCCCAGCAATATCTATTTTATTTGCCATTATATGGCATTTACGGATCTGACTGCACAATAACAATGTGACCAGACACAATGATTGGCAAACATTAGTGCCTGCCCTGGGATTCTCTTTCCTTTTAAACAGCATCAAGATTTAATTACAAATTACATTTGTATGACCGAACACTTACTGGAGATGAAAAGAAGAATGGAAACAGGGTTTAAACATCCTAAATAATATCTTATGATATGAGCTGGACAAATACCTTCTAACTGTACTTTAATTAAACCTTAATGTCATTCTGTTTAATTGGAACTAAAACTAGAGACATAACTAGGGTGGGGCAACTAGAGCTTTCCCCTAGGGCACTGGAATGTATAGGGCATCAATGGATGGACATAGTCTATATTACTGTAATTTCCAGTCAGCTTAGTTGTCTATTTCCTAATAGAGCTATTCCAAGGTCATATTCAGTTCAATTCATGTCAAGTCAGCAAATGTTGATTAAGAACAAGGCAGTCTACTAGACATTGGGATTATGAGGATGAAAATATATACACTGTTGCCTCACAGATTCTATTGGGAAAAGCTGCTCTGAGAAATGACAGGTTTCTTAAGGTCTTGGGCCACTTACTGGAAAGTGAGAGAGGGTAGACTTTTTCAAGTATCAATTGCACCAGTTGTTGTAAAAGTGACACAGGAGAAGGGGTGGAGTTGGAGTTGGAAGACCTGGATTCTAATGTCAGCTCTTTCACTCCCTATGTGTTGTTGGCTGGGCCTGCCTGAGAGTTTGGGTCCTATTTTTTTTCTTAAATTTGTTTATTTTTAATTTTCAGCATTTATTTTTATAAAATTTTGATGTTTAAAATTTTGTCCTCACTACCCCACTCCCTCTCCAAGATGACATGCAATCTGATATACATGTATTTTCATATTAAACATATTTTCACATTAGTCATGTTGTGAAAGAAGTATTAGAACAAAAAGGAAAGAAAAAACAAAGAAAAAAAGAGAAAACAGTCTGCTTTGATCTGCATTGAGACTCCATACTTCTTTCTCTGGATGGGGATAGCATTTTCCATCATAAATCTTTTGGGATTGTCTTAGATCATTGCATTGCTGAGAAGAGCTAAGTCTATCAACATTGGTCATCATACAATGTTGGTGTAACCATGTACAGTGTTCTCCTGGTTCTACTCACTTCATTCAGCATCAGTTCATGTAAGTCTTTCCATTTTTTCTGAAGTCCACCTGCTCATCATTTCTTATGGAACAATAGGATTCTATCACATCCATATATGACAACTTGTTTAGCCATTTCCCAACTGATGGGTATCCCCTCAGTTTCCAATTCTTTGCCGTCAGATAAAGAGCTACTAGAAATATTCTTGTACATGTGGGTCCTTTCCCCTTTTTAATGATCTCTTTGGGATATAAACCTAGTAGTGACATTGCTGGATGAAAGGGTTTTATAGCCCTTTGGGCATAGCTCCAAATTGCTCTTGAGAATGGTTGGATCAGTGCACAACTCTACCAATAATGCATTAGTGTTCTAGTTTTCCTGCATCTTCTCCAACATTTATCATTTTCCTGTTTTGTCATGTTAGCCAATCTGATAGGTATGATGTGGTACCTCAGAATTTTTTAAATTTGCATTTCTCTAATAAATAGTGATTTAAAGCATTTTTCACATGACTATAGATAGCTTTAATTTCTTCATCTGAAAATTGCCTTTGGTCATTTATCAATTGGGGAATGACTTGTACTCTTTTAAGTTTGACTCAGTTTTCTATATATTTTAGAAATGAGGCATTTATCAGAGACACTGGCTGGAAAAATTGTTTCCCGGATTTCTGCTTCCCTTCTAATCTTGGTTGTATTGGCTTTGTGCAAACCCTTTTTAATTTAATGTAATCAAAATTATTCATTTTGCATTTCATGATGTTCTCTATCTCTTGTTATAAATTCTTCCCTTCTCCATAGATCTGACAGGTAAATTATTGCTAGCTCTTCTAATTTGCTTTCACCCTTTATATCTAAATTATGTACCCATTTTGACCTTATCTTGGAATATGGTATAAGATGTTGGTCTATGCCTAGTTTCTGCCATACTGTTTTCTAGTTTTCCCAGCAGCTTTTGTCAAATAGTGGTTTCTTATCCCAAAAGCTAGAGTCTTTGAGTTTATCAAACAGTATATTACTTGACCTTGAGGCTACATGTGGCCTTCTAGGTCCTTGGTTGTGGCCTTTTGACTGAGTTCAAGTTTTATAGAATGAATCCTTTTATTAAGGGAATTTGTTCTGTGAAGTTTGGATTCAGCCAAAAGGCCACACTTGAGGGCCCAGAGAGCCACATGTGGCCTGGAGGCCACATGTTCCCCACCCCTGAACCTATTCCGGTGATCCATTGGGTCCTGTTTTGTAATGAAACAATACTCTGAGAGGTTGTTCAGCAGTTAACAAAAAGAGTTTGTGAGTTATAGCAGAGGAAGGTCATTCAATAAGGATATTCAATGAGGACATGACATTTTGTCAGCTGAGTCCAACTTCTCTTGGGTTTGTCGTGCTGTCTGTCCACAGTCAGAAGTCTCTTTTCAAGTCTTCTGTACTCAGGGGGAGAGGATAATAAGCTGAACCAGAGTCAATCAAGTCCCAAGGACAGTTTCAGGACCCCCACACCCAAGGAAAAGAATCAGACATGTGGGGGGCAGATGCTAGGGAAGGCCAGCCCAACCTATCCAGCAGAGTCCCAGGAATGATTGCTCCTGCCATACTGTGTAGCCTTGGACTAATCACTATCTGTAAGCCTCAGTTTCCTCATATATAAAATGAGGGAAATGGAGTGGATGATGCCCTGGGTCTCTCCCACCTTTGATCCTATGAAAAGGTCTCTTTGATCTCAGAGATTCGGTGACTTTTCCTTTCATCACCCCATTCCCTCCCCCTCGCCCTCACTCCAGGCTATCTTTAACTAAGTTAGTATTTTCTGCAGTTGGTTAAAGACCCTCTGTGCTATCTACTCCTTGTTTTCTGTAGTCTGGGAATGGGTTAGTTTTATCAATTATATCATTCTTTACTGGTCATGATAATTGGTAGGTAATAATTGGCTGTGGTTTTTGGTTCCATTTTAATAGAGTAACTTTTTGCCTCCATCATCCTCCATCATCCTTGGGGGGGCGGGGGGAGTTGGGGAATATAAGTCAGTGCATAGGAGAAAAACGGGATAAAGGGAAATCGATGGAATTTGCATTATTGTAAACTTGCTGCTTGTTGGCATTTATGGTTCATTTCCATAACATATTTTGGCTAATAGCATTTGCTATGGGTGCCGAACAGGGGCAGCGAATTTCAAAGAATCAGCAAAATGTACATCTCCAAAATGACCCGCAGCAGAATTTCATCTTTCCTTGATGATTCAGAAGGAACTTTAGACCTCTGAAGTGACTCAGGGTCATAACATGAAGAATAGTCATCCCCTGCCTCATTGAGGGAGGCCGTGGAGTTGAAGGAATGGTTTCTCCTTCATGGGGAGATGCCTATCAGGAATGTTTCTGCCTCAGAGGGAAGCTGGTGAGACCAGATCTGAACTGATGACTTGGCTTGCTTCTGCTTGCCCCAATTCACACAAAGTCCTTATCTCCAACTCTTGCTGATTTTAAAGCCTCCATGACTTTATAGTGGAATATGGTAAACCATCAGGTAAAATTTTTTTAAAAAGAGGAAATGTAGAATAATATTGTTACCTTTCCCCCAATGACTTGTGTGAGTGTGCGTGTGTGTGCATGTGTGTAAGTAAGATGAGAAACCGCTTGGCATAATAGGTAGATTGATGGACTTGGAGTCAAAAAGGCCTGAGTTTGAATTCCAACTCTGACCTTGTTCAGTTTACCTCCTTTCTCAAATATCAGACTATAGGGCATCTTGATTGGAGCCAGTACTCTCCCAATGAAGTCACACCTCACTGGCCTACTGATGAATATGAGAAATATGTGTATGTATATATAGTTTTTTATAAACATATATGTGTGCATATATGTTTTGAATCTATATTATGGAGATATTGTGAATATATCATACATAATTATATCATGTCTTATGCAGTGGCCAAAAGCCTGCTGGTTTAACTAGATAGCTAGAGATGTCCAAATACAGATCGAACAATATATCAATTTTTAGGGAAAGATAAATATAAACATATTATCATAAGAATTCACACAATCTCAATAACTTGTAACTATCATGTAGCTGTTTGTAACATTCACATATAAAATTATTATATGGAGATAAATATAAAGAAGGGTGTGGAGAGGAGGGGAGAAAAGTTTTCCTCTTCCCTGTATCCAGAGGCTAATTCCCTTGTGTTTTTCTTTTAAAATGGAAGACAGATTAAAGGGAAAGAATGTTGAGTTTAGAGGAGGAAGCTGGATTTCACTTCTGGCTTTTCCAGCTCCTTCCTGGATGACCTGAGGCAGGTCAGTTAATCTTCTTAATTTAGACTGACTTTGAAGGCAGATTTGATCTTGTGAAAGTTTCAGGGACAAGGTCTTGTGAGTGACATAGTTTTGATGTGTAGCCATATGTTTGCTCCTACTTCTTGAGACCATATAAGTCCCTACAAAAATATTTCTATGATTTATCTAAATAGTATGCATATACCTATGTGAATATATTGACAAAATATTTGAGAGGCAGCCTTGAAGTTGAAGTGTCCATTACAAAGTCAGGTAACCTTGCTCTTGGGTGCTCCTTGAGTGACTGTGGTAACCATTCTGGGTATTCTTTTTGTAATGAAATCTTGAAACATTATAAACAGGAATTAAAAAATGTCATTTACCTCAAAGAAGCCAGAAGGAGGGGTACAAGAGGTCGTGATCATAACCCAACTATGTGTTCATGGTCATTGACAGTTGTGTCGGGGTCTGCTTGATGTTACAAAGGCTTGGCCAGACTACTCTTTTTAGGCATATCAATCCCAATGTAGGCTCAGCAGTGTTGTCTTCAAGACATGATGAGGACCTAAAAACAGAGGAGACCCAGTAAAAAACAACCTCAAAAAGACCTTTGAGTCTCAGCACCTTTTGACAATTCTGGAGGGTCATTTCTTCTATGTGGGAATGACAGAGCTTTCCCTATGCTTAGAGGTGCCTGGTTCTCAGAGAGCATCCAAAGAGACCCTGTCATAGAAGCCAAAGTCCCAGATTCTCCATTGTTTAAGTTGTGTTTTGGGTTTAAATCTCAACTCAGCCTCTATTGGTAACTGATTTTTTGCCTTGTCTCTTTCTACTTTGTAGTCATCCATATCTCTGAAAGTTAGTGTGTGTGTGTGTGTGTGTGTGTGTGTGTGTGTGTGTGTGTGTGTGTGTGTGGTCCCCAAAGTTTCAATGAGGTTTTAAACTTAAAACTTCATGGACATTTTTGCAATATTGTACATACACACATTGTATATGTATATAAATATATGTTTCAACTCTGTATTTATAGGTGGTTACCTCCTGACTTACTGAACTTATTTCTGAATCCATTTCTGCTACTTAAAGCAAATCATTCTCCCTCCCTCCCTCTCTCTCTCTCTCTCTCTCTCTCTCTCTCTCTCTCTCTCTCTCTCTCTCTCTCTGTCTCTCCTACACACATCACCCTTTTCTATAGAGAGATCTTCATTTAGCCTAAATTATGAACATGTGAATATCTACTGATAGAACCTCATTCTCCAAATACATACAAAATACATCTTCCTTTCCCCCTTTTCATTTCTACATTTGTAGATTGTTTTTTTCCCATTTTGGGGGGTCAGATTACTTTCTAAACTGAAATCCATTGCATACTAATGCAATCTTGATAGATCATCACCTTCCAAGAAGGAAGTGAAAAGGCAGCTTAAAGCAAATGTCTCCTAGTTTATTCTACTTCCAGGAGGGTCACAGGGTATAACTGCTAGACTTCCAGGGAGCGTATGATTAGAGTATTTCTTTGTTAGTGCTAGTTGTTAGATGTTATTGATGCAAGCCTTAAGTGTGCCATAGAATGTTATGGAAAGAGTTCTGGATTTGGAGCTAGAGAGCCTGCCTTCCAATTCCATTCCTGATGGGTGGCTTTGGGAATACTTTTTCACACTTCAGGCCTCAGTTTCTTCATCTGCAAGGTGAGGGGTTTGGAATCCATCTATGATTTTATAATGTGGATTCAAATCTTGGTTTATACCTGAGTGACCCTGATCAATGCCCCCATCTCTTTCCCTGTCCCTATCACTACCCCCATCCTTATCCCCATCTCCATCCCCATCCCCATCCCATTTGCCATGCCCATCCACATCCTCAAGGTGAACTTCACTTGTGCTTTCATAATATATGTGGAGTAGTCACAAACATGATTGGAAACAATTGTGTGGTATAGTGATAATAACAATAACAGTAGTTATAATAATACTAATAACTAGCATTCGCATAGTGCTTTGACATTTGCAAAACATTTACATAGGTTATCACATTTAATCCTTACAACAACCCTCTGAGATAGGTGCTATTATTATCTGCATTTTACAGATGAGGAAACTGAGGCCAGTGACTTGGCCAGAGTCACACAGATAGTGTCTGAGGCTGGATTTGAACTCAGGTCTAGATGCTTCACAATGAGGATGGAGGGGATTACTGATTGTTCAGCTCCCTTTCTATGGTAGCTTACTGGCCAAAAGTGTGAAACTCTTTCTATCCCTTGTCTTTCTTTCTTTCTTTTTTTTTTTTAAAGCAATTGGGGTTAAGTAACTTGCTCAAGGTTACACGGCTAGTCATTTGATTTATGCGTGGGTGCTCATTTTCTGAGGCCGGATCTGATCTCGGGTCATCCAAACTCCGAGGCCGGTGCTCCTACTCACTGCGCCACCTAGCCGCCCCTTTAGGGCAATTGGGGTTAAGTAACTTGCCCAAGGTTACACGGCTAGGTTTTTGTTTGTGCGGATTAAGTGTCGGAGGCCGGCTCCGAACTCAGGTCCTTCTGATTCCAGGGCCGGTGCTCTATTCACTGCGCCACCTAGCCACCCCTATCCCTTGTCTTTCTTGATACCCTCCAACAATCTATCAGCATCATTTGTGAAGAGGACTAATAGGCCAATAAACTTGCCAGCTCTTGAGTGTACAGCAAGATCTATGGTAGACTTTTCCCAAAAGGAATTCCACAAATATAAAGTCAATTTGTTCTTCTGCTTGTTTTTACTTTCACTGACCCATAGGTGGCAGAACCTAGGATCTTGTCAAACTTTAAATGACCAACTCTTAATTTGACTTGAATAATTTTCCCTTTTTGCAGAAGTAGCAGCATGGTATCATGGAAAGAGAAATGGATTTGGTTGCAGTGACCCAGGTTCAAATCCTGTCTCTATTGCTTATTATCTATGTGACGTTGACCAAATGCCTTATCTCCTCAGTTTCTGAGGTTTCCTTCCTGTTCTAAATCTGTGCTCCAGTGATACTATACCATTGGCTCTTCTCGAGTGTCCAACTGGGATACCTATTTCAGAGAAGTGTACCAGTGCACCTGCTCCGTAGCTAATTCATGCCATTACACAGTGTAGGCTAGATGATAGACATTCTTCATCCACTTGGAGTGTTTGGTTGGGACAAACATTCACCGTCTTTTGGTGGTGGAGGAACATGAAACCCTCTGTAGAACTGCAGAGAATATCCACTGGCCTTTCTTTTGAAAATCATCTGTCATCCCCTGTCATGACCTTCACAACGTAGCAACAGAATCCTACTTATCACAGTTCCTATTTCTAATAATAACAGCAGCTAACATTTATATGGTGCTTTCTGTGTGCCAGGCACTATGCTAAGTGCTTTACAATGATCTCAACTCTGAGAGGTAGATGCTATTATTATCCCCATTTTTCAGTTGAAGAACCCAAGACAGAGGTCAAGTGACTTGCCAAAGATCACACAGCTAGTAAGTATCTGAAGCCAGATTTGAACTCAGGTCTTCCCAATTCCAGGTCCAGCTTCCTATCCACTGTACCACCTAACAGTTTCCCACACAACATTCATGTAAATTCATAGAACAAGGCTTACCAATCCCAATTTATAGGTAGGGAAACAGGCCCACGTAGGTCAAGCAACTTACCTGAGATTTCATCCATTGTAGGAGTCCAGAGCCAGATTCAGAACTGGGTATGTTGAGTTTATGACCAGATATGCTTCTACCACTGATTCTGAATAACAAGATGCCATACTCTGAAAGGAGAAAATAAGAATGGCAACCCTCAAGCCAAGGACCCACTAACATCTTTGTTCTGTATAAGAACAGACTCAGAGCCTATAGTGACCTAGCTTTTGACTCCTTCCTTCTAAGTCCATTGTCCCTGGCATGACTATTCCTCCTCCAGAGCATCATTTTAGCCCACACATCAGCAGGGCCCTCAAGTCTGGAGCTGGAAGGGGCTTTCGAGGCTATTTGGTTCGGCCCATTCTCCATTTCACTGATGAGGAACTGAAGGCTCAGAGGAGATGGATGTGGCATGTCTACTTCCCATGACTGTTAAATCGCAGGGCCAGGATTTGAACTTTGCTCCCATGACTCCAGGTTTTAGTCTCTTTCCGCTATACAATTAGCTATGAGTCATACTTTTCTCCCCCAGTACCCTCCACCCATCTCATACTTGTCTGGCGTATGGGAGGCTCAGCATTCTGTTATCAGGTTTCCAGGGGATTGCTAGCAGATGTTTAGCATCTCTCTTTGCTCCTTTATATTCACTTGGCTGCATGTAATGGCACCATCAAATTCCTCCAGTGATATGTTAACTGCCTAAAACAAACTATTCATAATATCTTTCCCATTCAGGGTTGGTCTTTTAAAACCCATATCTGCTGTTTTCCCCAAGATCTGGATTATATGGAAGCCAGAAGTCACCCAAAGGCCCCTCATATTTATTCAGGCATCATACCAGCAACACAAAATGACAGTAGGTCCAATATATCCCCCCAAAGGGATTACAACTGTAGCTACCCAACAAATTGTCATCCAGCATCTTAAAGACGTCCAGGAAGAGGGAACCCATCATCTCTGGGGCAGACCATTCTGCTTTGGAATAGTGTGAGATACTAGGATGCTTTTCCTGACCTCAAGCCTTAGCTGGCCTCTTTGAAACTCTACATCTCACATTTTCATTATCCAGCCTCCTTATCCCATTTTGAAAAGAACCATTATTTCATTTCCTCTTTCTTCACTTTATTCTTGGATTGGAAGCAGCACTTACCACCTTCAGTAGGAGCTTTCTCCAATTGCAGCATGCTTTGTCTTTGTAAAGGCTTATAAGGAATTAAATGAAGGATGCAGCAAATGGTTTGACCCCAACTGGTGGTGGTGGTAGTAGGGAATTATCAGCATGTTGGCCTCAGTTTCCCTATTTGTAAAAAGAGGAGGTTGGATTATGGTCTCTAAAATTCTCTCCAGTTCAAATCCAGTCCTATCATCATAGCTCTTCCTGCCTTCCTTATCTCAATTTCTTTTCCTCATTTTCTGAGTTGGGAGAATAGGGCACCCAAATATACTTTCAATTCTTTGGAAAGAGAAGGGGGAAGGTGGGCTTCAGCAGCTGCCTTATCTTTTCTTCTGTATAGCAAATATTAGGATCCTAAATCTGTCATTTGGAAGAAAAAAGAAAGACATCCTCCCTATAAATGTGGCCTTCTAGGCATTTAATAAAGAGCTGCCTTTTCTTTCCCCTCCTTTCTTCTCATAAACACTAAGCAGAAAGCTAAAGCCTTAAGACCATTCAAAGCAGCCTTTTACTTTGCAACAGTGAGGGATTGCTTAAAACATATTCTAAGATCCAGCTTTCCACTGACCTTCCTGATGAAATTAGTGTAAAGACAAATTAGTTACTGTTCTTTAGCAAATGGAGTCCTTGGAGTAGCTGGGGGCAGGGGGGGAAGGGGGAGAGGAAGAGGGGACCACAGTTTCATAAATTGAGGAAGGCTGCTGAGGGCAATAATAAGTCCCATGTGTTCTGACATTAGAGAGAAATGATTGGAAATTAGGTGAGTGAGTTTGATAAGATAGGACAAATGAAAAGCCACTTTGATCTGCCATTATTTTACTCAGCTGAATTTATTCTTTCTTTCTCTGTTTATATTATCCTGGCTGGCTTGCCTATTCCATTCCTCACCATCAAATGGCTGGAGGAATTTAATCATTTTGGAGTCATTTGAGCCCTGGTAGAATAAGATGAAGGCAGGCAGCACTGAAAACGACAGATACAGAAACATCTTCTCCAGTTGATGAGATAGGAGACTGCTTCTTCATTTTGAAGGCAGGGAGCACCAGGTGGTTTATTTACCTTGTTTGTGCCTGTGTTGGTGAACATGACAGAAAAGGACAGGAGGAAATAGGGCTGAGTTAGGTAGGCATGATGATGGTGTGGTGTGAACAAAGTCCTGGCATTGGAATTGGAATCCCACTTCCAACACAATGACCCTGTGTAAGTCACTTAACCTCTGACCTTCAATATCTCCATCTGCTAATCGAAGATAGTAATATTACCTACCTCTCAGGGTTGTTGGAAGCTTTAAATGGCATAAGGGATGCCATGTACTTTGCAAACTTTGAAAGCCCAATGTAGATGTAAATTATTTTCATGCTAGCAGGAGTTAGAGAAATATGATTATTCTTTGGAAAAATCTGTGAAATGGGGATAATACCGGTGACCATCATCTCACAAGCTTGGTATGAGACTCTCAAGAGATAATTTATGGAAATGACTTTGCTAACTTTAAAGTTCAATAAAAGTGCTAGTTATTTCTCTAGAGCAAGAGATAGAGAGATCTGTTTAGGTCTTCATGATCTACAAGATGAGTATGACTGCTTATTACACAGCATTGTTGTGATGCTTTGTTAACTTCGAAGCACCATCTCGGTGTCCGTTGAGAATACACCATGCTGTAGTGGAGAGAGAAGTGGAGAGAAAATTGGGCTCAGAGACAGGAAGGGGTAGGTTCAAGTACAGCCTCTGACACGTGGCTGGGTGACTTTGGACAAGTCACTTTTCCTTCCCATGATCCCAGAAACACTCAAAGGCTCTAAATGGCAGGGTCAGTGTTGTTCTGTATTGATAGAGAGAGTCTCCTCCTGGGGAGTTCCCTATATCTGTTTTGTTTTAAAAAATTCCCCTTTGCTCTTAGGATTCATCTGGCTTTTCTCATATTGTTCATTGGTGCTTAGAAACAGTTCTGGCACAAGCCCCTTAAGGACTGCTGTTTGTATCAAATGTTCTATGGACTATTGCACAGGCAGATGAAATCACTGCCTTTTATAATTAAATAAGAGTATTAGATGTAAGGACATCTTCAGTATGCTTAACAAATGCATCTCATATATTATAACAAATGTTACATAGCATATATTTTTAAAAATTATAATAGTAACAGCAGCAATAATTCAGCTTGCCCACTACAGTAAGGCTCACTGAATCATCAGTAATTATTTTTCAAATCCACTAAGCATTTATTAAGCACCTACTGTGTACAAAACATTATGTTGGTCTCTGGTGGGATGTGTGCCTATGTCTGTGTAGTGTGTATGTGTGTATGCATGCAGACCTGTAGATGTAATCTACCAGACAAGATATTCATCCCCTAGAGCATTAGCTAAATAGTTTGGATAAAACAAAGAAGTTTCCTAAGTTTGAAACTTTTTTTGTGTCCTTACCCTCATGGAGCTTATAGCTTAGTGGCTGAATTCCTGATTAGTAGATTGAAATATAAGAAGCCATTATCATCTCCTCTTTCCCCTTCCTTTGGCTTATGATAATCACTCATCCCCATGCTACCCTTCCTGTCTCCTGTCCCCGAGACTTCATCTTACTCAACAGAATGGAAGAAGGAGGCATAACAGTGGAGAGAATATTGGCTTTGGAGTCAGAGAATGTGGGTGCAAATACTACTTCTGAAGCTTCCTACCTGCATAAACTTGGATAAATCACTTACCTTCCTGGGCTTTATTTTCCTCATCTGAAAAAATGATGAGGTTGCACTAAATGTGGGCCCATCGCAACCCACAGTTTAAGAAGTGCTGAAGGGGTTGTGAGTGGAAAAAGTTGAATAAACTTTGGACTAGATGACTTCTGAGATCCTCTAAGGGCTAGATCTCTAATGCCCAGAAATGAAAATGAGAGCTCCCCTGGAAAGAGTCAGGGACCTCTTAACTAGCAGAATTCTGGGCATGTGGCCAAGGAAAATGCCCATTACCAGACACCTGCTTCCTGGCTGATCCCTTTTTCTTTCACTGTTATCTTACTACAGCAACTTTATAGGGATTTTCTTCTGTGGGTGTCAAAGGTTGTGATATGAGTAGAGATGCTGAGGGAAAGAGGGAATCACAGCAGAGAAAAGGATCTGGGGAGTCCCAACCAGTAGTAAAGAGACCACAGAAGATGGCCCAGGTTCTTACAGACATTAATTTTGCTTATATATTTCACTGTGCATTTATAAAATGACTCATTTTGTCCTTTGTCCTTGTTTGGGGCAGCTGTTTGTCATTGCTCCCCCAGAGAGGCACTAATCCACTCAGGTGTTAACTCTTGCCAAAATAATGTTGGGATATTGACTTTTTTGGTGGACATTTTGAGTTAGTAAGGGATAAAGTGCCCATTCACTTAACTTTCTTGGATGCCAGAATAAGGCAGAGTGAACTTCAGAGAGACAACACCTACCCAAGAAAACCCTGAAAATAGATGTAAATTCTATTTCTTCAAAGAAATTATGAGGACATTTTTATAAAGAGTTCTCATGCCTCAATTATTGCAATAATCCTTTACTTGGTTTTCCTGCCTCAGTCTCTACATTTGAGTCCATCTTCTATTCAGAAGACAAATTCATCTTCCTATAGTAGTTTTGACCATGTTATGCATCTTCTCTACACACCCACTCAATAAAGTCCAATGGCTCCCTATTTATCTTATGGATCAAATATAAACTCTTCTCTTTGGATTTTTACAGCCCTTCCCAACATGTCCCCTTCCTGCCCTTCCAGTCTGCCTACACGTTCCCCTTCATGTTTTGTACTTCTTGATCTTCCTTGTATATGATGTTCCTTCTCCTGATTTCATCCCCCTAGGTGTCCTACATGTCTGGCATTCTTTTCGGATATAAGTCCAATTCTTGATTTCCATGTCTTCTTGGAAGACTTAGCTCAAATCCCAGTCTCTGCAGGAAGTTGTTCTTAGACTTCCAATTCCTTTCTGGAATTACTTTCCATTTACATTGTATGTATCTTGCATGTATATACAACTTGTTGCATGTTGTCTTCCCTATTGGAATGTGAGGTTCTTGAGTACAAGGATTATGTTTTTTAAATTCTTTCTATTTCCTTCTGGAGCTTAGCACAGTGCCTGACTTATCAAAAGTGCCTAATTAATGCTTGCTGACTGTGGAGGTGGTGTGATGCAATGACTAGAATACTGAACCGGGTGCAAAGATGATCCAAGTTCTCAAATCCCAATTTGGATATTCCTATCCATGTAACCTTGGACAAGTCACTTAATTTCTTTGACCCTCAGTTTCTACATAGGCAAAACAAGGGGGTGGTTTGACTTTTGAGGTCAAATTCTGACTGACCTTTGAGATCAATTTCAGCTTTAAATCTATGAGCCTATGAGAGGAGAAACAAAAGACTGGTACTCCTTTTCTTGATTTGTAGGGGTGTCTGCTAAGCCTAATTCTGAGTATCTGGAGTTAGTTCTAGGTGGCCATTTGGGAGCATCATAACAAGGTTCTGGGCTGTTACTTTGTGGTTTAAATGACATTGGGAGTTCAGGGTGTTAGCATGGAAGGAGCCAGTGAATGCTACAAGTCTGATCGTGATGAACATTTGAATGAGAGGAAATGGGTTTAGGGAGTGTGCCCATAAGAAGTTAAAATGTGAGAGTATCAATATGATTAGTGTGGTCAGAGAGTGAGAGAATACAGAGTTTGGGAGCCTAGATTTGGCCTGGAAACAGTGGGAGTGGCCTGGTAACAGGAGAAGGTGGAGGTTCTGGGGCTGTGGACTGGCTGGCCAGGTACCCCTCAGGTCCTGTAGCTTATACAAGGGAGGAGGGAGATAGGCTGGAAAACCAGGTTCTGTCCAGTGCTGAATCATGGAAAACTGAGCTCCTTCCTGGTTTTCATCATAAAAAGAGAGTGCTTGGGCTGGGCTGCAGATATCCTCTCTTAATTCTGAGAATTAATAAACACAAGTGAAGAACATGATGTGATTCTATATGGGCCTCTACCCTCTTTAATCGAGAATCATTCAAAGGGATAGTTTCCTCCTCTGTTTTCTCCCCATGCCACAGTCTCAAGCCCAGTGAAATGCTTTGGAAAACCACTAGTCACATTCTGCAATTTTAAAATTGCTTGGTAATGCCATTTCAATTTAGATGCCATTTCAAAGAAAAGATTTTCTAAGGAGATGTGCCCAGATTTAAAATGTTTTTAATGTTCAACCAGGAAATCATTTTGCAACAGAGACTGACACTAGTGCTTGAGGGAGTGGAAAATGCCACTTGACAGCACAACAACATTCTGAAAGCTACCAGAAAGAATAGTTTACAGCGATGGAGAATGAATCATTAGGGGGGCAAAGGAGGTGCTTTATCTAAACTGTTTTTTTCTGTTGGTCTTTTGGGTGACTGTTGCTAATTCTCTCTAAGCCAGAAGGGATGGGAGGCCTCTTTTGTGGTATGTGTGTGTGTGTACATGTGTGTGTATGTGTGTGTGTGTGTGTGTGCAAATGTGGGCATACACCTGCATGCATGGGAGAGGGAAATGGGGAGGATGACCCAGTGCATACCTGTGTTTGCATATTTGGCAGTGGCTGAACGAAGGAAGGAAGTGATATGGATGGCTGGTTCTGGTCAAGAAATTTCACCTCTTGGAACCCAGCATCACAGGGGCAAAGTCCAGGATCTAGTGGGAGGGAGAGTGACCAGAATAGAATCAGTGAGGTTTGGAAATGTCCAAAAAGTGATCCTGGGACTCCAAAGGTTGCTATCCACTATGCAACACTGTCTTTCATACTCTCCAGGGCAGTGGTGAGGAAGTGGCCTCGAGGTAACACATGGCATTCTAGGTCCTTGGGTACAGTATTTTGACTGAGTCCAAGTTTTATAGAACAAATCCTTTTATTAAGGGGATTTGTTCTGTGAAGTTTAGATACAGCCAAAGGGCTGTACTTGAGAACTTAGAGGGCCATATGTGGCCTTGAGGTGCAGTTCACCACCTCTGATCTAGGGGTTATCTTAATAAAAATGTTTTGGCCATGATGGAATTAATGTTTCTATTTGAGGTAGGGTAGGGGGTATTGGCCATGGTTTCCATAAATCAAAATTCCTATCAGGTCTATTCTCCTCTCTCTCACCTCTTTGTATTTGCACATGCCACCCCTTATGCTTCTAATCTTTGATCAGATGTAACCCTTTCCAGGAAGCCTTCTTTGGTATCAAAGAAGCCATAAAAGATGCCTTTCTCCTTTACTCTTCCAAATAAGGCTATTTGAATTCTTCTGTGAATTGATCGCATTGTAATTCATATTATATGCCTCTGTGTACATTCCTTTAATAGGCTATAAACTGTGCAGGGACTCTATCATATTTACATTTACCTCTCTGCTGCCTTGCATACAATAGGTGCTTAATTAATGTCAAATCGAACTGAAGGTGAGGCATGAGTATGAAAGATATCAGTAGGCTAGGTAAATTAATGGGAAAGTTCATAAATATATATGTGCATGTTTTCATAAAGAATCCTGCAAAACCTCATCTAATTTCTATGGCTCTTTTTTTTCTCATTACCACCATTCAAAGCTACTTTCAGTGCCTCTCATTTCTTTGGGATCTTCAGGCAGATGTTTCTGAAGTGCCTGGCTTGTCAGGAGAGGAATGAGCTGTTGATTCTTCCCAGTGAATGGCTGTAAATGAGAAGAAACACCAAGAAACTTGGTACCTTTTGGCAGGATATAGCAGGAGCTCCTCCATTCTCCATTAGTCCAGCCCCTGCCTGGAATATGGTGGCATTTTCTGACTGATGGTTTTTCTTCCTGCAGAGCAGTGCACAGTTAAGTGGATTTTATCCAGATGCTGTGATCTCTGACTATAGGGATCAGTCAGTCATTGTCAATAAACATTTATTAACTACCTACTATGTGACAGCTAGGTGGCCCCATAGATAGAATGCCATGCCTGGACTTAGGAAGACTCCCTTTCCTGAGTTCAAATCTGACCTCAGACAGTAGCTGTGTGACCCTGGGCAAGTCGTTTAACCCTGTTGACTCAGTTTCCTCATCTGCAAAATGAGCCAGAGTAGGAAATGGCAAACCACTCCAGTTATCTTTGCCAAAAAAACCCCAAGGGGTACTGAGTCAAGATAGTGGAGTAGAAACAGGACTTCTGGGGGGCTCCCACTTCCACCTCCTCCAATTCATGTAAAAGGTGACTCTAAACAAACTGGAGCTACAGAACCCACAAAATGAACAGAGAAGCTTACCTCCCACTGAGGACAGCCTGACAGTCCAGCAAGGAAACGGCTAGGGCAGAGTGTTGGGAGCCAGAGGTTTTAGCCTCAGGGTGGCCACCACCAACTGCCGGCTGGAGGGACTTCAGATCAACAGCAACTGTGGTGATTTCCAGAATTATCAACCCATAGATGCTAAGGACAAAGTGAGAGGTCAGTGCAGTGTGGACTTTGTGAACTGGGAGTTTGGGAGTACAGTCAGGCCTTTACCCCCTGGAGGGAGAAGTGGCTGAGGTGCTGCAGCCGTGCAGCCACCACCACATGGCTGCTTGAGAGCTCCTGGTCTGCAGATTGTAGGGGGACTAAGCAACCAGTCTGAGGGGTAATGGCTCTTACTTTAACCTGCTTGGATTGTGGTCTAGGGTGAAGATCCTGGGGTGTGCGACCAGTTTGCCAGAGCATGTGGAGACTTCAGAGAAGGCACCCAATTATTAGCTCTAGCAGCTTCGAAAAACCCAGTGCTTTGGACAAAACTCCCTTCTCTGGTAGCAGAGTTTTACTGTGGCAAAAAGCTCAAAAGTCAAGTAATTGAGTGACAACATGAGCAAATGAGGGAAGCAAGGTAAGCACAGCACTCTAACTCTGGATTCCTTTTTTGGGAACGAAAAGGATTGGGACATGGAACAGGAGGAAGATAGTGAAGTCAGAACTCCTGTACCAGAAGCTTCTAAGAAAAGAATAAGCTGCTAAGAGGCCATACAAGAGCTTAAGAAGGATTTTGAAAACCAAATAAGAGAAATGGAGGAAAAATTGGGAAGAGAAATGAGAATGATGCAAGAAAATCATGAAAAGAGAGTCAACAACCTGGCTGAAGAAAATAACACCTCCTTAAAAAATAGACTAACTCAAATGGCAAAAGAGGCTCAAAAAATCAGTGAGGAGAAGAATGCCTTACAAAGCCAATTTGCCAGATAGAAAAAGAGTCTCAAAAGCTCACTGAAGACAACAATTCCTTCAGAATTAGATTGGAGCAAATGGAAGCTAGTGACTTTATGAGAAATCAAGATAGTATTAAATAGATCCAAGCTAATGAAAAAATAAAAGGCAATGTGAAATATCTCATTGGAAAAACCACTGACCTGGAAAATAGATCCAGGAGAGATAATTTAAAAATGATTGGACTACCTGAAAGCCATGATCAAAAAAGGAACCTAGAAATCATCCTTCAAGAAATTCTCAAGGAAAATTACCCTGATGTTTTAGAACTAGAAGGCAAAATAGAGGTTGAAAGAATCCATTGATCACCTCCTGAAAAATATCCCCAAAAGAAAACTCCTAGGAATATTATAGCCAGCTTCCAGAGTTCCCAGATCAAGGAGAAAATATTACAAGCAGCCAGGAAGAAACAGTTTGAATACTGTGGAAACATAGTCAGTATAACACAGGATCTGGCACCTTCTACACTGAGGGATTGAAAGACTTGAAATATGATATTCCAGAGGTCAAAGGAGCTGGGATTAAAATCAAGAATCACCTTCCCAGCAAAACTGAGTATCATGTTTCAGGATAAAATATGGTCATTCAATGGAATAGAGGAATTTCAAGCATTCTTGATGAAAAAGCCAGAGTTGAACAGAAAATTTGACATTCAGATACAAGAAGCAAGAGAAGCATGAGAAGGTAAACAGGGAAAATAAATCATAAGGATCTTATCAAAGTTGAACTACTTACATTCTTTACATTGAAAAATGATAATTGTAACTTATGAAACTTTTCTCAGTATGAGAATAGTTGAATGGAATATATATATATATATATATATATATATATATATATATATATATATATATATATATATATATATATATGAGGGTATATGGGCATATGAATACATATGTGACTGTGTGTATATATGTGTACAGGTATACATAGAGGGGTACAGGACAATTTAATAGGAAGGGATGATACTTAAAAGGTGAAATTAAGAGGTGAGAGAGGGATATAATGAGAGGAGATGGGGAGAGATAGAATGGGGTAAATTATCTCATATAGAAGAGGCAAGGGAAAACTATTACAATGGAGGGGAAGAACAGGAAAGCAAAAGGGAATAGGTCAACCTTATTCTCAATGAATTTGGCTTAGGGAGGGAATAACATACACACTAAATAGGGTATCTCACCCTACAGGAGAGTAGAGGGGAAGGAGATGAGAGGGGGGGATGATGGAAGGGAGGGCAGGTTGTGGGGGGAGGGAAGTTGAAAGCACCTACTTTTGAAAAGGGACAGGATCAAAGTAGAGAATAGAATAAGTGGGGGGGGGGTGGGATGAGATGGAGGGAAATATAGTCAGTCTTTCACAATATATCCAGTATGGAAATGTTTTGCATAGCTACACATGTACACCCTATATTGAATTGCTTACCTTCCCAGTAAGTGTGGGTAACAAGGGAGGTAGGGAAAGAATCTGGAATTCAAAGGTTTAAAATCAAGTGTTTAAAAATGTATATTAATATTATTATTATTATTATTATTATTTTATACATGTTCCTGGAAAATAAGATATACAGGCACTGGAGCATAGAGATCCACCATGCCCTACTACAAAGTCAGAGGGGGAATGGGGGAAGATATAGGAGAGAGCAGATTGAGGGGGGATATTCAGTAAAATCACTGTTTTGGGGTGGTGGGAAGGGGAAAAATGGGGAGAAAATTTGTAACTCAAATTCTTGTGGAAATGAATGATGTAAACTAAAAAAGAAAAGAAACTACAAAACAAAAAAAAGAAAACCCCAAATGAGGTCATGAAGAGTCAACTATGACTGAAACAACTCAACAACATGTGCCTAGTATTGCTATAAGTGTTGGAGAAACAAAGAAAGTCCCTGCTCTCAAGGAGCTAATGGGGAAAATGCCAAGCAAACATCTATGTGCAAATAAGATATAGATGAAATAAATTGGAGATAAAAGCAGGAAGGCACTAGAATAAGAGGGATTGGGAAAGGCTTCCAGTAGAAGGTAGAACTTGGAGGAAGCCAAGGTCGTTTGACTGCTAGGCATACTTAAGAGATGAGAGAATAGAATTTGGAAGGTACCAAACTATATCTGATGGTGTAGATTCATGATAATCAAGTCTCTTTGGCATGCTGTGGTGCCTTAATCTCTAAAAGTTAACTAGCGTGAACCAGAACACAGTATAGTTCCAGGGAGCATGCATAACCTGAGAAGAACACATCTAGAATCACTCAGTGACCTTCTCTTTTCTTCCCATTTCCCAATATCATATACACAAAGGATCATGAGGACTTGTCTCCACTGAAGAGCAGTGACTCTCTAGGTGTTTCCAGCTCAAGAATGAGACCTGTCCACCCAACTCCTCTAGCAACCTCAGCTGCTACCTTTCCACCTCCACAGCCCATCTTTGTGCCTCTCTTGCAGTGTTCACAAATTTTTAATTGGTGTCATTTCCATTGAGTCCTTTTTGTTATATGATAGTAATGGATGGTCAGACTCTGCTTTTCTTTGTATCTCTAGCATGCAATGCTAGGTACACAGTAAATGCATAATAAATGCTTGTTGGATGAATGAAGCTATATAGTTACAGTCTGGAGGAGCAGCAAAATGTTTGCTGTTGGTTTATAAAGATTTCCCTTTTTATGATGATCAAACGACTTGACAAAATGGAATGTCTTGCCATTTTTGTGTAACCATTTTCCTTAAAGTAAGGTGTTTTGTTATATCATTCATTAGTCTTGGCCTGGGATCTGTGTAGAAAACCCTTTGAGCCTTGATGGAACTAGGATGTGACTGTTGGACCATGGAAGAGGGAGGTTTACAATTCTGTTGCTCTGGAGCAGGAGCTCTGGAAAGCACTGAGGGTGAAGACAAAGAGAATGGGGGTGCTGATCACCCTAGCCTGAGAGTTTTCTTAACTTTTCAGAATTCTCACACATCACAGAGTCTCCTTACACCTTCTTGGTACTCTGTTTAGCTATACTGGTCTATTTTCTGTTTCTCATATGCAATGTTCCATCTCTGATCTGTTTCCTTGTAGTATTTACCCCTCTTGTACATCCAATATGTAAAAAGTACTTTCTGATAGCCCCCATATCTTATAATCCTTGGTTTTAACATTTAGCTCAAACATCACCTTCTACGGGAGCCCTTTCCTAGTCCCCCAGCTGCTAATTCCTTCTCTTCTAAAGCTGCCTTCCATCTACCCCAAATATATCTTGTAGGTACTGATTTCTGGGCATGTTCTCTTCCCCAATAGAATGAAAACTTCTTGAGGGTGTTGACTATTTTCTCTGTAGGCACCTAGCATAGTGCCTATAATATAGTAAAGGCTTAGTATAAGATTGTGGGTTGATTGCATGATTGGTGACTAGATGGAATGCAGGAAAATAAAATCAGTAGGCTTAATTGATTGAATATTCACTCAGCTCTCAACTATCCATGCCAATAGACTGGAACAATGGCAGAGTGAATCCATAATAGAAGACAATAAAAGTCATTTGTATTTGAAATTCAATAAGGGTTTTTCTTATGAGGATTTCCTTTCATGATTATGTTTTCTGTAGGCTAATATTCAAATTTATTTGCATTCCACTAGGAATCCATGAACAGTGATGAGAAAATACCTGGTAATTATGCAAGATTATTGATAGAGGAAGGCTGAGTATAACTACAACAGCAAAATTCATTTATTATTCTGTACTTTGGTAACCAAGAGATTTTAAATAACCTTTCCTTCTAATTCCCTTTTTGCTCTGTTGATGGAGATGTAGGTGGTGGCTGATATATTTGCTAATAGGCAATTGCTTGTGCACTTAGTACATTCAACAGTTATCTTCCTAGTTTTAGGAGGAGCCATAGGAAGAAATAGAGAGAGCTGGGGAGGAAGGCATTGTTGATTCAATGGAGATGGGCCAATTCCATTTTCATAGAACTAATAACAATTTGATACTTTTTGATTTTTAATTAAATTTTATGTTTATTTTTAGTTTACATCATTCATTTACACAAGATTTTGAGTTACAAATTTTCTCCCCATCTTTCACCGAAAAACAGCCATCCCACTGAATACCACCTCCCCCCAATCTACTCTCTCCTATATTCGCTCCCATCCCCCCTCCAACTTTCGAGTAGGGCAAGATGGATCTCTATGCCCCAGTGCCTGTATATCTTATTTCCCAGTTGCAGGTTAAAAAAAAAATTAAAAAAATATAAAACATTTATAAATATAAATTTATACATATAAAACATATATATACACATGTATATATATATGTATATGTGTATACACATATACATATAAATACATATGTGTATACATATGTGTGTATGTATACATATACATAAAACATTTGATTTTAAAACTTTGGATTCCAGATTCTTTCCCTTCTTCTGTCTTCACCCACCCTTACTGGGAAGATAAGCAATTCAATATAGGTTGTACATATGTAGCTATACAAAATATTTCCATACTGGATATATTGTGAAAGACTGACTATATTTCCCTCCATCCCATCCCACCCCCCCACTTGTGCTATTCTCTACTTTGATCCTGTCCCTTTTCAAAAGTAGGTGCTTTCAACTTCCCTTCCCCCCCAACATGCCCTTCCCTTCATCATCCCCCCTCTCATCTCCTTCCCCTCTACTCTCCTGTAGGGTGAAATACCCTATTTAGTGTGTATGTCATTCTCTCCCTAAGCCAAATTCAATGAGAGTAAGGTTGGCCCATTCCCTTTTGCCTTCCTGTTCTTCCCCACCATTATAACAGGTTTCCCTTGCCTCTTCTACATGAGATAATTTACTCCATTCTATCTCTCCCCATCTCCTCTCATTATATTACCCTCTTACCTCTTAATTTCACCTTTTAAGTATCATCCCTTCCTATTCAATTGGTCCTCTTCTGTCTATGTATACCTGTACACATATATACATACACTCACATATGTTTTCATATGCCCATACACCCTCCTATATAGACATATATGTGTATGCATACACGCATACATGTATATAGACATACATGTGCATGCATACACATGTACATGCACATAGACATACATGTGCACACAGCACAATCATGTAGACATACACGTGCATGCATATGCGCATGCATGCATGTAGACATATATTGCATGCATATTCGCGTACATGTATGTAGACATATATTACATGCACACACGCGTATATGTATATAGACATATATGTGTGCATACACATGTACATGTATATAGACATATATGTATGCACACACATGTACATGTATATAGACATATATGTATGCATACACACATATACACATATGTACACACACATATACATATATATGTATATATACACACATATACATATATATGTATATATACACACATATACATATATATGTATATATACATACACACATATATACATTTATATTCCCTTCAATTATTCACATACTGAGAAAAGTTTCATAAGTTACAATTATCATTTTTCAATGTAAAGAATGTAAGTAGTTCTACTTTAATAAGTTCCTTATGATTTCTTTTCCCTGCTTACCTTCTCATGCTTCTCATATCTGAATGTCAAATTTTCTATTCAACTCTGGTTTTTTCATCAAGAATACTTGAAAGTCCCCTATTCCATTGAATAACCCTATTTTCCTCTGAAATGTGATACTGTTTTGCTGGGAAGGTGATTCTTGGTTTTAATCTCAGCAACTTTGACCTCCGTAATATCATATTCCAAGCCCTTTGATTCCTCAGTGTGGAAGCTGCCAGATCCTGTGTTATCCTGATTGTGTTTCCATAGTGTTCAAATTGTTTCTTCCTGGCTGCTTGTAATATTTTCTCCTTGATCTGGAACTCCAGAACCTGGCTATAATATTCCTAGGAGTTTTCATTTTGGAATCTTTTTCAAGAGGTGATCAGTGGACTCTTTCAACCTTTATTTTGTCCTCTATTTCTAAAACATCAGGGCGATTTTCCTTGAGAATTTCTTGGAGGATGATTTCTAGGTTCTTTCTTTCATCATGGCTTTTAGGTAGTCCAATCATTTTAAAATTATCTCTCCTGGATCTATTTTCCAGGTCAGTGGTTTTTCCAATGAGATATTTCACATTGCCTTTTATTTTTCCATTAGTTTGGATCTGTTTAATAGTGTCTTGATTTCTCATAAAGTCACTAGCTTCCATTTGCTCCAATCTATTTCTGAAAGAATTGTTGTCTTCAGTGAGCTTTTGAGACTCATTTTTTATCTGGCAAATTTAGCTTTTTAAGGCATTCTTCTCATTGGCTTTTTGAGCCTCTTTTGCCATTTGAGTTAGCCTATTTTTTAAGGAGGTGTTATTTTCTTCAGCCAGGTTGTTGACTCTCTTTTCATGATTTTCTTGCATTATTCCCATTTCTCTTTCCAATTTTTTCTCTACTTCTCTTATTTGGTGTTCAAAATCCTTCTTATGCTCCTCTATGGCCTGTAACCAGTTCATATTTTTCTTGGAAGCTTATGGTGCAGGAGTTCTGACATCGTTGTCTTCCTCCTGTTCCATGCTTTGATCCTTTTTGTACCCAAAATAGGAGTGTAATGTCGGATTGCTCTGCTTGCTTTTCTTCTTTTGTGTGGCAACATGAGCAAGCAATTACTCAACTTTTGAGCTTTTTGCCACAGTAGAACTCTCCTTCCTGAGAGGAAAGCTTTGTCCCAGATTGCTGGGATTCTCAGCTGCTGGAACTATTAGTTGGCTGCCCTCTCTGATGCCTCTACCCACTCTGGCAAGCTGGTCACATACCCCAGGACCTCCACCCCAGACAGTGATCCAGATCCAAGTAGGTTAAAGCAAGAGCCATTACCCCTTAGGCTGGTCGTTTGGTCCTGCTAAAATATGCAGGTCAGGAGCTCTGAAGCAGCCATGTGGTGGCAGCTGCCCCACCTCAGTTGCTTCTTCCTCCAGGAGCAGAGGCAGGACTGTACTCCCAGAGTCCCGGTTCTCAGAGTTCACACTGACCTCTTACTTTGTCCTTAGCATCTATGGGTTGATAAATCTGGAAACTGCCACAGCTGCTGGTGATCCACTCTCCAGATGTCCCTCCAGCCAGGGCTGGTTAAGGCCGCCCTGGGGCTGAAACTGCAGGCTCATGCAGGGTGGGGCTCTGCTCCCAGAACTCTGAGATGGACCCTGCCTGCCAGCCTGTCTTCATCTGGAGGCTAGATTTTCTCTGTCACTTTGTGGTTTCTGCAGCTCTAAAGTTTGTTTAGAGTCATTTTTTACATTTATTGATGGGGGTGGAAGAGGGAGCTGCATGGAAGTCTTGTTTCTACTCCTCCATCTTGTCTCTGCCTCTCAATTTAATGCTTTTTGAAAAGTATTTGCAGGCCTGCCCTAAAGCATGTATAAGTGAGCTCTCTGCTAATACAGCTCCACTTTATTGGTGTAATAAAACAGATCAAAGTTGCATAATTAATCTTACAACTAGTTTGTGTCTTTATTTCTGATTCGGGAACCCCCCAAATTCATTCCTTCATACAGCTGGGTATTTTTCATTTTTGTTTTAGCTATCAACCTTTTTGATCTGTAAGCCCATTAGTGTTATCGTGGTGTAATCACTTTTCCTGCCCAGTCTCCAGGTCTTTTCCATTGAAGGCAGACCATAAGATAGTTCTGTCTTTAGTGGGTTTACATGCCTGTGTTCTCACAGCCTTATCCATGTTGAACTTTTTCAATCTTTGTCAATTTGATGCATGGGAAGTGTTATGGCAGAGGTGGACTACTTTACACTTCTCTGATTATTAGTAGTTTGGAGCATTTCCTCCCCAATGACTGCAGTTAATTTTTTTCTTTAGAAAACTTACCTGTTGGAGAATGGCTCCTAACCATTTTGTGTTCACTTTTACTTACATGAATGTTGTGGTTTGGGGTTCTGGGAACCCCACAATGCACAGGCATAGGGTTTGTCTGCTTCAAAAAAATTTGACCACTCAAGCCTTTTTTCAGTCAGAGTAGTGAGGTTTTATTATAACACCAATTGGGCAGGCAAGATTTCTAGTAAATCTATGAATTTGATGAGGATGGGACTGATACTTTTATATATAGAAAAAGACTGGGAAGATCTAGATGGGATTAAGGAGTGGCAAGTTGCCTGGAGTGGGTCAGGTGCAGACAATGAAAGGCGGTAAGTGGTAGGGCCACAATGAAAGAATAGTTAAAAGGATTATTGAGTATCTAGGTAGAAATGTGTGGAAAAGTTCAGGGGCTTTTCCTTTTAGGAGTCCAGGTTCCCCCCTCATGACTTTTTTAAAAACCTTTCCCTCTTAGGCCAGAGAAAAATGAAGTTTCACCTTTCCATCTCTATTTCCCACTTTTGTCTTTGACTGATCTTCACATGTTCTGGTTGATTTAGAAAATAATAGCTCATTCTCCCTCCTTTACCCTCTTTTCAGTCTTCCAGTCTTTCTATACTTTTCCTTTTTGGATGTTTATTGTCCCATCAAATTATTAACCCTGGTGCTTTTAGTGACCCTGATTGAAGCCAGGATGTCAAAGCAACAATAGGCTTAACAGCTCATAGCATGCAAACATCTATTCATTGATTTCTTATTAATTATGCTCCAGTCGTGTTTAGGAGTCAGAATGGTTCAGTGGAAAGAACAGTAGTCGAATCCTTTTGATATGTTTCTCTTCACTTTCCTTTGCCATTTAGTACTCATTCACATTATTGAGGCCCCCTTTTTGCTTACATATTTCTTCAACCTTTCAATTAGTTTTTCTTTTCTCCTTTCTCTGCAACTTAACCCTTGATTTTAAGTAGGATATTTCATCTCTTCTTCCTCCTTCTCTGCCTTCTTTCTTCTTCTTTCCTCTGTAGGAGTCATTCATTCAGAAAGCATGGTTAGAATTGCTCAGAACAACCCCTGAGAACATTTCCTCAAGCTTTTTAGAAGATTTGGTTTTCAGAGGACTTACCCAGGACAGTTTATGCTATTTTCTTGTTTGATTTAGGGCATACTGAAATAGTAAGTCTACTGTTCTAGCAGGTTGGCATGCTACCTTTTCCACTTTTGACTTCATGGATGCTGATTAGAAAATTTTATTAAAAGTAAGGTGTGCTTGTTCTGTTAGAAAAAATAAAGAAATACTGATGGGGGCTTTGGGTTACGGTACAAGAGCTGAATGAAGTTTAATACATCTGTTTGTCTTGCTGTTCAGTATATGCTGCTCCTTATTGTCCTTTATTGTTTTATATAAATATATATTCCTTGTCTTCCCTCAAAGCTCAGGAGCTCCTTGAGTTCAGATACTGTGAAGGTACCTTTTATTTGCTCAGAAAGGTAACTTATTATAATGGATAGAGTGCTAGATTTGGAGTCAGGAAGGCACTGAAATTGAATACTTTCTCAGATACTATGTGTGATCCTGGACAAGTCATATAAGTATGAAGACCTTTAGTTTTATCACCTGTATAATAGATATCACACTACTTCTAATGACTGCCTTACAGGTTGTAGTGAGGAAAGTGCTTAACACCCTTAAAGTGATATAAATGTGAGTTATTGGTAGGAAAGAGGGCTTCTTACACATAGTGGGTACTCAATAGGCATTGATAAAGCTAGCTTCCTCTAGTTATCTGATAAAAGATCTTGGAATTTGACTACAAATTTATCAGTATAATCCTGTCAGTAGTACAATCTGTCAGCCCAAAGAGCTGATCAATAGTCTTGTCCTTGGAGTCTGGAAGGCCTGAGTTCAAATCTTACTCTCTGGGATGAATTTTGAGAGATTTCTCTAGGGATGCCTTCAGCTACCAGGAATAAGGAGGTAATGGTCCTGATGTAAGAAGGGCCCTTTGAGTTCCTCCCTCCAACTCTCAGATTCTAGGTTTCTGTGATTTATTTCAGATGTCATTCAGATGTACCTTGAAAAGAGGTCTTCTCAAAGTCACAGAGGTGGAAAGAGGACAGGACTCGGCATCAAACAAATTGTGTTTTAATCTGAAATATTGTCTTTACTTGTTCCGTGACGTTGGGCCAGTTACATAAATCCTCTGAGCCCCAGTCTCTGTCTGTAAGATAAAAGGTAACAATCATACTCTCCATGCCACTGGATGGTACTGAAGAAAGTGCTTTGTTAGAAAGACTGTCTACCCTTTGCGTTGTGTTTCCAGTGGCAATCAAATGTTTGACAGTTTTTGAGCACTAATCTCTGTCTGTGTTGGCCATTGGCATTTTCTGTATTGACTCTTTGATCCATTTTTCTTCTTAGGTTGCGGTCTTTGGTGAAACAATTAGAGAGAGGAGAGGCTTCTGTAGTCGACCTCAAGAAGAATTTGGAACATGCAGCGTCAGTCCTTGAATCTGTCTACATCGATGAAACAAGGTGAGAAGATGCTAACCCGTCCCAGGGAGATTTCCACAGGTTGGTTGGAGTCTTTGTGGGGAGTCTTTATTTTGTAAACCACGGAAGAGAGACCTGTCCTTGGAGTCCGGAAGGCCTAGGTTCAAATCCTACTTTACTACTTACTCTCTGTGTGAACCAGAGCAGAGCCCTTTAGTTATCTCCACCTGGGTTTCTTTATCTGTACAATGGGAATAATAATAGCCATAGTGCCTGCCTTGCAGGGCTGTTGGAAGCTCAAATGAGACAACATAGGGGAAGTGCTCTGCAAACTTGCAGAATCTTGAATGTATCAGATAAAGTTTGGTGATGATTATCCAGCTTCTTTCAGAAGGCCCTGGGAAGCACCCTCACCTCTAGACTTCATTCTTTAACTTGGAAATGTTGCTCATTCAGACAGGTGAGGGTCTTCCTTTTGCACTGTCTCAGAGCAGAGTGGACACTGAGAACATTGGGTGGGGAAGCAAGACTGAACGGGGGATGTGCTTGCCCACTGGGGAGGAATGAGCTGCTTTCCACTCCTCTCAAAGTCTCTATTTCCTTAGAAAGAGTGTAATTGTGTAAGCAGAGGCTGGCCTTTGCCAGCCTTATGCTTTGCATTTCTGTACTAAATGCAAATCATTCTAATGTGGGCATTGAAGCCATTCTAACAACTGTATATAATTTAGAGGAATAAAATTGCATTTCTTTTCAAATGTGCTGGTTAAGACTTTTGCCTAATTTTGCTGTCCCTCCCCAATTAGTCTGGACTCCTGAGGTTTATACAGCTACTAGATGCAAATTGGAATGAATTTTGCTTTTACTTAAAGCTTGTATGGTTTATGGCTTCCTTGCATATGGGTGACTCCAATTGAAAGGAATTTAGTGCCATAGTTTAGTCCAAAGCAATCCAGTTCAATAAACATTTATTAAACGCCTGCCATGTGCCTAGTGTTAGGCAGCACGGAGTAGTGCTTCAATTTCTGCCTCAGACACCAAACCTCTCTGGGCCTCAGTTTCCTCAACTACAAAATGAGAGTGGGGTGAAATTTAGATTCAATGGATACTAAGGTTCCTTCCAGTTCTTAACCTCTGCTCCTATGAAAGGATACAGGATAGGCCCTGGGCCTTTGATCTCATTGCTATAGGGAAGTGCCAGGTGAGGAAATGCCCTCATCTGAAGGAGTGTACTCTGGTACCTCCTCTGTAGTTTTAGTCTTAGAGCAACCTTAAGCATCTTCAAAGATGTCTCAGATGTGGCTCTATGACATAAAGACAAAAGAGGTACCCAGATAAGTAAACACAAAATACACGTAGTGGAGGGAACCTAGGTTCGAATCCTGATGCTGATGATTGTTTCCTTTTCGACTTGGGACAAGTCACTTAAGCTCCCTGGGACTCACTCAGTTTCCTTATCTATAAAATGACAAGTCACTTCCCCAATCTCAGGGTCTCAGTTTCATCATGTGTCAAAGGAGCACACTGGTCTAGGTGACCTTTGAAGACTCTTTTAGCTTTAGAATCTCTAACCTCTGTGAACTGACTTCTCTTATCTGTAAAGTGAGTGGGTTGGGGTGGGTGACCTCTGAGGACCTTTCCAGCTCTACATCTCTGGGCTGGTAGTTCATTTCTGGTTCCTTTTCCCCTCTTCTAGGCGACTCCTTGATACAGAAGATGAGCTCAGTGACATCCAGTCAGATGCTGTACCTTCTGAGGTCCGGGACTGGCTGGCCTCCACCTTTACCAGGCAGATGGGGATGATGCTGAGACGGAGTGAGGAGAAGCCTCGATTCAAAAGCATCGTTCATGCTGTGCAGGCTGGGATCTTTGTGGAGAGGTAAGTAATGCAGCAGAACAGAGTTCCAAGATTTCATTCAGTCAGGAGTCCTACAGATGGGTCATCTTTAATTGACTCCTGTCCATAGAACCTTTTTTGGGCCTCTTGATGGTATTCAGCCCTTAGAGTCCTTTGAATTTCAAAGAAAAGTTTAATCTGGATTTAGGTCTTAATTTTCAAGCAAGAAGAGGGAAGCTCACAACCTGGGAGGAGAGATAATCCTGTTCCAAGGATTGCATGTGGCTGCTGGGATCAGCTCACTCTTGCTCACTCATATCTGTCTCAACTTCCATATGTTTGACCAAGAGGAGACAAACTCATTAACAGAAAGGAAAACTAGATCTGCCAGCCCATCATCTCTTAAAGAATTTGAGTGATGAGTAAATAAAAAGTAGGGAAGAGACCAAGATGGGATGTGACTTGTCATGATGACTTTTGATTCAAGCAAAATGGTACCCATGTGAGGTTTGACGTGCATAAGGAACCAAAGTCTTATACAAGATGTTTTCCTCTTTGAATCTGATCTTTTACAGTGAAAAGTGTCAAAGCCTTAACCTGTCCCATAGTCCTTATTGAACGATGTGCTCTATATTTTGAAATACCACACTCACTTTATTGAGCCCTTAGTTCAGTGTTGGGGGCAGGGGGCAGGGGGGGAGGGCTGGATTTTTAACTTGATTCTTTAAAGATTCTGGAGAACATTACTTTCCAAATTGCTCTTCCACTGGAACTTTCCACCAGTAATAGTGTGTTAGAGATCATTATCCATTATCTTGTCACATTTAGTATCTGGAAGGTCCATAAAACTAAGATGGAACAAATAAAGCTTTGTCCTTCTCCCCCTAAAAATTAAAGGGTCTACTTAAAGGACTTATGATCTTTCAATATTATAGAAATGAATAGGCTTAGCAAGTAGCAAGAATCTTTGGTTGAAAACAGACAGCTACTATGTAGAATGCTGTCTTCCCATTAGCAACCACTTCCTTCCAGTTGAGTATGTCCATAGTTCAGCCTGGTTCTGCTCCTCCCATTACCTAATTTCCCTTCATGGTGCCCTGGGGTCTCTGTCTCCACCCATCATGAATGATACCCTGAAGTCTTTTCCCCCTACCTTGACTGAATTCTCATTAAAAAGTTAATCTGAGAGCATGTTTTATATAAATTGCCCTGAGCATCAAAATGGCTAGTTATGCCACTGGCACTGGGCAGGAGAGGCTGTTAAACTTTTTAATTCTCATCATAGAACATGCAGGTTGACTTTGTTTTTCTGCTCCATGATGCAGGTGTTTGGGGCTGCTTTAATGTCCTCTGATCTTAAAATGTGAGCCAGCTGGGTACATATGACAATGATAGTAAAATAAATTGAAATGACCTCTGGGCTCCAGAGGTGGTGAAGTTATTTCCAGAGACTCATCAGTGCATCAAGTTTGTCATCCTTCAGGCAGAGTGCTCAGGACCTGGGGTCTGTTTTCCCCACTTACTGTGATGTAACATGGTTTTTTTTCCTTTTATTTCTCCTGACTTTGCTAGAATGTACCGACGGACATCAAACATGGTTGGCCTAAGCTACCCACCAGCTGTCATTGAAGCATTAAAGGTAATTTCACAATAGAGTGTCACTGCTTAATATGATATTTTTTTTCACACTATGTTTCCCAAGTCGTTTTTGGTTTTCTAATTCTCTTTCTGCTTTTTTCTATCACTTCACTGGATCTCATCCCCTAGCCTTCTGCTTTCTTTCATCTCTAATGCTCTTTCCTTTCCTGGGGGATGGGGGAGTGCATCGGCAATCAGGATATCCTATAGTGGCCTAGTCCTATACCTTCACAATTGAGTCTGTACTGGGGATCATAAGGGGAAGCTTCTACATCAGCAATTTCATACATAGGTAGTTATAGATCTGGACCTCAAATGACTTAGACCAGGGGCTTTTAACCCAGGGTCCTTGAATTTATTTTTTTTAAGTATTTTAATAACTGTATTTTAACATTCTTGGCTTTCTTTGTAATTCTTGTTCTTCTATTTTATACATCTAAAATATTATTTGGAGAAAGGGCTCATAGGCTTTACCAGACTGCCTAAAGGATCTGTGACCCAAAATGGCTAAGAGCCGCTGTCTTAAAAATTAAAATGCTGAGATCTCTCTATGAGGAGTGGCTAAGCGACTGCCTAGCTTTTGGTGCACTTTCTTTATTCGACAAACATTTATTATTCTTTTATTAATTAAGTGTTTAAGACGCCAAAGTTACACAGATAAATGATCAGTCAGGATTCCCACTCCCACAGGATCCTAGGATCATAGATTTAGACTTGGAAGAAATCGTAGAGGCCATACAACCCAACCCCCTCCTTTTACAGATGAGGAAATCAAGGCCCAGGGTCACAATGTTGGTCTCAGAGGCCAGATTTTGAACTTGGCCCCTCTTACTCCTGAACTAAAGTTCTTTCCCCTGTGCTAGGGAGGGTCGAATCCAGTGGTATCTAATTGGAGGGACAGTGGTGGAGATAACGGCAGTGCCACAGAGGGAGATTTTTTCTTCCTGGGTAGTTGGATATCAGGGCAGCCTAGGGTAGAGCCTGAGTCTTAGAACCAGGATGTCTTGGGTTCACATCCTGCTTCTGCTTCCTTTCCTCTTATAAAGCTCTAATTTCTGATCCTCAGTCTTAACATCTGTACAATGAGGCTAAAGATAGCCACTGCCTTGTTCAGAATTATTGTCAAGAACACACTTAATATAGAGATGCCAGTAATGATCAGCTCAGTGGCCAAGATGGGAAGAATCAGCGATTCTTATCCTAGGAGCCCACAGGCTTTGAGCAGGTTCTGTGATCAGAAAAAAATCCTCTGAGTGAGCATTTCTGGGGGACAAAAGTCACAGTGAAGGGAGCAGGCATTGGAAGATAAAAAGGGACGGAAGGGGTCAGAGAACATTGTCTCCATCTCCTTTTGTCTTGCAGGATGTGGACAAGTGGTCCTTTGATGTCTTCACACTAAATGATGCTAGTGGAGATCATGCCTTGAAATTCATTTTCTATGAATTACTCACCCGCTATGATCTGATCAGCCGCTTCAAGGTGAGTGAGTGTGTTGGGGGTTCCTCAGTCCTTCCCCTTGCCCTACCCTTCAGAAGCATGGAGAAAAGAAGTCCTCCTTAGGGCCACCCCCAGGACTTTGGTTGGAATGCACTTCATCATAACTTGGCCTTACAAATGAGCATCCTTGATTTCCCCTCTTCTGGAACTATAAATATCACATGACTAATCACATTTTACTCTAATTCTTGTTATCTGTACCAATATCCTGACTTGCTTTGGGAGAGTGGTAATAGGCAAGGTTGCTTAGGCCTTAGGAAAGCCATGGTCCTTTTCATAAGTACAGCCTCTCATGTTCAAGTTTTGGCAGAAATATAGCTGATGGGGGATGGGCCATTAACAACCAGTCCATGGAACACAGAACGCCAGAGCCACAGGCATGTCTGTTAGGAAGCATTCCAGGTGATGTGTTGGGGGAAACCAAGTGAAACAGTTTTTGCTTTGGACTTTGGTAAGGTAGCTAAATTGACCCAGTATTTATACATTTATACCACCTCTTCACCAACATATGTCTATTCTCTCTCTCTCTCTCTCTCTCTCTCTCTCTCTCTCTCTCTCTCTCTCATTCTTTTTCCCTTTCTCCCCCTCTTTACCCTCTTTTCCATTTCTCCCTTCCTATTTTCCCTCTTTCTTCCTCCTTTCTCTTCTCTACCTCTCCTTCTGTTTCCTCTTTTCTTCCTCTCTCCTTCCTTCTCTTTCCTCTTCCCCTTACTTCTGTCTCTGTTTCTGCCTGTCTTCATATCTCTCTGTCTTTGCCTCTGTTTCTGTCTGTCTTTCTCTCTTTCTCTGTGTCTCTTTGTCTGACTAAAGGACATTGGGACTTAAGGATTTAAAAGTTAGCTCTTGGTTGGGGTGGCTAGGTGGCACAGTGAATAGAGTACCAGCCCTGGAGTCAGGAGGACCTGAGTTCAAATCTGGCCATAGACACTTGACACTTACTAGCTGTGTGACCTTGGGCAAGTCACTTAACCCCAGTTGTCCTGCCTTCCCCCCTCCAAAAAAAAGTTAGCCCCTGGTGGCTATGGAAGTGGCATTCTACCAAGATTACTGATGGCTCTGGTTAAAGCCCTAAATTGGCCTCTTTGCCACCCCCCCCCCCCCCATTGCCATGACTATCCTCCAAAGCCAAATAGGAGAAGCTTCCTCTCCATCCCATGCCTTGGCCCTTTAAGCACTGATCTCTTCTGAATCCTCACTGTCCAGCTGTGAGTCTCAGGCACTTGGTGTCTGGAGTCCAGAGCTGTTCAGCCACTCAGTCGGTATCAGGCTGTTGGATTCTTGACCATTTCCTTCCAAGGCAGAGCCCCTCCAGTGATGCTGGAGCTCAGAGGTTTCCCTGTTCTCCTTTCCTTGACTCCACCATTGAACCTTCCCCAAGGTTCCTGTTGGCTCCCTGTGCTGCTGGTCATCTGTGCCCCTGACTGCCACCTTCTTCTTCCAGATTCCCATTTCTGCTCTTGTCTCGTTTGTGGAAGCACTGGAGGTGGGCTACAGCAAGCACAAGAACCCCTACCACAATCTGATGCATGCTGCGGACGTCACTCAGACTGTCCACTACCTCCTCTACAAGACAGGGGTCGCGGTGAGTGTGCGGAAATGGTCCTGGGGAGCCTGTTAGCTATCTGGGGGGCTCCTGGGTGACTCAGAGGATCTCTGTGAGCTGCCCTGTGCAGAAGGAGAAGCGACAGAGAAAGGAACCAGGGTTAGAGCCGAGCTTGGCCTGAGCCCCTGTGTGACCTTGGGTGGGTCACTGCAGCTCCTGGGGCTCAGCTTCCTCCTCTTTGAAATCAGGGAGCTGGGGTCCATGGCCTCCACAGGTGTGTGTGTGTGTGTGTGTGTGTGTGTGTGTGTGTGTGTGTGTGTGTGTAGGGTTTTGGTTTCATGAGTGTCCTTCGAACCACCTCCTCAGAATTCCTCTGGGCTTTTGTGGGAATGGACTGAAGGCTGTGGCAACCTCGCTGTGGGCTATTGGGTAGAATGGAAGTGCCTTGAGAGGAAGAATGTGTGCCCGCATGCATGTGCGTGTGTGCATGTGTGCGTGTGTGTGTGTGTGTGTGTGTGTGTGCGCGCGTGCACGTGTGTGTGTGTGTTCCCCCAGTGACTAACACACAGTTCTGCTGTATACATCAGTACTGCAAGGATCTGTGTTTGTCCACATGGGAACTCCTGTCAATAATCAAGAAAGTGCACATTTATTAATCACCTGCTACAAGTCAGGGACTGTAGGGACATGGCAGGGACTAAGGAGCACAGGATTGTGCTAAGGACTTTATCTGCAGAAAGAGGGGGAACTGATCCCACCCTCAGATGTGACCGTGCAGACAAAAATGGCACCTTCCAGGCTTGGCCCAGCGATCCTGGGCTGTCAGTTCCCTTCTCTGGCCTCGGCTACTCATTGTAAAAGGGGAAGGCTGCCCCAATGACTGTGAGGGTCCTGCAGCACAGAGTTCTTGTAGTGTAAGATTCTGACCTTTTGGAGACCTGCCCTAGAAGTCTGCTTTGGGGATAACTTCGAGGCTGCTTCAAGAACCAGGGAGGGATGCACAGAAGCATGGAAGGATCCCTGGAGGAAACCACCACGATCTGACTGCTTCTTCACCTCCTTTTCAGAACTGGCTGACAGAGCTGGAGATCTTTGCCATCATCTTCTCAGCAGCCATTCATGATTATGAACACACGGGGACCACTAACAACTTTCACATTCAGACCCGGTGAGGCAGGGGAAGGGGACCTGGAGACACTGAGATGCCTATGTGTGGAGTGAGAGGGGAGAGGAGACGAGGGGAGAGGGAGAGGAGGAGGGAGGGAGGGAGAGAGAGAGAAGGAGGGAGGAAAGGACATAGAGAGAGAGGGAGGGAGAGGGAGGGAGAGAGAGAGGTGGGAGGAAGGAAGGGGGAGGGAGGGAGAGGGAGAGGGAGGAAGGGAGGAGGAGAGGGAGGGAGAGAGGGAAGGAGGAGGAGAGAGGGAGGGAGGGAGGGATAGAGAAGAAGGGAGGGAGAGGGAGGGAGGAAGGGAGAGAGAGAGGAGGGAGAGAGAGAGAATGGTGTATATAGAAGACAAAGGAGTTCTGTGATCCTAGATCAGGGATTTTTAACAATTATTTCTGTCCTGGATCCCTCTGCCAGTCTGGGGAAGCTTATGAACCCTCTCTCAGTATGTTTTTAAATTAGTAAAATAAAATATATAGGGTTACAAAGGAAATCAATTGTATTGAAATATATTTAATGAAATGTATAAATATATATAAAAGTGTGTGTGTCAGATAAGTAGGCAGGAGGACCTGGATTTGAATGCTGCCTCAGTCACTTATATTACCCTAAGCTGTCTAGATGGTCCTGGAATCAGGAGGACCTGAATTCAAATCCTGCCTTGGGTGCTTACTGGCTGTGTGACTCTGGGCAAATCCCTTAGTATCTTAAAGCTTCTGTTTTCTCATCTGCAAAATGGGAATACCAATATCACCTGCCTGACAGTTGTCCTGAAGATCAAATGAGATAAACCATGCAAAGTTTTGCAAACCTTACCATGCTATAGGAATGCTTGCTATGATTATGATTATAATTGATAACTATTAGACAAGCCACTTAACCTCTCCTCCCCTCCGTTTCCCCTTCTGTAAATGAAATGGCTCAGTGACTTTAAGGTCCCTTCCTGTGTTAAATCTCCAATCCTATGAACTTTAGAGATTTCGTTGTTCAGTCATGTCCAAGTCTCTGTGACCCCATTTAGGGTTTCCTTGGCAGACACTGGAGTGGTTGGACATTTCCTTCTCCAGCTCCTCTAACGGATGAGGAGACTGGGGCAGGCAGGATGAAGCAACTTACTCAGGGTCGCAAGCCAGTAAGTGTCTGAGGGCAGCTTTGAGCTCGTCAAGAGGGGTCTTGGTGATGCCCCGCCTGGTCTTTTCTGCCACCTCAATGCCCAGAGGTGCCTGTGGGCGTGCTCTTCTTTGGTGCTCTAAACCCTGTAGTTAGCAATAACACGAAAAATATAATTGAAATAGAGAGGGATTAACTGGGTGCTAGTTTGGATAGAATGTGACTAAAGAGAATAATAAAGAGAAAACAAGATGAAATGGGAACCTCTCTAGGAAGAAGCTGAATGAGAAATTCAGGACCAGGAGGAGCCTGGTGGCAGCGAGATACCCACCCAGGGCCCCAGCAGCCAAGCCCAGGGCTGCGCTAATGACCTTGCAGGGCCCAGCCCAGCCCCCCAGCCCTGGATCATGGAGCCACAAAAGAAGCCAAAGTGAATGTAGCCCATAGCTTTGATTGAGTTTAGGTTTCACCAACCCAGAGAAAGGGAGAGATTTTGAAGGGTTTTCACCATGCTCAAGAAAATGCTTTAACTTTCTGCTTTGATTTGTCCATCTCCCTGAATTGACCTAGAGAGGAGAAAACTTGGCATATAATCACCTGAACACCACAAAATGGCTAAGGCTGTAATCCCCAGCTATGGTAGTGAGCCCTGAAGGTCTGGGCTGGAGGAGGAGGAATCTAGTGATTTTAGATCCCATTTCCAGCCCCACAGCGGGGAGAGAAGGGGAAGGAGAGAGATGCTTTGAATCTATTCGGGTTGAAGATGCCTGTGGAGAGGGCAGGTGCCTTATACCCTGAAGCTTGGATTTTCTTACAAAATTTGTAATCCCAGGTCCATTTCCTTAGTATGTTTCCAGCCTTCCTCCTCCACTGGTGTACATATGGGGAATTCAAACTGATTTTAATATTCCTTTAAATAAAGTCTAAATGGAAAGGGAAATTTACTGCAAAAAAACCAAACCCACATAATGTGAATCAAATGTAAATGATATTAAAGTTACCCAGTGTTTGTGTTAGTCCAGCTTGGATCCTCAGAGAACAGAAACACAACCACACCCTCCCTCTAAAAGAAGGACAGGGATTCTTAAGAGCATCCAAAGACAGACTCACACAAAGAGGATCTGAGGAAGCAAGCCTGATCTTGGCTTTGTTCTGGGGAATGAGGCCACTCACATTGTGACTAGCACGTATACAACACCTGCTGTGTACAAATATCAGCTCATTGAGCCTCACAATACCCCTAGCAGGGAGCTACTATTTGTGTCCTCATTTTATGGTTCAGGAAACTGAGGCAAACAGATGCTAAGTGACTTGCCCAAGGTTACACAGTTTGTATAAATGTCTGAGGCTGGATCTGAACTCAGGTCTTCTTGACTTTAGGTCCAACGCTTTATCCACTTCACCAGGAAACAACACTGGCTATTTCTTTCCATGCTAGAAACTGATTTGGCATGGCTGAGACAGGTAGTGCCTGGTGTATCTCAACTCTGACGCTGTGTGACTATGGCCTAATCACTTAACCTCTCTGAGACTTAGGCAAATCCATAAGAATTATTTGCTGGATCATAGAGGGGTTGGTAGAGTGAGCTCCCATATAGAAGAAGTCACGGCACCTTGACAGTGTTACTTCCTTTGAACACTTCTACAAATGGATCATAGATACAGACATTAAAGGGACTTTCATGTCCATCTAGTTCAATGCCCTAATTTTACAAACAGGAGAAACTGAGGCCCAGAGAGGAGCCAAGGGTCACACAGTTAAGTAAGTGTTAAAGGCAGGATGTGAAATGACTCCAGGCCCAGGACATGAACTACTCTGCCACCCAATTTAGGATGAAAAAAACACAGGTGTTCTTGACTATACCTAGCATGAGAAGACCAGGTCAAAATAAAGCCAGGGTTTGGTAGAATTCCCTTGGCTTCATGAGCTTCATTCATGGACTCATTAATCCTCATGGTTCTCTCTGTTCATGAGGTGTTCCCTCTCCTGTGACTCCTAGGAAGGGGTCTGATCTAACAGGATCTAACCAGTTCCCATCACCATTCCATGTGACTCCTCTACTTTCAGCATTAATAGAGAAATTGGATAGCATATTTAGGGGAGGGTGTTTGAAGAGTCTGGACCTGTAATTTCAATTGTTTGAAGATTCCTGGTGTGGAAATTCCTTTCACTGATACAGATAAACAACTGATCTCCAACTTAGTCATAACTGCCTCATCTGTGGTCACATAGCCAGTAAGTGGCAGGGGAAAACTCAAATTCAGGTATTCTCAGTGCTCAGCCCAGTTATTTATTCCCATGCCAAGCTGCTTGTCTGCATAAATATAGGTAAAGATTTTCAGAAGTTTCTGGGAACTCGCTGTTTAAGCAGACATAGCTGACTTTAAAGTAAGAAATGGGTACAATTTCTAGCTTTTCTAATGACTAGTTTTGTGGATCCAGCATCTCCAGGTCTCTGTTTCCCCAATTGTACAATGTGGGGATTGGATGAGATGGCCCCAAGGCTCCTCTCGGCTCTAGAAGTAAGAGCCTGTCATATGTATGGCATCACACATTTATAGCTGGGAGGGACCTTCAAGGTCAGCCAGTCCAGTGGTTCTCAAACTTTTTGGTCTCAGGACCACTTTATATTCTTAAAAATTGAGCATCCCCTCCAAAAGCTTCTGTCTATATGGTTCAGTAATTTCAGTAATTTCTCTTTGTGATCCCACTTGAGGTTTTCTTGGCAGAGATACCAGAGTGTTTGCCATTTCCTTTTCCAGCTCATTTGATAAACGAGGAAACTGAGACAAACAGGCTTAAATGACTTGCTCAGGGTCACGCAGCTTGTGAGTATCTGAGGCCAGATTTGAACTCATGAAGATAAGTCTTACTGATTATAAGCCCAGTGCACTATCCATGGTACCACAGGCTGCTCTTATGTTATCTCCATATTCAATTTACCATATTAATTAACATATTAGAAATTAAAATATCTTAGTATTATTATAAAAATTGTTTTGACCTCACAGATGACCTAAAAGGGTCTCAGGGCCTAGGGCACTTTGAAAACTTCGGATCTGGTATACAACCCTTATTTTTATTAGATGAGGAAACATTTCTACAAGTCACTTGCCCTTGGTAACACAGATAAGAGTTGTCAGTGTTGGGATCTTAACCCAGGGCCTCTGACTCAAACCCAGTATTTTTTTCCTCCTTCTATCCAGACCATATGGCCATCACAAACCCCACACCAACAGGTCTGGGTCACTTCTGTGGCAGTTTTGACTATTGATCTTTAATTTCCATTTCTCTCTTTTCTTCCTTGCATTGGTGGTTGGGCAGGAAGGGGCCTGTGCTTTGGAAAGAGTGATGATGAAGCAAGGAGAAACAAGGAATTCACTCCAGAGTGGGGAAGCTTTCCTAAAAAATCAGGGGAGTAGAGATTGATCAAGAGACCTTAGAAGCCCTTGGGTCCAAGGCAGTTAGTGGACCACAGGTTCTAATATGACCCATAAACCTCAAGATGGATGTTATTAGAATGTCCAGAATGACATTCCTTCTGATAATCTAAATCAGTTAGTTCACATCTGGAGTCCTGGGTCATGGATTCAGAGTCAGAGGGCCCCCAGGGGTCATCACATCCAGCTCCCTGCTTTTACATAGGAAGGAACTGGGGCACAGGCAGCCTCAGTCTCTTGCCCAGGTGTCTGTATCTGAGATAGAATTTGAACCCCAAACTTCTGGTGCCCTACCCATTAGGCAGTAGTACTTCTCAAAGCCCCGTAGCTGAACATTTTGTTGCTCTTCTTGTCTCCAGCTCAGATTCAGCCATTCTGTACAATGACCGATCTGTCCTTGAGAATCACCACATCAGCGCAGCCTATAGACTTCTGCAAGACGACGAAGAAATGAATATTTTGTCCAACCTTTCGAAGGATGACTGGAGGTGAGAAGCAAGGAAACCGAAAGGGTCATCTTTGGGAGAAAGAATAATGAGACAGATTACTGCTTTTGGAAAGATACAGTCTGCCTGTTTAATTGTTTAGTTTGTGTGTGTGTGTGTATGTGTGTGTGTGTGTGTGTGTGTGTGTGTGTGTGTGTGTGTGTGTGTGTTTCCTTAAGACAAATGCTTTACAAAAGCCATGTATTATTAAACCACAATATACTATCTGGCTTGGTCACAAGCTACTATTTTGTGATTTACCGTTATGATAAATCAGAAAATGGCATGAGAAATGTTTGAGGACAAATGATAGAATAATTTCTGGGTCTTCAGCATTTCGGCTTCCTGGTACAGATTCACCATTGCCTTAGCCTAGTTACTGTTCTGATGCCAAGAGAGCCTCCTCCCACTGTCCAATAATGTGCCTGTTCAGGGAGAACTTGCTTGGAAAACTTGTGTGTCATGCATACTATCTGAGACTCTTAGTTTGAGGAGATAGAAAACACTTATTAGGCACCTTCTGTGTACTGTTCCGAGCATTAGAGCTACAAAGACCCAAATGTAATGATGCCTCCCCTCAGGTAGCTTGCGTTTTACTCTGAGTATGTTCCATGGACACTGGGGAGCAAATACAGGGCAATTTGGAGAAAGAGAGCATTAATAAGAAAGGGAATGAATAAAGGCTTCCTGTAGGAAGTAAGGCCTGGATTGAACTTTGAGGAGGACAAAGGATATAAGGTGCAGAGGTGAGGAGGTGGTCCATTCCAGGCATGTGGGTGGGAGATGGCGTGCTGACCATGGGCAGCAGCCAGCAGCCCAGAGCAGTCAGGATATAGAGTCTGGAGAAGTAAGTATGGGAAGAGGGGCTGGAACCAGACTCTGGAGGCTCAGTTATTTATAATTTATTTTACTGGCAATAGGGAGCCATGGAAAATGTTTTTCTTTTTAAATCAGGACAGTGATGTGCTCAAGACTGTGATTTAGGCAAATTACTTTGGCAGCTGTGTGGTGGGTACATGGGTAGAGGGGTGAGACTAGAAGGGAGATCAGTTAGGAGGCTGGAGGAAGAGGTCCTGAAGCAGGGTGCTGGCTGAGTTGTACATTTAATATAATATCTAAATCACATTCACATTGGAAACATCCATCTTTGCAGCCTTCCCATGCCAACATCTTTGAAGGTTCCCTCTCTCATGTGACTGTATCTCTAGGAAATGATGTGTTTTAATTGGGTGCTACAATTTCTTCTCTTAGTATCCTGACCTTGATTTCATCTGAAGTCAAGAAATATGGTTTTATGATAAGAAATATGATTTTAATTCCCTTTTCTCATGGTAATTAAATGTATTTGGTTAAAGTCATCTAAAGAATCCAACTCACATAAATAAATCTGTCTTGAGTTGTCTTTAGGGGAAACAGGGGCTCCAGATACCAATGTCCGTCAGTGCATTTCACTTTGGTCGATGCTTTTAGTGTGGCTCAACCTGAGCAGCAGGGCTAGTTTCCCCCCTCACCTGCAACTCTTTTAATCCTTGGGTCCTTCTTTCAGTGCCCAGTTCAGGTGCCACCTCCTACAGGAAGCCTGTCTTTTTTGTTATTGGTGCTCTTCCCCTCTGCCCCATGCCCCAAATGTTCCTGTATGTACTGATCTATTGACAAGTTATGCTCTCCCAGGAGAATGGAGGCATCTCAAGGCAAACTGTGTTTCCTTGGATCTTTCCTTCTATAGCATCGATATTAAAGACATCCTTGTTGTATTGGAGTGTATTTAGCCTGTGTGATAAGTGCCTCATTAAGCCTCAAAGCCAAGAAAACTGAAGTCCAATTTCTGCCTCTGAGACCTGGCTGGGTGACCCTGGCCACTCATCACCAAGAGAGCCCTATCCAACCACCCCCAAGTTTACTTTTATTTATGGCCCATTTCTTTTCTATTGAGAGGTGAAGTGGTGGAGTGGAGAGTTGGCCTCAGAATCAGGAAGACCTGAGTTTGAGTCCTGCTTTTCACATGTACTCTCTGTATAATAGAAAGCAAGGTTTCCTGTAGGAACTGCCATGTATGCTGTGCATGGAGGGGAGCTCAGGCTGGAAGAGGCCGAGGTGAGGAGTCAGAACTCCACCTGTGTTGGGCCAAGCCCTAGGTAAAAGAACAGAGTTGGAAGGTCAGTGGGTTTGGAGCAGAAGAGTGTGGCATGTGTCACCATCTTAGGCCCTTCTATCCTGTCCCCACCTTGTTCTCACTCTCTGACCGTCTAATTCCACTTCTCTAGGCTCTGCTAGGTGAGCCTTGTGCCTTACCTGTCTTCCTTCACAGATTCCACACCATGCCCCCTTTCCAGTACCCATTTATGAATTTGTCTTCTCCAATTAGAATGTGAGTTAGGCAGCTTGGTGGCACAGTGGATAGATAGGCCTGAAGTTAGGAAGACTCATCTTTGTAAGTTCAAAGCTGGCCTCAGAAACATACTAGCTGTGTGACTCTGGGCAAATCACTTCACTCTCTTTGCCTTGGTTTCCTCAACTGTAAAATGAGCTGGAGAAGAAAATGGCAAAGCACTCCAGTGTCTTTGCCAAGAAAACAATGGGGTCACAATGGGGTCACAAGAGTTGGACACTGAAAATGACTGAACAACTTTAGAATGTGAACACGTTGAGGGTAGGGACTATCTTGATTACTTTCTTATATATCTCCAAAGTTTAACACAATGCCTGGCTCAATGTAAATGCTTCATAAATACTTTGTTTATGTCTCTCTGCAACTCTCTAAGACAATAAGTTTCTAAGAAGGTGCTAATCTTCATTGGTATAAAGTGCCCTTACCTGCTAGGATCTCTAAACCAATGGAATTCCTTAGCCAATCCCTCTCCCTCTCCCTCTCCTAGTCATTGAAAAGTGTTCATTTCTAGGAGGCAGCTGGGAAATGTGAAACTCTTCATTAGATCAGGGCTTACCAAATGGGTCATAGGACCATAGGTGTAAGACTAGATGGAATCTTCAAGGTTATCTGACCAACCTTGTTCATTTTACATTTGGAAAATCTAGTGGTTTCAGTGAGTTGTCCAAGGTAGTAATAAGTATGGCCTTTACTGAAAATTCCAGGGTGTTTCCATTACCTCACACTGCCTCCTTCAAATAAGGAGCCTTTTCTGTCTCTATCGGAAAAGTGTGATGAAAGAACTGATCTGAGCTAAAAAGAGCTTGTTTTGTGTTTGCTACTCTGCAGATGGTTGGGCAGATGATGGACATTGGGTTGTTTGAATACTGGACATCTTTAGCTGCCATATAATAATGTGAAGAATAGAAAGACTTTCTTAGGCCTGGCCCTTAGCTTTATCTCACAACACATTTCCAAGCCCCACTCTCCCATAACGTGTCCTCTCCGTGGGTCCTGCTTATGGGCTATGTTCAGTGTTTCAGGCCACCCATTGACAGTGTCTACTTAACATGAAGACAACTGGCAAATTGAGAAGTAGAGACATTGGGAACCAAAAAACTTATTGAATTCATAAACAAGATGAAAAGCTGTTTCTTTGAAAAGACTAACAAAATCAATAACCTTTAGCCAGCCTGATTAAAATGAGTGAAGGAAATCAGATAAAGAAGAGAAGAAGCAAAACAATTCACCTGAAATAACTGCATACATTTTTTGCCAACAAAACTGAGAATGTAAAAGAAAAGGATTATCTATCTATCTATCAATCTATCTATCTATCTATCTGTCTGTCTGTCTGTCTCTCTGTCTATCTATCTACACAGAACTATATTAATAGAACAGGAAATAGAGATTTTAAATAATACATTTCAGGTATAAAGTAATTACCAAGGGAAGGAGAGATACCTGTTCTTAAACTTTTAAAGACAATCTATAATATCTATACTATACAAACTATTCTTTAAAATGGATCAAGAAAACAATCTGCATACTTCCTTTTTGAGGTAAATACAATCCTAATACTTAAACTAGGGAAAAGTAAGGGAAGAGGACAAAAAACTGATATCAAATTGAATATCAGTTTCAAAATTATGTGTGTGTGTGTGTGTGTGTGTGTGTGTGTGTGTTCTAAGAAGCCCACTATGATCTAGGTACATTTATACCACAGTTGCCAGGATTGCCTAATATTAGAGATAAAATAATATATTAATAATATTAAAACTCTAAATACCTCAAATTGCATATTTATATCATTTAATTCAGAAAAAGTTTTCAACAAAGTAGAATACTCATTTATGGCAAAAAAGTCTGCTGAGTGTAACTTTGGAATAGATTGGCCATTTAAGAAAATATAAAAAGTTTATTTCTAAAAGAGAAAGCTAGTATTATTTACAATAATAATTGCAGTTATCTGCAAAGCTAGAAACTTTTCCAAGAAATATAGGAGTAGAGCAAAGATGATTTCTTGCCCTGGAGTTTTTGACAGCTCCAAAAATGCTAGACATAATGGGAAGAGAAGAAAAACAAACTTAAATGATAAACATAAGTAAATCAGAGACAAAACTCTCCCTATTCCTGATGACAGGCTAATTTACTGAAAAATCTCCAAGAACAATCAATGATCCAACTAATAGCTTCATCAAAGTAACAACACACAAACAATCAAAATCAATAGCACTTTTACATATCGGAAACAAAATTTGGCAGGAAGCAATAAAAAAGGGAGCACCATTCAAAGTTACTATAAAATGCATAAAATGCTGGGGAAGTATCTATGAAAGCATACCCAAGACTTGGAAAGATCTGATTAAAGAATCCTTCTTAAAGAAATAAAGGACAACTTAAACAATAGGAAAGCACTCTGTGCTCATGGTTGGGCCTTGTCAATATAATCAAAATAATGATACTGCCTAAATTAATTGATGGATTTAGTACTATGCCAATCAGCATACCAATAGAGCATTCAAGGAAGACTAGCATGTTTGGTGTGAAGACTTGTCAAGTCTTTTCAGGGCTGCTTATCCACTTCCTTGCCAATTCTCCTTCTTCCTTTTTCTCTCTTGGCTGGACCCTGACCCTTCCATCATGCCTACTACTATGGGAGGGATCTCAGAGTACCTACTCTACCCCAACCCTCAGTCCCACTTCCTCCCTCCTTCCTGCCAGTGATAGGACACCTCCATCATTTTCCCACCTTGATAAGTGGACATAACTACTTGTATCACTTGGATAGAGTCACCAATTTCAGTCATTCTGGTAAGGTGGAAGACCACCAGGCTTAACCATCTGCCTCAGTACCATACTCCCAGACTCCCCTATCCCCAGGTATTGCTATCTGATCTGCGAAAGCACCCTGAGGGCCCTATTATCTATCCTGCAACTCTACTCTTAAGAGCACCTGCCCCTTTCATCCTCTCTGAAGCTTGACCTTCCTTGATGTGTTGTCTGTTCCAAGTAGAATGTGAGCTCATTAAGATCAGGTAATATCCTGTTCTTCCATTGTATCCCCAGTATTTAACAGGATGCTTGGTACACACTCAAACTTTAATAAATGATGTGTTTATTGTCACAGTCAAGTCATTAATTTAATAATCTAATCAACATGCAGTAAAAGTGAGAACAGAAATTACTTGGGGGAAGAAATATCTATTTGATGAGAATTTCTGGGAAAACTGGAGGACTTTTTGGTAGAAATTAGGTTTAGACCAACACCTTATACTATATATCAAAGTAACTCAAAATAGACGTGTGACCTAAATATTAAAGGACATCCTTTAATATCTCTATGCTCCCCTCCACAAATAGAAGCTATATATAAATAGAATTACAAAATTGTATATATATATATATATATATATATATATATATATGTCCATATAAAGTTACATATATGGACATATATATCTATATACATGCATAATTACAAAATAGAATTGTAATCAATTTTCTTAGCTATGGCAAAGGGAAAATTCTTAACCAAAGATGAGATAGAAGCAAGTACAAAAGATAGACTAGATAATTTCTATTACATAGAATTTTTAAATAAGAATATTCTTCCTGCTTCTTTCAGGTTATTTGGGCTTGGGGTGTCTTTTCCTCTGTCCATTTATCTTCTGTCTAATCCTCCTTTCACCCTGACCTTGGCATCCTTTCTAAATAATTTATCCCTTCATCATGACCATTCCTTCCACAGAGATACCCCTTGAATGGTTACAGAAGGATTGGATATGTCAGAAATAATTAGGTGGCATTGTTCACAATGGGGAAAAGTTGTTATTTTCTCTTTTCTTTTTCTCCTCCTTCACTCTTTCTCTATGGCATCTCCACTTCAGGGAATTCCGGACCTTGGTGATTGAGATGGTAATGGCCACAGATATGTCCTGTCATTTCCAACAAATCAAGGCCATGAAGACAGCATTGCAACAACCAGAAGCGTGAGTCACTTTATTAACCCAGGAGCTGCAGTGGCAGATAAACTGGAGAATATACTTGGCTCTGACATTGAACTTATCTGACTCCCTTCGAAGGAGCTTCCTTGAGGGTCCAAGAAGGCAACTCAGTCCAGATAAATTAGCATTGTGGTGTTAATTAAAAAGCAGATTATCAGCAAGTACTAGATAAAGAAGGAGTTTCCTTTAAAAAGAGTTTTAAATTAGGTAAAACCCTCATGATTTCAAGGGTTTGCCCAATCCAACAAGACTGAAGTACTGTTATTGGGAGGCTAGTGAATATTCGTTTCACTTTGCCTTTGGAATAACTAAATCAACATACAAAAGATGCAAAAGCAGGTATGTTAGAAGGTTGGTCTTTCAGGGAGTGTTCTGTATGTTTGTGGATCCCATTCTTGGGTTGGGGTCATTTTCTTGGCTTGGCTGAAGTAGGGGTGTGGGCATGTGTATATATATATTTTTTAAGTGCTTAAAAATGATGGAGACAGCTTGTCATGAAGGGGTTGGTTCATTTGGGTTTGCAGAATTGACAAGCCGAAAGCCTTATCTTTGATGCTGCACACAGCTGACATCAGCCACCCAGCTAAAGCCTGGGATCTCCATCATCGCTGGACCATGTCGCTGCTGGAAGAATTCTTCAGACAGGTAACTGGGACAATCACAAAGTCATACAGTTGGCTTCACTTGTTGGCACCCATGCAGAAGGACAGGATCACTCCCCTTTCTTTAACTGAATTTTTCCAACTTTGCATATGCATGACCTGCTGAGGATATTCCCTATGGATTAGAGCAGGGAAAAGAGCAAGAGCCTTTCTTGGGAGAAGATAAACAATTTCACAGCCTCTTAGGCTTCCTTCTTCTGGAATTTCTGAACCCTGACTGATTCGATTCATGGATTGTTGAAATATTTAGAAAATATATTATTTTTAAATTTTCAAAAGCATTGCAACATTTAATTGGACCTTTAAAGTCCAACTATGATCCTAGCAGCAATTTTTTGCTTTAATTTCTTAAAATTGGGATCATTGCTTGTCTCATTTTACAGGCCCAGAGAAGTTAGGTGACTTTGTCCAAGGTAATACAGACAGTGAGAACAACACAGCACACAGACTTGGCAATATGACCTTTAGGATTGTGACTCAAACTCTTTTTTTCTGAGTCAGAAGGCCTATGTGTGAGTCCTGGATCTGCCAAATCCTCAGTGTGTACTGTTTGTCATTAGACAAGTTATTCTGTATCTCTAGACATCAGTCACTTTGCTGTTGAGTGTGGGGCCCTGGCATCAGAGGAGCTGAGTTCAACTCCTCACTCAAGCTTTAACTTGCTGTGTGTTCATAGACATCATTTCCCATTGCTTTACTTCATCTAAAAATGAGACTATATAAACTCTGAAGTCCCTTCTCCCAGTCTATGACTTATGGCACCCACCTCCCAGAGTAATAAATAGGATCAATGAAATATTGCAAATATTATGTGGGAAAATTGCCCCTGGCATAAAAGGCACTGTGATGGCACCGCTTAGATTTCTGGATTGCTGCCCCTGTTCTTGGAACTAGGGAATAGCAGGACCTGGGACCCCCAAGGTATCTTAGTTCTTTCTCATCTTAGTCTGCAATTTGGAAATTCCCATTCCAAATCTGGATCTGTGGTGACATTCCTCCCATGCAGATTCGTCCCACTACTGCTGACCACAACTTCCCTTATGATCTTTGGGAGTTGCTTTGGGGGGAATGGGGCTAAGAGTTAAGTTATTTGCCTGAAGGGGTGGGGAATCTGTGGCCCTGTGGCCTTCTAGGTCTTGGGTGTGGCCTTTGAACCGAGTCCATGTTTTACAGAACAAATCCTTTTATTAAGGGGATTTGCTCTGTAAAGTTTAGATTCAAGGGGCTGCACTTGAGGACCTAGAGGGCCATATGTGGCCTCCATGCTACAGGTTCTCCACCCCTGCTCAGCCAGGATGGTTCCAAGGCAGGGTTCTGACACAGATATTTCTGACTATGAGGCTGACTGGCTCTCTCTCCACTGTATGCCCTTGGGCTCCATGAAGAAGGTGCAGCAGATATTAAGGATCTTTGGAGGTGAGGAGGGGTGTACTATGGCATACTTAGGTACAAGAGAGTTTTTCCTTATGCCCTAGACTGTGTGAGTCACTTTTGTTTTCTTGTACTTTCAGTATCTATGATAAACCAAAGAGCAAACTCTATTTTAAAGGAGACACAATTTTATTGTTAAAATATGTCCATTTTGTGGATGTAGAACCCGAGGCCCATTGACATTAGGGTAGAGGGAACATAAGACAATGTGGAAAACACACTGGATTTAAAGCCAGAGGGCTTGGGTTCAGATCTAGGTTTCATCACTTCCCATGACCTCAGTCACATCATTTCGTCTCTTTGGGTCTCAGGCTCTTCTTTGTTAGATGGATGGGGGTGGGCCAGATGGCTTCTAAGATTTCTTTGCTAAATCTCCAATCCTAGCTAGCAGGTGCCATAGCCTTCCTGGCTCCAAGGCTGGCCTTCTATTCGCTGGGCTGCCATTCCCTCCAGTTTAAAAAGAGCTGCAGCACATCTCATTCTGGAATTTTTTAGTTGAATTTGATGCTGGCTGGGGGGCGGAGTTGACTCCATTTTTTAGTTATCACCACTTAGTACATTATTTTTACATTTTAAATGAGATTCTGCTCCCCACAATAAATGATTAGTATGTTATAGGTACAGCATCACTTCATATCCTAGCCATAGATTGAAAACTAGAAGGAAAATAAAAACCCAAACATTATTGGGGTCATTGAACCTTGACAAGTGATTTCTAAATCTCGGCTTCTGCATTGAAATTAGGGAATATACTTAGCTCCTGTGAAAATGTCCTTCCACATTTGGGAGAGTATCTCACATCTTCTCATTTTAGTAATTACATTTTCCAAGTGCCAAGCCATTGCCTCAGAGTGATTTTGGAATGAAATATCAGCTTTCAAAGGTCCATGACAGTAGATGGGCCAGAATTTAAGAATACCTCAAAAGACTTAAGCTGCCTCAACTGACACACGGTGGCCCCTACCCCCGACATGACAAAGAAAATAGAAATAAACGGATTCTTAGAATCAATCCTCTAGCAGAGGGATGTTGCTGAACCCAATACCCAGTGAACAGAACATCGAAGTGAAGCTGGGAAGCCTTGGGATGTCCTGCTTCCTGCACCTGCCCCTGTGACCCCAGGCAGCCCCTCCCAGCAGTGACCTCAGAGACTCCTGGGCTCTGTGTTACTGTCTCAGCCCCGCATGACCTGCAGGTGACTTCCTTGCCACTTGCTCAAGTCACAGAAATGGCTGGTTATCGCTCTTTGAACAGTCAGGGGAACATTTCAAACATCTCTCTAGGCAAGCATCACATAGAAGTGAAGGAAATAAGCATCACATTGTTATTTTACACTGATCAGCAGAAAGGGTAGTGAGACATAAGAGATGGTGGGTTACCTTGGGAGTCAGGAAAGCCTGGGTTCAAGTCCTGCCTCTCACACTCTCTGTGTGATCTTGGGCAAGTCATTGACATTGTCTGACCATGCAGGTTGGACCATCTCATGCTGCCCCCTCTACTCAGTAAACTTCAGTGTCTCCCTATTACCTCAAATGTAAATCCTTTAATTTTCAAAGCCCTTTTACCCTGCCTCCCTCCACAGACCCCTTTCCAGTCTTCTGACACCATACCCCCTCCCCCAGTATATTCTGGGGTCCAATGGCACTGGTCTCTTCAATGTTCCTTGCATAGCACACTCCATTTCCTACCTCCAGGCATTTCCACTGGCTGTGTCTTGTACCTGGAACTCTGTCCCTCTTCCTCTCCCTGCTTGTCCTCCCAGACTTCCCTTCAAGGTCCAGATCAAATCTACCCTTCTGTGGGAGGCCTCCCCACTCCCTCTTGGGCCTCCCTCTGTGGATTAGCCTCCATCTGCCTTGTGTGTATCTTACTTGCAGGTTGCTGTTGGCATGTTGTCTCCCCCATTACCCTGGGTGCTCTCCTGGCCTTTCCTTGTGTGCCCAGGGCTGAGCACAGCACTGCCTGGCACTGCTGAAGGCAGTTACAGGGCTTACCCTTCGGCCTGGGGTCACCAAGCTGGTATGTCAGTGCTGGAATTTGGCTCTTGGGCTTCCCAACTCCCAGGACAACCAAGTAGACTTGATTCTTCACTACCACAGGATCGGTGTAAAATGAAAATCGAACATCTCTGTTTACAGGCAGAGTAGAGTTTGGAAGAGTCTATAGGCTAACAATAACAGCAATGACAAGAACAACAGAAAGCTCCCCATTCAGAAAGAAAGGTTTGACCCGAGGTGTCCAGAGAGCCTGTCCCCACAGCCCCAGTTCATCTAATAGGGGCTCATTTGCCTGCCTTGAAGTTCTGGTGTTGACATAGTCCAACAACCAGCCATTTCAAATAGGCCCTGAATGTCATAACTTGTTGGGAGTTTAGATCAACCAATCCAATGCCTCCTTTTTTTTCAGAGAAGGGGAATGACCTGGCTTCTAGGTCAGAGCTTTTGACTCCACGTCTGGGGCTCTTTCTGCCCCTCCTCCCCCGACAGGCCCATCCAACAGCCATCAGCATAGCATGCTAGGAGGCCTGAGCCAGGGAAGGAAGCATTGTGTGCCCACAATACACAAACACTGAGTAAACAGCACACTGAAGGAAGCTGGCCCCCTGCTTCCATTCCTGCAGCCCTCCAATGCACTTATATCCCATTGTGCCCTCAGGGTTGAGCTTCCAGATGGACCAAACCCTTTTCCTGCATTTTAGGGGACGTGACGCAGAAGTTGGTGCTTTTACTTTGTGGCTTCTTATTTTCCTGTGGAACAAGATGTAAGGAACGTGTGGTTTGGGGAGGAGGCCATCATTTCTGGCTTTAGTTATTACTCATTGACGTCTGGTACACTCTCCAGACAATCCTGCTTGGAATGAGGCTGCTAATAAGTGGGGACCAGGAGAATGAATGGGTGTGACACCAAGGGCGTCTGTTCTCAGATTCTGCAGCTAGAGGAAAACAGCCCAATAGTGGAGCCTTTAAAAGTCACAAAAGGCGGGGGGGCTCTATTCTAAATAAACTGTCAAAAACATAAACAAAATTCCACCACTACAGGAAGAATGCTTTACTTTTCTTGTCCTGTTTTTTCCTTGATTTAAGAGTTGATAATTTCTTTCAGGTCCTTTTTGGTTTTAATTATAGCTAGCCTTATTTTGGATTTTTGCAGAATTTGGTTTATGCAAATGATCACATGAGAGGGTCTTTATGAATGAGATCTAACGGAGGCCTATGAAGTGGCCTGGATTCTAGTGACTCTGGCCCCTCACATACTGGCTAGCTCTAAATCACTTTCTAAGGTCAAAGTTCCCTGGTGCTTCCTGCCCCTCCCCCAGCCCCCACCAGCTCCTCCAGGGGCTTCTTTTTCCCCACTTGGAGATTATTGGGGCATGCAGAGATTGCATCTGTCAGGGCTCTTCCCTCTTTGTCCCCAGAGTCCTGGAATTGCTCCTTTGGGAGGACCCTGGCACTAATGTGCTCTTCAGCTCATGGAGAGCTGTCCCGGCTCAGGGAAGTCCCTGTCCCCCCAGGCTGTTTTATTTCTCTCAGACTTATTTATACGCATTAAACTGATGTTCCTTTCAGACACATTTACCCCTCAGTGGCTCCCCACCAAGACTCCACCATCCCTTGAAGTGCAGGGGATCCACCCCCAAACTGCTTTGCTTTGAGCTACTCAGCTTTTAACTCTCTTATCATTTGCTTTCATGGCAGGCTTGTGACATCACTCATTATGATTCTCTTTCTCTCTCTCTCAATCTCACACTACTATCCTTAATTTTTTTTGTTATAAACTTAATAATAATAGCCAGCAAAGATTTTTTCAAGTATTATTTCATTTGGTCCTCACAACAACCCTAGTATGTAGGTGCTGTTATCTCCCCATTTTACAGATAGGCAGAGGTTAATTGACTTGTTCCAGCTAGTAAGTATCTGAGATTGGATTTGAACTCAAGTCTTCCTGACTCCAGGCCCAGCACTCTGCCCTGCCTACCTGTCTTAGCAATCTTCAACCCACATAAACATTTCAATGTATAAAGAACAAAAACAGTGTATTAAGTATGGACACACCCACTATTTGTTTCTCTTCTGTTCTTGTCACAGCTAACTCTCTAGCTGTCTGATTACTGGTGCCTAATGGGGCTCATTCCTCAGTGTTCCTTGAGCCTCTCTCTCTCTCTCTTAGCCTTTTGAGGTTGCAGAGGGAGATTGTCTATTGCTGGGACTTCAAGAGGGCTTTGCAGAAGAATTCAGCAAGTCAGTCATGACTAAACACAACAGGCAAAGGAGGGCTATGTGCAGTTACCCAGAGAGCCTTCAGGAGGCCTTTCTCAGTCTCCCCCAGCTGCTAGGACCTTCCCTTGGAGATGGCATTTACATTGTGGAGAGCTGGCTCTTTGCATGTTGGCTCTCCCATTAGAATTCAAGCTTTTTGGAAGCAGGGAGAATTGTTTTGCCTTTGTCTCACCAGGGCTCAGCATAGTGTCAGACACATCGTGATCACTTCATAATTACTTGTTGACTGATTGATGCTGGGAGCCCAGAATGGGAGGTGAGGGCAACACAAGAAGGATATCAGGGTAGTACCTGACCCCCAAATAGGGGGACAACTGACATATCCAAAACAAGGGCACCCCTGCATTCAGCCTGTAGCAGCAGGGGAAATTTCCTAAAAGGGCCAAGGAAATGTTCATGTGATGAACTAGGGGTCTGGCATGACCTGAGGGAAGACCTGGTGAGAACTCAACATTTCAGCCTCAGGGTTATAGTCCCTAGCCCACAGGGCCAAGCTATGCTTTTGAGCTGTCCAAGGTAGGCAGGTCCCTGAAGAATTCTTAGCTTATCCAGAGCTTACATTGGAGGCACAATCACTGTAAGACAAGTGAGGCTCCTTTGTTATAACAGCCCTGTCCCTGGATAGCATTTTTAAGCTATGAGGGATCTAGGTCTCTTTACTTTTTTTTTTTTTTTTAGATTTTATTTTTTTTTCAAATGCTTTATTAACTTCTGGTTTACTTCATTTCTGTCAGTTTTTGTGTTACAAATTTTCTCCCCGTTTTTCCCCTACCCACCTCCCCAAAATAGCAGTCCCCCAGAATATCCCCTCCCCTTATTTCCCGATTATATGTAAAATAATATTAATAATAGTATATATATTTAAACATTTGGCTTTAAAACTTTGAATTCCAAATTCATTCCCTTCCTCCCTTGTCACCCTCCCTTCCTGGGAAGATAAGCAATTCAATATAGGTTGTATGTGTGTAGCTAATGCAAAACATTACCATAGTAGATATATTGTAGAAGACTGGTTATATTTCCCTCCCTCCTATCCCACCTCCCACTTGTTCTATTCTTTACTTTGGTCCTGTCCCTTTTCAAAAGTGGGTGCTTCCAACTTCCTTCCCCCCCAGCCTGCCCTCCCTTCCATCATCCCCCCTCTCATCCCCTTACCCCCTACTCTCCTGTAGGGTGAGATACCCTATTTTGCGTGTATGTAATTCCCTCCCTGAGCCAAATTCAATGATTACAAGGTTGACCCATTCCCTTATGTCTTCCTGTTCTTCCCCTCCATTGTACCCATTTTCCCTTGCCTCTTCTATGTGAGATAGTTTGCCCCATTCTGTCTCTCCATTTCCTCTCATTATATGCCTCTCTCACCTCTTGATTTCACCTTTTAAGTATCATCCCTTCCTATTAAATTGGTCCTGTGCCCTCTATCTATGTATACCTGTAAACATACATATTCACATTCACATATGTATTCTTATACCTATATACCCTCTGATAAAGACTATATATATATATGTTTCTATTCCATTCAACTATTTTCATACTGAGAAATGTTTCATCAGTTACAATTATCATTTTTCCATGTAGGAATGTAAATAGTTCAACTTTGATAAGTTCCTTATGATTTCTTTTCCCTGTTTACCTTCTCATGCTTCTTGTATCTGAATGTCAAATTTTCCATTCAACTCTGGTTTTTTCATCAAGAATACTTTAAAGTCCTCTATTCTAATGAATGACCATATTTTCCCCTGAAACAGGATACTCTGTTTTGCTGGGTAGTTGATTCTTGGTTTTAATCCTTTGACCTCTGGAATATCATATTCCAGGCCCTTTGATCCGTCAGTGTAGAAGCTGCCAGATCCTGTGTTATCCTGAGTATGTTTCCACAAATAGGCGGCTTCTTGCCCTGGGGGCAAAAGCTCGATGCTCTCCCAACTGCTAGTCCCAAAGTCCACCCTGCACTGACCTCTCACTTTGTCCTTGGCATCTATGTGTTGATAATTCTGGAAGCAGCCACATCTGCTAGTGTTCTGAAGTCCCTCCATTTGGATGCTGGTCTGGCTGCCCTGGGGCTAAAACCTCCACTCCAGCATGGATGGGGTCAGCTCCCAGAGTGCTGCTATGGACGCTCCCTGCCAGGCTCCTGGGTTGTTCTCAGCAGGAGGTTAGCTTCTCTGTGTCATTTTGTGGGTTCTATAGCTCCAAAGTTTGTTCAGAGTCTCCTTTTAGATGGATTGGGGAAGGTGGAGCTGCACAGAATCCTGTTTCTACTCTGCCATCTTGACCCCTCTTCACTCTTTTTGTGTACATTAGCAGGAAGTGGAAAACCCTATTACATTATATAACTGAAATAATGAAGGCTGAGTCCAATGTCACCATGTGGTAGCTGATGAGATATCACTGATTGTCCAGGTCTGCCTCCTCCTAATCTGTTGTGTCCTTCTCTTTCCCCAGGGTGACCGGGAAGCTGAGCTTGGCCTTCCTTTCTCACCTCTGTGTGACCGCAAGTCAACCATGGTGGCTCAGTCTCAAGTAGGTGGGTATCACTCGACCTTGAATCCCTACCCTCCCAGCACATGGACGTGAGTCCTTTCTTTCAAGGTCCCATTTACAGAAAAGGGAAAATGTAGAGAAGGAAGGAGAATGTTGCTTTGCCGTGGCTAAGTTGTTTCTGAGTTGACTCTGATTTTGAACAGAATCATTCAATGTCAGAGCTAAAGTCAGAGGACCTTAGAGGCCTTCTAGGTCAGAAACTCCAACCTCAGACACTTATTGACTGTGTCTCTCTAGGCAAGTCATTTTTGCTCATATATAAAATGGGGATAATGACTGTACCAGCCTCTCAGTGTTGTAGTGAAGATCAAAGGAGGTAATGAATTAAAGAACTTTACAAATGTTACCTATTACTAATATAAGAACACTGAGACTCAGAACAAGGAAACTGCTTACCAAAGCTCTTTTGGGCAAATTAGCCAAACATCCAGGGCTGGTCCCTTAAAGGTCAGTAATGTGGACATGACTGCATCCACCTGATTCTTGAGCAACTTAAATGCCCCCACCTCACAAGGACTTTTGACTTCTCTAGGAGCATAAGAAAATACTTGTTGATTGACTGATTTTACAGATGAGGAAATGAAGGCAATGGGAGGTTAAGTTACTTTCTTGTGGTCACATAGCTAGTAAGCAGCTGAGACATCATTCAAGCCTGATCTTAGTTCAGTACTTTATCTTCTTTGTATGAAATGTGTGTGTCTGCTCCCTGAACACAGTTTGGCTAAACAGGGAGATGTTCATCTTTGGGATTTGGCCATCAGGTAATGAACCATTTTGGCCAAAGTTACCTGCTTTGAATGACTGAAATGAAAATGGTGTCGGCTAATGAACCCATGAAATGGGGCCATTGATTCATAATCTACCCAAAGTCTATAGGCCAATGTTATTTACACTTGTAATTGGCCCCAGGAATCAGCATCATGAATGCTTTTTTTAATGTTTGTCATCAGATGTGAATACCAAATAACATCAGCTTGACTATCTGAAGTGGGTAAAGGCCTAGATGACATCTTTATTGAAATTGCCCGTGAAACAGTGCTGTTTGGGATAGCTAAGGCACCAAATTGTCATTCATTATCCCAAGGCTCTTGACAGTAGGCTACACCATAAAGCTGAAGATAGCTGAAGGAACTGTGATATTTAGGCTGGTGGATAGAAGACTCCAGATGAAATATTTGAGCCCAAGACCTCTGACTCTGGCAATCTTTCCATGACACTTTTTGCTATAATATCTCTTTCTGAGGTCTGATAACCACCCTCTATTCCTTACTCCTAACTGAGTTTGTACTTAAAATTAATTTGATGATATCTTCTGTGAAAATATCCAACCCCCAACATCATAATAATGATGGCAATGCTAATAAAGCTGATAGTAGTAACGATGATAGCAATAGTGATATCTACCATTGGCGTGTGCTTTCTGAGGTTTTGGAGTTCTTGTGTTCCAAAGAAGGGAAGATTCCCTATGAGCTTTCAAGAGTATGCTAAGGCTACTGGTGACCCTGAGTCATCTGTGGATGCCCTGCTTTCTCTTCAGGTTTCATTGACTTCATTGTGGAGCCCACCTTCACTGTGCTGACCGACATGACTGAGAAGATTGTATCTCCCCTTATTGACGAATCCTCCCAACCTGGTGGGATTGGACACAGGCGCTCAAGGTCAGTGATGAACCTTGTGAGGCTCTGAGTGGGGATACTGACTTATGGCTAAAGCTACAATTTCCTATCATTAATAGGTGCCCACAATTTGATTTATACCAATGCCTGGGGTGGAGAGTGGAAGGTTTACATTTGTTGCTTCGTTTTCTTCTTACAACAGGCAGAATTGTAATGATCAGGTTCTCCCTCCCATCCCAGCATTGTAAGGGAATGGAAGAGGGTAAGAAAGGGAGGGAAGTGAGAGCCCCTTCATCACGTTCTCCATACTACACCAGCCCCTCTCCTCCTGCTTTATCATAGAGGATAGAAAGGAACAGAGGAGAGTTGAAGAAAAAGAAGAGGAAGAATTAGGAGAGGAAGGTGGGAAGGGAAGGCACAAGGGAATGTTGGAGGGGATTATATCCTCAAACATCTCAGAAGAAGGTGAGCCAATGAAAAATTTCTGAGGGGAGAAGAGAAGCCTGCTTCTGTCCACCACTATTTCCTGTATACTTGCTGCAAGTAATGGGTTTATATCATATTACCACTCCATTAATCGGCCTCATTTGTCATCGATGGGTTTCATCATATCAGCATTTATATATCTGTGGATAACCCACATAATGAACATTATTTTACCAAAAAGATGCTTCTAAAATGTTTGTATCTGGAATATTGAATTGCCATCCCTTAAACAGGTGTGTCATCTTCAGTAAAAAAGAAAGATGGGAAAATGAGGGAATGTTGTATCAGGGATGGCCCCTCACCTCCAAGTTATTTACACTTCCTTGCCTTCTAGCTCCAAAGATAATGAGATGCAGATTGCCCAGGCCCATCATGGAGTCCAGATGTCAGAGAGAGGGGAAACTCTCAGTTCTAGTGAACTAGAGTGGAACTGGAAGAAGAGAGGGATGAATGAATGGTTAATGTCACCATTTGGGTGTTATGAATGGGAAGTATTTGCCCCCATGATAGTGAGGAGATTACAGAGCTGAGTGGAGAACTTTGGTGTAAACATCAGTCCAGTTCATTCCAAGTTGGAAATTACAGCAGAAGAGATATAAACTAGAGGAGGTAAGGGGAATGGAAAGCTTCAAAAGTCCAAGTTGGAGAAGAAATACAGAATCAAGACTTTCTGGGGCAGGGGAGGGAGTGGAAGTTTGTATGTGTTGAACAAATTCTCATTTTCAAACTTTTCAAAATATGTATCCAACTTTCTGAATTTTGTTTTGGAAAACCAAGTGACCCTATCCTAAGACACTGTGTACACCCACACCAGTGTAAAAGCTATGCTTCCCTGAGGGCATAACCCTTGGACAGTGAGTCATTCTGGAATGGCTTAGCTGTAGACACATGATATTAACTAAGCGTTCCTATGTTATCTTGTCCATAGCTTGAATAGCATCAGCCCAACAGATGCAAATCGACTAAATGTCCGGAGCACTAGGTCCGAAGGAAGTGCCTTGATCAACAATTCTGTCCTCGGTGTGGACTATAAAAGTTTTAAAGCCACTTGGACCGAGGTGGTACACATTAACCGGGAGAGATGGAGGGCCAAAATTCCAAAAGGTAACTGATCTGACTGGGATTCTAAGCACAATGCCCCCAAGACAACCTCAAGCCCAACCAAATCTGACCCACTTTTCTAAAAAAAAAATACTGATTTTTTTGGTTTTATGTCACCTATATTTTCTAATGTTTTGAGTCATTCTTTATAATATAAAAAATAAAAGAAGAAAAAAAGCAAATCTAAACAATATATTAAAAAAAACAACTTGATGTTGCATGCAATGTTCAACACCCATAGTCCTCCACCTCTGAAAAAGAGCTGGGAGAGGTGTCTTTCCTCATCTCCCCCTTCCCCACATCATGGCTGGACATTCTTCATCTATTCTCCAGTTTGGTCTTTTGAGGATTTCTGCTCCATTTTCATTCCTCAGTCTTGTATCTCTTCTTTGGAACCAAGCCTGACTATTATATCTTCACAGCATTTAGTTTTGTTTGTTTGCCTATTATTATTATAACTATTTACTTTGTTATAATCAGCTAGCATGTTATTTTCCTGCTGCTGCTTACTTCACTTTGCATCAGTTTCATGTGTCTTCTCTGTACTCATCACACACATCATTCCTTACAGCATAGTCATAGTCCATGGCCTTCATGTACCACTGTTTGTTTAGCCATTCTCTATCAGCAAAATCCACTGTTTATCTTTGCATATTTTTTATCTGATGTGACAAGTTGTATTCTTGTCTTATAGGAGAAGCTATAACTGGTATATATGAATGCCAAGGGTGAAATGTAGTAGTCATAGGATCTGACTATTACACTGAGTTGGTAATAGAGTCAGGGACACATTCCTAGCCTCTGAAAGGATTAGGAATTGATTGGATGACCTGATCCAGACAATGGTCATTACTTTGATGTCAGCCTGATGTGAGTCTCCAGTGAGTGCCCCAGGGCTCTGTGCTGTTTAATATTAATATTTATAATCATATTAATGATATAGAAAATGACATGGAATGCCCATCAAATGTGCAGATGACCCAAAACTAGGAGGGATGAATAACTCATTGGATGATAAGAGTCAAGATTCTAAGAGTTTTGAAGGTTATATAGATCATATAGACATTTGGAAGGCATTGGCTATGATAAGCATTCCTTTTGGAACTTAGATTCCCCATCAAAAATTGATCCAATTTATCTGCCAGAAGATTTTCTTGCTTACTTGTAATGCTTAGCAGGATTATAGAAATTATAGGGATAGGGTCTGCACTCATAGTGTCATTTATGTGTAGAGAACTCCTACTGATAAAGGTTAGAGCCTTCTATGAAACTCATAGATTTTGAGATTTCTTGGAGTTGTGAGGAATAAGGTGAAATGATTTGCCCAGGGTCACATGGGCAGCATGTAGCAGAGGCAGAACTCCAACTCAGTTCTTCCTGGCTTTAAGTCCAGTTCCCCATCCACTGCACCACACTATCTCTTGAAATTGTGGGGCTGTAAAATTAGTTTGGATGACAATGAAATTGAAGACAGATTTTTCAACTAGTGGACATTCTCTTTGACTTTGCCAATGGTCCAGTAGCCACTGATATTGCTCAGGGTCACATGGCTAAGTGTCAGAGGTGGACTCTGAACTCCAGTCTTCCTGACTCTAGTCCCAGTGATCTGTCCACAGCACCATGAAAGAGGGAATCCCCTTCCTCTGGAGGTAGTAGGCTCTCCTCATTAGAAATCTTCAAGTAGAGACTGAATAGTTACATGTTGAGTGTATTGTCGAGGGTTTTTCAAGTGGAAACTCTGGTGGATATAGAGGTTCCTTCTGCCTCTGAAATTGATAGGATCAATGGACCCCAGTACAGCTTGAGAGCTAGCTTAGAAATGACCAAGTCCAGTGCTCCCATTTTAAAGATGAGGAAACTGAAGTCTGGAGGAGAGAAGTGAATTGGCCAGAGTCACATAGACCATAGGATTATAGATTTGGATCTAGGCAGGAGTTTGGAGCCCATCAAATCTAACTTTCTTATTTGTAAAGATCAGTCCTGAGGCAGAGAACTTCAGTGACTTATTACAAAAGTAATAAGTGTCTCAGGCTGTATTTAAAATCAGGTTTCAAATCCAATCCCCCATCCCCACTGATCCATGCTAGCTCCCATAGCAATTTGAATGAGGATTTGAACTCAGACCCTTTGCCTCTAAATATACCATTCTTTCCATTTTAGTACCCTGATTCTGTGATCTTTTCTTTGAGACACTTACTTCTAGGGCTTTGGGGAGGCCCAGGGTGCCTTGCAGACACCTGGAATAAGAGACCAGGTCCAGATCCCCTAAGGCCCACCTTGAGTGCTTTTCCATGTTTGAATTTCTAATAAACGTCCATTGATTGTCAAAAATTACTAACTGTTGTGACTGTGTGAGCCTTAATGATGATAGCTCTTCTTTATCTTTTCCATCATGTGCTTTTTGTAATTGGCTGGTGGAACAGAAGAGAAAGCCAAGCGGGAGGCTGAGGAGAAAGCCAAGCAGGAGGCCGAGGAGAAGAAAAAGCAAATGGAATCCAAAAGTCAGGCTGAAGAAGGTGCGTCAGGCAAGCTTGAGAAGAAAAAGTCTGGGGAAGGGAAGAGTCAAGTGAATGGAGGGCGAAACAAGAGTGAAAACCCTCATGGGAAACATCCTTCCAAAGCAGACAAACCTGGAGACGCCAAACAGGCTCATGCTGGTGAGAACCCAAGTTCCTTTGGCATTGTTGGCTTCCTCTCTGAACACCACTTTCTCAATGGCAAAACCCATGTTTTTATTGAAATTGGTACACTTGAGGAGGAGGAGGGAGGCATTGGGTGGTAATACAGTAGATGTCAATAACAATTTCTTTAAAGAAGAAATTGATGTGCTTAGCTAAAGGTTGTGAAGTTTACTACCCTTATTTGGGAGCACAAGTATTTACTTCTGAAGAAAACATAGGACTTTGGGGGGCATTTTTTTTTTGGTAGTCCATCAACAGTTTTTCACCTAAAGAAAAAAAAATTTGCCTCTTCTCACTATGAAATTATTTGGCTAAGTGCACATTTCTAACTAGATTATAAACTCCAAGGAGGAAAGGATCATGCTTTCTATAAGCAATTCCCCAAACACTTAGGGGTTTTGGAAATAAAATGAAAAATTTTAAGCCACCCCCTGTGCTTCATGGGATCACAGTCTATTGCTGGGAGCTCCAGCACATCCCTATAGATTTCTAACTGCTCGATGTTTTAAAAGCCACCTTGGATAATCTCTTGATTTTAGAGAAGAGGAACCAAGTCCATAAAGATCATGTCTTACCTTCCTTGGAGTACCTTCACTCAGCTCCAATTTATCTTTCTTCATTTATTTGTACATAATTGTTTGCGTGGTATCTCACCCATTAGACCGGCAGCTCCTTGAGAGCAGGGACTGTCTTTGGCCTTTCTTTGTATCCTTAGCACTTAGCATGGTATGGACATGTAGTAAGTATTTAATACCTGTTGACTGACTGACTGAGATTTACTCAGAGTCACACAATCAGATAAGCATGTGCAGCATAAATTAGTTAGGGAAAGCAAACAGGAATAACTGGTAGGATTAGGGGAACTTTTTATAGGAAGTGGTGCTTGAACTTGGCCTTGAAGGAAATCAAGTATCTGAAAAGGCAGAGCTGAGGAAGGAAGATATTCCCAGAAGAGGATACAGCTTGTGCAAAGGCCCAGAGATGGGAGATGGGATGCTGTTTGCTGCATAACAGGAGACCAGGACACAAATATAACTAGAAGCTTTGTCATAGTTGCAAGGAGGGACATTTTGGCTTGATGATTGGGTTTTTCTCTTTATTCATGTTCCCCTGAGCCATTTTTGTGTTGGCTGTTTTCTTTAGTTGAGAGATGTCCCGAATTTGTATTTAGGCAGAGGAGAAGCACCAGTAAAGAGGGAGAGCTTGAGGCTGACCCTGGCCAAGTCATTTACCCATTTGGGGTTTCCATTTCTTCATCTATATAAAGTTTGGCTGGACTTGGTGGCCTCAGAGGTCCTTTCCACTTCAAAATCCTGGATGCCCTTTATACTTCTGCTAATGACAACTATGTCATAAGTTTCATTGCTGTCTTAGAGAAATGATATTTTCCCAAGAATATTTTAGATCAAAAGCTCAAGGAAATAATGTTCCTACTTTCTTCTGGGAAAAGGCCATCCTGAAGACCTGAAATGGATGAACAGAATATAACTGAATTGCCCCTGCCATTTGAAGCCTAGACTGTACATCCCTATTGGCCCCCACAAAGAGCAGGACCAGGGAAAGTGAGGGAAGAGAAAAATTAGGCCAAGCAGGGTTATAGTTCAGGAGAAAGAAAGTCACCCACAGATTGAGAGCTGCCCAGAGTGCAATGGGCTGTTGGCCTGGGGCTGATTCCTTCTTCAGAGAAGACATCTGAGCACAGGCTGGAATATCACTTATTGGATATGTTGGAGTGAGGATTCATTTTCAGGTGTGGGCTGGGTGTGGTAAACACTCAAGTCCATTCCAACTCTGAAATGTTGTGACTTCAATTCATCTTTCCATGTCTCTTTTCTTCCCCCTTTGCCACCATACCAATATGCATAATAGTGGCTTATGGTATTAGATATTTACAAATGAATGAATGAATGAATGAATGAATGAATGAATGAATGAATGAATGAATGGATGGATGGATGGATGGATGGATGGATGAATGAAATTGTAAGCTTTCTTTCCTGGCCAGTATCTTATTTTTGCTTTTGAGAAAAGCAAGTTGTGTTTATGACTCTCATGAACTATCCAAATACAAAGTGACCTTCACATTATCAGGCTATTAACAACAACAACAGCAACAACAATCCAACTTCTAGGAAAATATTAAAATATTATTGTTGTTTAGTCTTCTTTAAGCTAGGAAATCACTTTGTGAATCAATTTTGGGTGATCCAGAGGCAAGAAGACAAGCGCAGTCAGAAGATGTTCTGTTCAGCAGACCTTGTTAAGACACAAACAACTCTTCTTAGCCCATGAAGAGAAACCTATTCCAAACGTTTTGGTCATAGTCATAGACAGGGAGCTGGAGGAGACTTTGGAGGCCATCTACTCCAACTCCATCATTTACAGGTGAGGAGCTGAAGCCAAGGTCACATGGTAGGGCTGGCAGAGTTGGAATTCAGACCCAGGGCCTCTATCCACACCCCACACAGACTTTGCCCTGGCACACAGCTTTTCTAGCACTGGCTGGTTTGGTGTTGGTGGCCATGCCTAACTATATGGTTTGTACTGCTCTCACTGAGTGTTATTTAATCTACTCACCTTGCGATTGAGTGTCCAGCTGTTTTGAGAATTTCCAAGTCCAAGAAAGTAGCAGTAATGTCAGTTGAGGACTTCCCTCCAAACCCTAACCCAGGGCTTTGACTGAATTTTGTGATCATTTTCCCTTTGATAGTCTACAAATAGATTCTGATTGAAAAGCATTGCGAAGAACAGCCATTTATCTGCCCTTGCCACCTACCCCAAAGAGAACCCAAGTTGGTACAAGAATCCACCCCAAGTTGGCTCAAAGAGTTTCCAGTGGTGTTCTTCCTTGCTGAAGGTCAACCATGTGACTGGCTCCCTCATCTCCCAACTGCCAACCCCCACAACCTCTCTGTATCTTTTCTCCCTCCCATTTTAGAGGATCAGGTGGCTTACTTGTTTGCAGAAGATAGCCCCACCCCCAGGGCCCTCATGAGCAAGGGAGAATTTTTGTGTTGGTTGTTTTCTTTAGTTGAGAGATGTCCCGAATTTGTATTTAGGCAGAGGAGAAGCACCAGTAAAGAGGGAGAGCTTGAGGCTGACCCTGGCCAAGTCATTTACCCATTTGGGGTTTCCATTTCTTCATCTGTATAAAATTTGGCTGAACTTGATGGCCTCAGAGGTCCTTTTCACTTTAAAATCCGGGATCCCCTTTATACTTCTGCTAATGACAACCATGCCATAGGTTTCATTGCTGTCTTAGAGAAATGATAGTTTTCCTCAAGAATATTTTAGATAAAAAACTCAAGGAAATAATGTTCTTACTTTCTTCTGGGAAAAATTTATATTATGAACATAACATTGTGATGAAACAGTTAGTAACTTCATGAAAAATGTATTTCTTTGTCTTGTAAACTTTATTTGAAAAAAATTATTTTCAGTTCTGAAATCTTTCCCTCCCTCTTGCTCCTCCCCTATCCACTGAGAAGGCAGGAAATAACAACAGTCATTATATATATATGAAGTCATATAAAGGTATTTCCACATTAGCTTCGTTGCAAAAGGGGGAAAAAGAAAAACAAAGACAGTGAAAGAATATCTGGTTTTTATGTGCTCCTCAGCTCTCTCTCTGGAGAGGAATAGTGTTTTTCAGCATAGTCCTTTGGAATTGTTGTGAATGTGGCAAACATTCTTTTCCTTGGCATGCAGAGAGAGTCAAAGGTCATCTGAGATGCCAAATTGCTGATTTCTTTGGCACAACTTTAGTCGAGGAGAAGGAGCTTGGGAAAGAGAGCTTGATTTGGCATTAGGGTGTTCAGATCTATTGCTTATTAGCTGTGAGACCTTAGGCAAATGCCTCTGCTTCTCTGGGCCCTGATTTCCTCATCTTCCACATGAGGGGGTTGGGCTGGATGATCTCCCAGCTCCTCTGGAGCTCAAGTCAATCTTTCCTAATTCCCACACTGAATATCACATTCCTGGGCTTTCTCTCTTTATCCTGGTTCTCCAGTTTCAACTCAACTTGAGATTTAAATCAGAGAACTTGACTGAAATCCAGAAAATTTCCATCTAGTTCTCTTGATTTCTTCCTGGAGTAAATCGGGTTGAACCTATTGTCATTAGGGAGAATGCCCCATGCTCGCAGAGAGTGATTCCACTTATGTCTGGGGGACATGGCTGTTTTGGTGGGTACTAGTTGACATGGATCCTTTCTGCTTCTTTCTCCTTTGTTTAGTAAGAAAAAGGCAGAGAGGAAAACTCCTGGCCTTTGGCAGAAGTACAAATCTGCTTCTGGGCCTGTCCCCTAGAGTAGGGAAGTGAAGTAAGCATTAAATATAGAGCCAGAGGGGCAGGTTTGAATCCTACCTCTGCCACCTTGCCTGTGCCATCTTGAGTAATTCACTTCCTTTCTCTGGATCTCAGTAAAAAAAAATAAGGAGAGAGTTATGGGAAGACTTGAAATAGAACACCTCTCAGGTCCTGTTCTTTTTTTTTTTTAAACAAATGCTTTATTAACTTCTGTTTTACATCATTCATTTCTGCCATATTTTGAGTTACAATCATTTTCCCCCCATTATTCCCCTACCCAACCTCCCAGAATAGTAGTCCCACAAGATATCACTTCCTCCAATCTGCTCTCTCCCATACCTTCTCCCATACCCCCATCAACTTTTCCATTAGAGGAAGGTGAATCTTTGTGTCCCAATGCCTGCACATCTTATCTCCCTATTACAAGCGAAAGAGTATTACTAATAGTATTTATATATATTTGAAACATTTAATGTTACGACCTCGAATTTCAGATCCATTTCCTTCCTCCCTTGTCACCCATTCCTTCTTGGGAGATAAGTAATTCAGTATATGTTGTACATGTCTAGCTATGCAAAACATTATCATAGTAGATATATTGTACAAGGCTGCTTATAATTCCCTCCCTCTCATCCCACCCCCACCTGGTCCATTCCCTACATGATCCTGTCCCTCTTCTATAGTGGGTACTTCCAACCTCCCCTCCCCCCAAGGTTGCCCTCCCATCCATCATCCCTCCTCTCATCCCCCTTCCCCCTATCCTGCTGCAGGTTGAGATATCCCATTTAGTACGTATGTCATTTTCTCCCTGAACCAAATTCAATGGGAATGTGGTTTTGCCTTTTTAGCCTTCCTTATTCTCCCCCTCCTTTGCAACCCCTTCCCCTTGCTTCTTCTACATGGGATAGTTTACCCTACCCTGTCTCTCCCCATCTCCTCTTGCCACTTTCCTCTCTCACCTCATAATTTCATCCCTTGAGTGTTCTCCCTTCCCAACAAATTCAACCTATGCCCTCTATCCATTTAACTGTAACCATATACACACACATTCACATATGTATTTATATGACCACACCCCCTTCTTCCATTATTTTCATAGTGAGAAAGATATCATCAGTCACAGTTATTGCTTTTCCATATAGGAATGTAAATAGTTCAACTTTGATGAGTTCCTTTTGATTTCTTTTCCCTGATTACCTTCTCAGGCATCTCTTGCTTCTAGTGTCTGGATGTCAAATTTTCTATTCAATTCTGGTTTTTTCCTCAAGAATGCTTGAAAGTCCTCTATTCCACTGAATGACCATATTTTCCCTGAAACAAAATACTCAGTTTTTCTGGGTAGGTGACCCTTGGGTTCATTCTCAGTTCTTTTGCCCTCTGGAATATCATATTCCATGCCCTTTGATCCCTCAGTGTAGAAGCTGCCAGGTCCTGGGCTATTCTGATTGTGTTTCCACACTATTGAAATTGTTTCTTCCTGGCTGCTTGTAGTATATTCTCCTTGATCTGGGGATTCTGGAACCTGGCTATAATATTCCTGGGAGTTTTCTTTTTGGGATCTTTTTCAGGAGGTGATTGGTGGATTCTTTCAACCTCTATTTTGCCCTCTGGATCTAAAACATCAGGGCAGTTTTCCTTGAGAATTTCTTGAAGGGTGATTTTTAGGTTCTTTCCTTGATCATGGCTTTCAGGTAGTCCAATAATTTTTAAATTGTCTCTCCTGGATCTATTCTCCAGGTCAGTGGTTTTTCCCATGAGATATTTCACATTGCCTTCTAATCTTTCATTTGTTTGGATCTGCTTAACAGCATCTCAATTTCTCATAAAGTCATTAGCTTCCATTTGCTCCAGTCTAACTCTGAAGGAATGAATCTCCTCAGTGAACTTTTGAGATTCTTTTTCCATCTGGCAAATTCGACTTTTTAAGGCATTCTTCTCCTCATTGCCCTTTTGGGCCTCCTTTGCATTTGAGCTAGTCTATTTTTTAAGGTGTTGTTTTCCTCAGTCAGGCTGTTGACCCTCATTTCATACTTTTTCCTGCATCCTTCTCATTTCTCTTTCCAATTTTTCCTCCACTTCTCTTATTTGATTTTTAAAGTCCTTCTTAAGGTCCTCTATGGCCTGCAACCCACTCATGTTTCCCCTGGGGCTTTTGGAGCAGGATTTCTGACCTCACAGTCCTTTTCCCGCTCTATGCCCCCAAAATAGGAGTCTAGGGTTGCATTTTTCTGTTTTCTTTGCCTTGGCATGTTGCCACTTAATTGCTTGACTTTTGGGCTTGTTGCCACACTATGGCTTTAAGGCCAGATAGAGGAATTTTCGTCCCGAACGTGTGGGGGGCAACTTCCTTTTCTGGCAAGCTGTAAACCCACCCACGACTTCCACCCTAGATCACAATCCAGATCCAGGGAGGTTAAAGCAAGAGCGATTACCCCCCAAGACTGATCCCTGGATCTCCCCACGATTTGTAGGCTGGGAGCCAGACCTGCCTCTGAAAACTACAAAATGGCGTGTCTCCTCAGCGGCTTCTAGCCCCCAGGGGAGGGAGCTGACGCATTCCCCAAATACAGGCCCCAAAGTCCATACCACACTAACCTCTTACTTTGTCCTAGGCATGTCTATGTTGATAATTCTGGAATCGCCATAGCTCCTGGGGTTCTGGGGTTCCTCCAGCCGGCTGCTGGCCCTGCCGCCCTGGAGCTAAAACCTCGGCTCACGCGGACCTGGGCTCGGCTCAGCTGGGCTCCTGCGCTCTGCGCTCTGTGAGCTGCCGGCTCCCAGACCGCTGCCCTGGTCCTTCCTGCAGGGCTGCTGAGCTGTCCTCAGCGGGAGGTTAGCTTCTCTGTGTCGTTCTGTGGGTGCTGGGGCTCCAGAAGTTGTTCACAGTCCTTTTTTACATAGTTTGTGGGGAATCTGGGGGCAGAGAGGCTGGGAAGAGCTGTTTCTACTCTGCCATCTTGGCTCCGCCCCCCTCCTCAGGTCCTGTTCTAATTCTAAATCTGTAATTCTTTTTCATCCAGTTTGAAGAAAGAATGTCATATGTAGCAAAACATGAGGCCATAAAGTGCATACTAAAAGGCCAAGGTCTTACCTGCCTTTCATTATAGACATTTGCCACAGGCCATCAATTCCCTAAAAAGAATGTATGCATTAAATGAGAGGTGAGGAAAATAAATAAATCAATACAGAGAAATGGCTAATACAGCCATTGTTGGCTTGGGACCATCATGCCTGGTGTTGTAATTAAAATGATTTATAACTATATGAAAAGACTACTTCAAATCTTTATGTTTACTCAATTACAGTTCACATGGTTATTCCTCCACATGTATACTTCTGGGAAATGATTTAATGTACTTTATCTGAGAAGGTTGGTATGGATTGGGGTAACACTGGGAAGAGAACTAAATTTGGATTCAGAGGATCTTGGGTCAAATCCTGACTCTGCTACTTACCTTGGGCAAAGGACTTAACCTATTTGGATTTCAAACTCCCCATGTGTAAAAAGTAGAGTACTGGTCTAAATGCGCTTTAATGTCCCTGACAGCTCAAAATCCGCAATACCATGAATATACAGTCAATCCTCAACTTTCACAGGGATAATATTCCTAAAAAAAAGCACAAAAGTAAAACATTGTTGATACATTGAACCAAAGAGAAATTGGGGGTGAGGTTCCTGCAATCCACAAGTACTGTAATCTTTCTCTAAAGATTGCTGAAAATGTATTTTTGGCATATAATTCTTTATAGCAAAGTGTTAACTCTGGCAATGTATACTTTTCCTAACACAGTAACCATGAAATAACCATAAAATGCAATATACAAAATAAAATTGGTAACATGCAAAACATTTTTCTCACTAGTAATTCCCTAGCATTGTGTGACCTTTTTTGCTGACATCTCCATAAAAATTATTTCAGATAATATTCACTTATTATAACACACAAATCTATAGGAGCATTTATAGATATTGTTCAGCAAATAAAATTCTTAAAGCTAAAACATTTTTCAACCTGAATCTTACCCTCCCACTGTGTCAGATGATGGTGTGAAGGTCTTGTACTGTAGATAGTGAATTGTTGATTCCTTGATATCAAATTCATGGCCAACAGCAGCTGCAGACGTTCTGGCATGATGTTTATCTAAGACCTTTTATTTTCTCACTCAGCCACATCACTTACTTTGCACACTTGGCCTTAGACTTGCACTATGCTTTGGGGGCATAATTGCCATGTAAAACTAATGTTTTAAAGGCAACGAAAGCAATGAAAATTAAAATTAATTAAATTTAAAAATTAATTAATTAAATTAAAATTAATTAAAAGCAATGAAAATATGCAACAGCTGTACAGGGAGTTTGTCACAATGATAGGGTGAACAAGAGCAGTGAAGCCCCTAGCAGGACTCCAGCTGCTCCACAAACTTTAATGCTTCCTGCCTCTCATTTTTTCCTACTGTGCACAGCCACCAATGTGCACAGTTACCAACAGGAAAGTGAAAATGAGGCGACTGCTAAAATCATGTGAATGCTTCAAGTCATGCAAGTTAAATGCTTGGCTGTTGAGGATTGACTCTATCCAGAAGTCATATGCCACTCTTCCAGGGAGTGCATTTTAGCCTTTTTTGGCCTGAATTTCGAAGATCATCATTGGAGTAGCTCACTAGAAGCTTCGTTTACCAGCACCTGCTGGGATGCACACAGAGTTCCTCTGGGACTGAAGATGACTGGCTATTGATACACTCAGCATCAAGGGACCTCTTTGTAGCTCCCATATAGAGAATGGTCCTTTAAAGTCTGTGAAAGAAATGTTACTCTTTGCCCATCCTCAGTCTGGGGCCTCGTCTGAGTGCTGCCTTTGCATTCAGAAGGTTTGGCATCAAACCCTGGCCTTGCTATTTATGAACTACGTGACCTTGAGCAGTCACCTAACCACACTGCACTTCAGGCTTTCCCTGTGTGAAAAAGGATAGGCCAGATTAGGTGACCTTAGAGGTCCCCCTCAATTCTAGATCTATGAGGTTATGATCAGTGAAAGGAGAGCAGTCATCTTCAGCCATTTGAACTGAAGGAACCAGATTCATCTGAAACAGGATAAAAGTAGAATTATAGTAAAATAAGAAATGTTTCCATGGGCCTAATCAATGAGTTTTATTCATTGCATCTCTGGATATTCACTCAAATTCTGACAACAGATGGAATGGCAGAAGCTACTTATTCTCAGACAAACCACTGACTGCCCCTGACTCTGAAGTGATGCTCCAAAATTTCAGTATATCCATTGTGGGTCCAGGTTCCAGTGATGTGCAGCCAACTGGCATGCTGGTAAATGTTTAAAAACCTGCTCTGCAAAAGAACGTGTATAGCGTAACACACTTTTAAATCTAAATTGTGTTATTATTTTCTCCATTTTTTTCTTGAAAGAAATTTTCTTTCTTTTAAAAAATATTTATTTATTTGTTTTTAGTTTTCAACAGTCACTTCTATAAGATTTTGAGTTCTAAATTTCCTCTCCTTCCCTGCTCTCCCCTCCCCAAGATGGTGTGCAATCTGATATAGACTATACATGTACAATCATATTAAACATGTTTCCACATTAGTCATGTTATGAAGGAGAATTAGAACCACAAGGAAAAAAAAACATGAGAAAGAAAGAAAGAAGAAAACAAACCAAAAGAGAGACAAAATAGTTGACTTTGATTTGCATTCAGACTCCATACTTCTTTCTCTGGAGGCTCTCACTTCTTTTGTTAAGTCTAAACAATCAACAAAACAATAAATGAAGCCACAGTTTGTATTGTTTGCCAGTTTTCAAGGTGTAAATGCTCACACTGAAAAAATCTAGCTTTCATTCACATGAGCCATTTTGAATTGGCTCCAGCCTCCCTGTCTGTGTCACAGTCTCTCCAGGCCTTCCCATCCTCTGCTTCTCTTGTCTGTGTCGTTCCACAAATTTGCCTCAGAGGATGCACTAACATGCTGGCCCTTCCATCAGTTTCTCTAACTTCACCTTGCCTTGAGCCAATCTACCATGGCCCTTCTTGGCAACTCCCCCCATCCCTTTCCTACTCTGAATCCCCCTTCAAATGGTTTTCCCTTGTTAGAATATAGACTTCTTTAGGGTAGGTATTGTCTGCTTGATTGTTTTGTACCCCCCAGTACTTAGCACAGTAATGGGCATATATTAAATGCTTACTAAATGCTACTTCACTCATTCATTACAAGAATACAAGAAGAATTAATGAGCTGTCCATTGGTTCTCTCTCTCTCTCTCTCTCTCTCTTCCTCCCTCTCTCCCTCTTTCTACACCCTCCCTTTCTTATTCTTTTCTTTTCCATCCATCTAATTCTCTGATGACATCTATCCTATCACTTCTCTCACACAGTTCCTCATTTGTGATGCTTTACTGCCTGTTCTCATCCCCCCACCGCCATCTTGATGGGTCTAGTGTGATTTCTAACTCCTTCCTTAGCAACCTGTTTACACTGCTGATTCTGTCACTTTCAGGTGATGAGAAAAACAAGACAGACAAGAAGGATCAATCCAATGTTGGCAATGATGCCAAGAAAACAGACGGTAAGAATCCAATCCCCATAATGCTTTCTCATAAAAGAAACCAAATTTGATAGAGTTATAGCTAAATTGGAAATAAGGGTATGTGATATATTTGTATAATTAGCCTTGTAAAAAGCTAGTTTTTGCTATGGTTGATAAAGCTATTGCCTTTTTAAGAAAAAAAATGATAAATTACAATTTCCTTCACTGTCACCTCCCCCTCAAAGGTCTGAATTAATCCTCTTCTTTTTTTTGCCACTTTGCAGTATTAGGAATGAAATTAAGATTGAGATATACCACCAAATGATTTATAGGCAATAACAAATCTATATACCATGTTATAATATACTGTACTACAACATGTATATACATACATATTTCTGTGTGCAAATACATGCACACACATACGTATACATTCAACAGAGGGTGGTTAGGGCATATGTTCAGTGACCCCCACTTTTACTACAAAATCCTTCCAATAAATGCCATTACTAATGAATTATCAGGAAGCCCCAAGGAACTGATAACATAAACTACTGTCTATAAGTGTAGTCCAGCATCCTGTATAATACCAAGAACACAGTGCCATCTCTTCCCAAATCAATATTATATTGTTCCCTGTAAATTTTTCATGGGAAATTGATTTTCACCTCCAAAAGTCAGATCACTCCCTGAAAGACATGAATTTTAAAATTAATTGAAAATCAACTTTAGTTGTCTGGGTCTAATATATATGGGAGTGGGGTTAGAAATCTAGCCCATAATGTTATCTCACTGAATGAATATATTTCATATTTTATTACTGCCTGACATATGTCTGTATATGACATAAAAGCATAAAATATTAGGGTTTCTAGTGACTGCCTTATGTTGAATACTCTGTTTTAATCCAATACTTTTATAGTCCCTATGGTTCAGGAACAGTTAACAGATGCTGAATTATTTCTTTTAATGCCTGTTGTTAGATAAACTCTCAAGGACAAAACCTAGTTAGAAGTATGGTTGCCAAAGGAGAAGAAAATCTGAATCTGACAGGAGAAACTTGTTGTGATGAGATCAGACACTTTTAGCTTTTAGCACCAATTCATGATGATGGCATGGATGCATTCCTTTCTTAGGTTTTCATCCTGGGCCGTTTTGAAATCCATTTCACCAACTTTGTTAGAAAATACTTCTGTGACACCCACATCCATCCTATACTTCCTTGTTAATGTGAATGGAATTGCTTTTGCAAATGTGTGCTTTCCTTGAATTTTTGTCACCAAGAATTGAGTTACACAAAGGTCAAAGAGAGTTCTAAGCAGTTAATACTCTCTATTCTTGAAGTCTATGTTGCAATGACTGCACCTTTCTCTATGTAAAGCGATTATGGTATCAGAGAAACACAGGATCTGAGATCTGCAAGGAATCTCTGAGCCTACCATGTCCATTTTATACCCTAACAAGAATCCCCTTTTCAACATTCTTCTAAAGTAGTCATCTAGCCTTTCATTGAAGACTTCCATTATCTTTTTGGAAAATTGTTAGCAATTCTTTCCTTACGTCAAATTGAAATTCATCTTTTTGAAATGATCCATTCATTGCTCCTAGTTCCACCCTCTGGGGCCCAAAAGAACAAGTCTCTTCCTTATAACAGACTTTAAAATACACAAAGATTGAACTTGTATGCCAGCTAATGCTTCTCTTCCTTGTCTGCCTTATCTGATATAGCATCATCTCAAAACTCTTCACCATTCTAGATTTCCAGCAGGTACCCACAGGATTATATTTAAATATAACATTCTGCTGGTAGGCTTCTCTGAAATTCTGTCTGCTCCGCGCGAAATGAAATCACCCAAGCAGTATTTGAAACCTTTCCATTTTGATAGGACATATCTGAGTGTGTGGCCCACTAGCATAGGCTTCCAGAACCCAAGGTCACCTGCAGGCCAAGGTGAGGCATGAGAGCGAGTCTTTAATAGGCATATTAATATTAATCTAGAAAAGACGTTAGAAACCATCCACTCCAACCGCTTCATATTCTGCCCCAGGGGTCAGAAAAGACTAGTGACTTATTCATCAATGAATATTTCAAATTAAAGTAAATGATTTTTTGCATACTGAGAAGTAACAAATAAACATCTTTTATGCTCCAGTACTTCTCTGAGAATCATCAATTTCCAATTTTCCCATTAATATCCAAAGGCAATATCTGTGAATAATTCTATTCTCTATATCATTTAACACCATTAAACACGTCCGATCCCAGGATAGTGTACATTCAAAGATTACCCTAGCAGAAAAGGAGAGCCCTTAAGTACTTAAGTTCTGCAGATACAGAAAGAACCATATTTTATGGAAAGATTCAATAATTATCCGAATTAAATCATATACTTTGATGCATTGAGTTTCTCTAATTACTCTTGGGCTATTTAATGTGAACTGAGGGACTAAATCTTTCTCAAATTCACCTGAAGAGTTCTGAAACTTTTTTTGATACCTCAAATAATCCTCTCTGATACTAGGAATGGTCCATCAGTGCTCTTTCTCACCTAGTCAGCATCGTTTGTCACCATATGAGATTAGATCAGAGTCTCATTCTGCCCTAGTAAGCTAGTGTGAACCTGACAAGCTCTGTTTGAACTCAAGGGGAGAATACCCACATCTCCTTTGTCTCTTACGATTTGTTAAAAAATAATGCTGGGGCAGCTAGGTGGCACAGTGAATAGAGCACTGGCCCTGGAGTCTGGAGGACCTCCGTTCAAATCCAGCCTCAGACACTTAACACTTACTAGCTGTATGACCTTGGGCAAGTCACTTAACGCCAATTACCCTGCCTTCCCCCCTCCAAAAAGACAAAATAAGAAAAAAAGAATGCAGTAAATAAGGCCCTGGAAGAGTATTTCCTAAGAAACTGTATCTAATAGTAAATATCTCTAAGATGGAAGGGGGAAGGGAAGGAAAAAAATATTTACTTGATAATTTTGTTGTATATTTGAAAGGAATACAGGTTGTACATAGTAGATTTGCAGTTTCATATGCAATCATCTTTTTATTGTACTATGTTATGGAAATGCTTGTTTTATTTCACAAATTAAAAATAAAATACGTAGAAACTAAAAGAAAGAGGAAACCCTCTATTTGCAAGTATTCTTACTACCTTGGACAGCTCCACTACAAAACTCCATAGTCTTAGTGTAGAATCCCTGGAAGAAAGAGAGGAGGACCAACACATGGAGAGAAAGAAGAAGAGACAAATTGTAAGAAAAAGGGAACATTAATAACAAAATTTCCAGACAATTAAAAATGTAAAGAGAGATCATTGGGAAACATCTCCAAGCTAGAGAGAGAGAATGAGAGAGAGAGAGAGAGAGAGAGAGAGAGAGAGAGAGAGAGAGAGAGAGATCTTATTGCCACAACATCTCTGTCTGTACTTACTGAGTGTTATGGAATTGTAATGTGTATGGACAATTTTTCATAAGTGTCAAGGACATTCTAGGTTTTCCGCTTTTCAAAAGACAAAGTATTATTCCAAAAACTGAATTCCAAGACAGGCCATGACCTCCTCAGACCTCAGTTTTCTTAATTGTAAAATTAAATAATTAGTTTTGTTGACTTTCAAGGCCCCTCTCAGCCCGAACCCTAATACTAAGTCTGCTATGAACTCGCTTTGAAATGTTCCTTTCTATCCATCTTGTTCTCTTGCTGACCTGTCTCACTGGTATCTGCCATTTAGCTTGAGTGGTTCAGGTGGATGTGAAGTTTTCCAAATATAGACTCGTTATGCATCCTAATGTAGGATCATAGAAACAGAGCTGGAAGAAGCCTTAGAAGTCATTTACTCCAAGCCTCTCATTTACAGAGGAAGAAAACGAGGCCCAGAGAGCTTAAGTGCTTTTCCCAATGTCACACAGCTACTAAAAAGGAGAACTATGATTCAACCACAGCCCATCTGGCACCAGAGTCAGCAGTTGTCCCGTCCCCCAGTTGAAGCTTTTTGGCATCAGTTAGCCTCAGTTTCCTCCTAAATTGTGGGAGATCATTCCAGTTAGCTCTATATTACCCCTTGTTTATGACACCTGCGTGTAAGCTACATAGTGGCTGAACTGTGGAACCTCCTACAGGTTTGGTTAGATATGACATTTGGTACAAGGTTTGATGTTTATACTGGATCTATCATCACCTATAGTGATCCTAGCCCCTACCTTATCGATCCCTGGTTGGGAGTCTCTCTAAAACTCACCAACGAATGCAATAAATCAATGAGACTATTTTTATGCTAGTAAAATCAATTTAGAAAATTATATTGATGACTTCAAGACAATTTCCCTATATCTCCTTAAAAATCCCTAACACTTTAATTTTGGGCATCTGGATTAATCCACTGACTGTCCACATATGCTAAATGAAATCATTCATTTTTTTCATTGGTTACAATTTGCTTTGAAAGATCCAGCCTAAACATGAGAGCTTAGTTCCTGAATAATCAAATAATTAATTACTACTACTTATGATCCCTTTCTGAACTCTATCCAGAATGACAAGAAGAGTGGGGAACTGGGACCAGTTTTCAGTTAGTTTTTTTTTTTTCTGAGAAAGCCCACTATTGAGGGAAAAGTTATCTATACTAACTTAGTTCACCTATCAATAATCCCCTTTCTGAGGAATACAGAGCCAGAACCTTGCCATAAGACTTCTGGCATCTCTTTGGGAACTAAGTTTTTCTGTTACTTATTTTGAAGTAGACAAATGATAATGATGGAGATAGAAGCAAAGAGCTGTTAGACTTCTTCATGATCCTGGCACAGTATCTAACACATAGTAGGAGCTTAACCAGAACTTATTGATTGATTGGTTCCTGCTTTATTTCACTGGATTCCTATGTTTCTACTAAGGACCCAGGGAAAAGTAAATGCGAATGAGTTCATTAGGTAGACAAGTCTGGGGGATTGTCTCATCAGTCTAATTGAAAAATATCCAAACCATTAGAATTGGCTAATTGACACCTGGGCATTTTTTTTCTTTTTCTTTTTCTTTTTTTGGAGGGCAGTTGGGGTTAAGTAACTTGCCCAAGGTCACATGGCGAGGTTTTTGTTTCTGTGTGCGTTAAGTGTCTGAGGTTGGATCCGAACTCAGGTCCTTCTGACTCCAGGGCTGACGCTCTACTCACTGTGCCACCTAGCTGCCCCAGACACCTGGGCATAGGTGAATGTCATGCCTTACTCTGTGTCAGAGTTAGTGGGGTTAAATCAACTGAGGAGTTGTACAACATCATAGATGTGCGTCTCCTTGCAGAAAATGATAAAGCCACACAGCAGGATTTCATGGTAGAGCCAGAGCTGAGACAAATATGAGATATTACATGAAAAAATGTCTCCTTAAGGCAGGGATTGTTGCATTTTTGTCTTTATAGTCCCAATGCTTGATGCACAGTAGCCTCTTAAAACTGCTCAATAAGTGAATGAATGAATGAATGGATTTCAATATTTTGCATGAATATCTAAGTTTGCAGAATTATAATTTCATCAACTCCCCCAAATAGTATTTTTGCCCAACAGGTGCCAATGATTTTGCAGTCCAAGTATGGGCTCCCTGTCACTTCATGTATGTATAGGACATTGGAGTTGGAATAATCCCATTTCAAAATGGTTTCATCGGCACCCTGTCATCTGAAGGATCTTTCTAAATTCCCCCCATCAACCTTCTCAACCCACTTTGACTTATGTCACACTTTTATAATAACAGAAATACTCTACAAATGCTTAGTTTTCTTTTGAACTTGATAGAGAAGATCTGAGGGAAATTTCACTATTATTGATAGTCTTGTATGTGCATCATGGAGCTCCTTGAACTGGAATCATGAAGACTTATGTGATGAATTTGAGTTTGATGCTGCTATGCTCCAAACATTGTGCTGAGGGTATTAAGATGAAAATTAGAAACGACCTATCTCTAGCATGTAATTTGAGAAAACAGAGAGCAGTAAAATCAGAGCAAATTAATCTTGGATGAAAATGAGAATTCTCAGAGTATGAAAAGGAACAGGTGCATTCTTGGCCTGGGGGCCTAACTACCCAGAGCCATGGAGGCTGGAGATGGAATTTCAAGTTCATGTAACAGCCAGTGCACTCATTTGGAGACCAGAGCCAAATCCATCCACAAACATGTATTAAGCACTTGCTAATTTCCAGGCACCAGGCTCAGTGCTTGGGGATGCAAAGAAAGTAATTATTTCCTCTCTCAAGGAGTCATAGTCTAATAGGAGAAACAACATGTAGATCACTAGGTAAATACAAGATCTAAACTGAGTAGATGGAAGGTAATCTCAGAGGGGGAAGGCAGAACCAGAAATAACTTTTTGCAGAGGATGGGATTGAAGCTGAGTCTTAAAGGAGACCAGCAAAATCAAGAGATGGATGTGAGTGAGCGAAACATTCCAAGAAGGGGAAAAATGGTGCAAAGGCATGGAGATGGGAGATTGAGTATTGTTTTCAAGAAGTTGCAAGGAGGTCAATGTGACAGGCTCATTGAATAAGGGGAGAGGGGCTAAATGTGAAAAGACTGGAAATATAGGAAGAGACCAGGTTGTGAAGAGATGTATGTACCAAACAACGGCAATTTTATTTTAGGAACCACTGATGTTTAATGAGGAGTAGGAGGGTGTCATGATCATACCTCTGTTTTATGAAAATTAAGTATATAACATGAAAAATCCACAAAGGGAATTAGGGAAGTAATTCCAGCCTGAGGAATTTACACTTTATCCTAGAGACAATAGTGAGTCACTCAGACTTCTTGAGGAGAGTAGTGACATAGACAGACCTGTGCTTTAGGATCACTTAGAGAAGGTTGTGGTGTAGTAGGATAGTATAGGATTTATAGCCTTCATTACCTGCATGTTCAGCTGTTTTGCTGGTGAGTCATCCAAGGTAGGAGGACTCAGCATCTTCGTGGGTCCCACTTTCCTTAGATGTAGAAGAAATAACCATGTACAGTACATATGTGGGGTACACTTGGCTTCGTACCTTCCTTACTGTCTACCTTTGGTAGAACTATAGTCTTCATTTTCCATGCTACTCAGTAGTTCATTGCTTTTTGGAACCTTTTGTTATCCAGTTATCTTTTACAAATTCCTACATGATATATGAACATGTTCAGTCTCACCAATGTGGAAAATGGAAGTTTGACCCAGAGCTGAAAAGCATTTGTTTCCAACTATGGGGATGACCCTGGTTTAAAGAAACTACCTCAAGGTCAGCAGAAGGGAATGGTTCCACAGTTGTCCATTTTGAGAAAAAAAAAGTCTTGTCATATGCCTGTTATTTTCATGTTGCCGGACTAGAACTCAGCACCTATTTCATTATTGTCAACAGTCTTATCCTCAACCATGACTTGCCACAGCAGCCTTTTTCCTAATTCATGTCCCTGGATCAAGTTTTTCTCTTCTTTAATATTAATTAATTTAATAAATTCTCCATGCAAGTGCTAAATTTTAATCCCCAAAAGCGCAGGTTTGATCATGTCACTGCTCTCCTCAAAAAGCTCCCATGGCTCCCTTGTTGCCTCTGTGCTCAAAGATAAGCCCCTCTCTTTGGAATTCAATGACCTTTGTGATTTGTTGAATCTTCCCTTTCCAGGCCTTTTAAATTCTAGTTCACTTCAGACACTCATTCTGCCAGACAAAATTTCTGACTGCTCCCTGTACCCAGCATTTCACTACCCATCTCCGTGCCTATCCACAGACGGGCCTGGATTGCACTGTATCCTCACTGCTTCCCCTTGGACTCCCCAGCATCCTTTGTAGATCATCTTAAATGAAAGCAACCACATAAGGCCTTTCCTGATTCTCCCTCCAGAATTACTTTGATTTGATTGAATATATGTTTCCTATCTACATGTATATGTAAATGGAATGGAAGCTTTTTGAGGGCAGGGATGGTTTCATTTCTGTTTTTACATCCCGAGTACCTAGCTCAGTGCATGGCACATAGTAAGTGTTTTGTAAATACTTCTTAAATGAATGAGTGAATGACTTCTAAAAATATCTTTGGTTCTTAAAGTTTCAGAATAAAATACTTCAGTGCCATTTCTTTTCTGGTGCCCCAAACTATGTTGCCCTGCCTGTGGAATATCTGGGTCAAGTCCAATAGTTCTGCCTTAAAGGGCCCTACAAAATTGTGAGCTTTGCTTTTTTTAAAATTTAATACATTTGTTTATTTACTTTTAGTTTACAGCATTCAGTTCCACAAACTTTTGAGTTGCAAATGTTCTTCCCCTCTTTCTCTCCCCGCTCCCCCTCTATGGCAGTGTGTAATCCAATATAGGTTCTAAAAATACCTTCAGATTAAACATTAGTTAAATTGTAAAGAAGGATTATAACCAATGGAATAAATGAGAAAGAAGAAACAAAACAAAACAAAAAATAGAGTAAGTAGTTTGCTTCAATCTTCATTCAGACTAATTCTTTCTCTGGCTGTGGATAGCCCTTTCCATTTTGAGCTTTTGGAGTTGTCTTATAGCCTTGCATTGCTGAGAGGAGCCCAGTCTATCAAAGTTAACCATCATAGATATGATGTGTCTGTAATTGTGTGCAGTGTTCTCTTGGTTCTGCTCCCCTCACTCAGCATCAGTTTATATGTCTCTCTAGGCTATTATGAAGTCTGTCTGCTCCTCATTTATTATAGCACAATAATATTCCATTGCATTCATGTACCACAACTTGTTTAGCCATTCCCCAATTGATGGGCATTCCTTTGATTTCCAATTCTTTGCCAGCACAAAAAGAGCTGCTATAAATATTTTGGTACATACAAGTCCTTTTCCCACTTCTGCGATCTCTTTGGGATACAGCCCTAGCAGAGGTATTGCTGGGTCAAAAGGTATCTACATTTTTGTACCCCTTTGGGCATAGTTCCAAATTTCTCTTCAGAATGATTGGATCAGTTCACAACTCCACCAACAACATATTAGTGTTCTAATTTTTCCACATCTTCTCCAGCATTTATCATTTCCTGTTTTGTCATGTTAGCCAATCTGACAGGTGAGATGTGGTTCCTCAGAGTTGTTTTGATCTGTACTTCTCTAATCAATAGTGATTTAGAACATTTTTCATATGATTATAGATATCTTTAATTTCTTCCTCTGAAACTGCCTGTTCATATCCTTTGATCATTTATCAATTGGTGAATGACGTGTATTCTTATGTATTTGACTTAGTTCTCCGTATATTTTATCAGAGATACTGGTTGTAAAAAATCATTTCCCAATTTCCCACTTCCCTCCTAATCTTAGTTACATTGACTTTGTACAAAACCTTTTCGATTTAATGTAATAAAATTATCCATTTTGCATTTTGTAATGTTCTCTATCTTTTATTGGTCATAATTTCTTCCCTTCTCCACAAATCTCACAAATAAATTATTCCTTGCTCTTCCAGATTGGTTGTAGTATCAGCCTTTATATCTTATGAACCCATTTAGATTTTTTTTTGGTATGTGGTGTTAGATATTGGTTTATACCCAGTTTCTGCTATACTGTTTTCCAGTTTTCCCAGCAGTTTTTGTCAAATAGTGAGTTCTTATCCCAGAAGCTGGAGTCTTTGGGTTTATCAAATAGTAGATTACTATAGTTATTGACTACTGTGTCTTGTATACTTAATCTATTCCACTGATCCACTACTCTATTTCTCAGCCACTACCAAGTAATTTTGATGACTGCTGCTTTATAATACAGTTTAAAATCTGGTATGGCTAGGCCACCTTCCCTAGCATTTCTTTTCATTAATTCACTTGATTTGCTGGACCTTTTGTTCTTCCAGATGAATTTTATTACTATTTTTTGGGAGCTTTTCTGTAATGACTTTTCAGGACTTATTGGCCATACACTTCTCTCTCTGACAAACATATTAGAAAGAGTTGTTCTGTCTAATTATATATAGGTCCTCCTTGACACATAAGAGAGGTGGGAAAAACCAGCTTTGGCAGTCACAAGGCTTACCTTGAAGAGCCAAGGTGAATCAGAACTGCCCAATGTTGAGATTGGGTTCATTTGGATACCTCCATATTATTTATGGGATAAGAAAATAGATTTGGGGCTGGAGGAGACCTTGGAACTTATCTAGGCTACATAAATAATTGACTTGACCTCATCTTGTTGGTACAGTGGGGAGTGTTAGACTTGGAGTAAGGAAGACCTGAGGTCAAATCCTGCAGTAGATACTTACTAATTATGTGACTCTAGGTAAGTCACTTAACCTTTTGCAGCTTCAGTTTCCTCATACGTAAAATGGAGATAATAGCATTGGGTTATTGTAAGAATCAAATGAGATAATATGTGTAAAGCACTTTGCGGGATATAAAGGTCTATGTAACTGCTCACATATTATTTCATAGGAAACTGAGGTCTCTAGGAGTTAAGACTCATCAGAGGCCACACAGCTACTAAGTGGCCATGTTGAGATTCACACTTAGGTCCTGTGGTTCTGTCCGACACATCACTCAGTCATTAGACCATGTCATTAGGAGGGAAATCATGGTGTTTTAGGGAGAATATTGATAAGCTATAGTGAATACAGGTAAGACCCATGGAACCTTGGAGTTACCTCCCTGGGTCTCAGTTTCCTAATCTATAGACTGAAAGTTTTGGGTGCCTTCTAACTTTAGAACTACAATCCCATGATGCTATGTAAATGATCGTGTAAAATGATATACATAATAAAGAAAACTACTAAGTAATGATACTATCTCTTAGCATTCTTATGAAGACCAATCAAAATAATAATTTTTAATTGCTTGGAAGACTTTACAGTGCTAGGTTAGTGTTAGGTATCATTGTTAGCCATTGCTAAGAGCCAGCTTGGAGTACTTGAAATGACTTTTGCATTTGGAGTCAGAGGACCCAACATGTTGGCCATTGTTGGCCATGCAATTTTGGCCAAATTACTCAACCATTCTGAGCCTTAGATTTCTCATTAGTAAAATAAAGGAGTCAGATTAGGTTATTTCTAAGGCCCTTTCCATCACCAAGTCTGACTTTATGCCATGCACAAACCAACTAGAAGCATTCTAGTTCTCAGCCCATTAAGCATGTCATAGGATCGTCTCATAGAGGTAGCTTCTTAACTCTTTTTTAATGATACAATGAATCTTCCAAAAGTAAGTTTTCCCCAATATAATTATGGGGAATATCAACTTTCGTTGCTTCATTCAATCTTCTGGAGATCTTGTTACACTCTTAATGAGCAACCATACTTCTTAGTGGTCGCAAGCAGATAGTTGAGATTGAGAATTTTCTACTGCTGGGGAAAATGCAACTTTTTTTTGAAAAAAATGAGTGTTCCTGTCAGGACTTCAGAACTCTTTGGAATCATGAAGAAGATATTTATCTTTTTTTTCTTTTTAGTTTAATTGTACTCTACCATTCTTCAATCGTGAGTTGAGCTTACTTTGTGAAAGGAAATGTCATGTGAATGGGCAATAATATGCCTTTACAGTGAGAATGTGCCAAAGCCAATATCTGGGAATGCCCAGCTCATTAACACAGTTTCTTTTCTAGCTCTCTAAATGCCAGGCAGGCTGCTTAAAGTGCCACACCCACCATCTTTACTCTGTATTTGTCCTCAGCATTCTCCTCTGAAGAAGCTACCTTGTCTCCAAATAACTCAACCTTCATTTCACTCAAATGCTTCTTCAGACATGGAAGGCCGAGATCGGTCTTCACACTGCTTTAGCTGACATCTCAGAAGGACTAGTGCAACACACTAGTGTGTGTTCTCTGTTGTCTTTGTTCTTAGCTTTGCTCTTCTTCTCTGAACGCTTTGCCAACTTTCCCAATCAATGGAAATAGCAGAAAAGCAGAATAATGGAGGGATTGCACCTCTAGTCTAAATTCCATCGATCAATTTCACTTGTATGCCCAGTTGGAGAATATGGGGGGAGGTTCAAGAGGCAGAGGAGTAGATAGGGAGTTCAGATGCTAGGATTTTAATCCCTGATTTCCCAAGACTTTGCCCTTTGGGACATCCGAGGACTTGCTTCACTTCTCCGTGACCAGTTTTCTCCACTGCCAAAATAAATGCTTGACCCACCCACCTACTCATTCAAATCTCTGACAGAGGTTATGAAGCTTATTCAGATGATTATGGAAGTTAGAGGATTTCCACTTCCCTGGGGAAAGATGATCAGAAATAAACCTACTTTGTAGTCAATCTTGAGTGAACAGGGCCTGATTATTCAGCTTGATTTTCCAGGCCTCACACCCCTTCTTTCTGCTACTTTCCATTGCCTAATTCCATTGCTTAGTTTCCTCTCCCCTCATCTCTCACAAGCAAACAGGACAAATAAAAAGGATCTCTCATTAACACATCACAAAAACTCTGGTCAAAAGTTTGGTGGGAGAGTGATACCTTCATTCCAATTCTTCCTTATCCATACCAATGTCAGAAATAATAATCATCTATACCATAATTTCACCTCTGTTTCAATCATAACAAACAAGGTTCACAGCCATACCAAGAAAAATATGAGAGGTACCAATAAGTGTGTACATAGGTTCAAGTTGGAAGTGCAAGAGAGGAGGAAGAACAAAGAGAAGGAATAATAGAAAGATGATGAGTAAGGCAGATAGAAAGAGGAAAGGTGTTGTTTCCCTTCTTCTGTTGACTTATTTCCAATGTTTCCAGAGTTCTATAAGATAAAGAAGGAAGGAAAACATGGTGCTAAAATTGGCCCTCTAGTTCATAGAGGATTTCCTTTTTGTTTTCTATTGGGAGTGAATCAGTAATCAGTGCTGGAGAAATTTGACTATCAAGGAAATCCCACAATATATCCAAAAGAAAGGGTTGTGGACATTCAAAGCATCATCCCCTGTCTCAAATACACAGGGCCTTATTGTTGGATTAGGAAGAGGCCTTAGAGAGGTCACCTGGTCTGGCCCCTTTGTTTTATTTATCAGAAAATGGAGGTCCAGAGACACCCAAGACAGCATGAGTAAGTGTTGGAGTCAGGATTTGAACTCAGGTTCTCTGACTCCAAATCTTAAATATTTTCTACTGCACCATGCTAGAAATTATGAACAATTGGTGCTCAGCAAATATTAAACATTTTGAAAGTCAATTATCCTGGAAGGGCAAACCCAGTAACAAACATTTTCAGGTGGCAAATAAATGTTTGCTATCTTAAATGGACAAATGTAACAAATGTGGCAAGAATAACTCATCTTTCATGAGGTTCTTCAAGTGCCTTCCTCACCAGAAACCCTCAAAAAGCTTTCATTCTATAGAATCATCGAAGTTGGTTAAGTGATCAGAGACCCTCTTTCTGGAGCTGCCATTCCAATACTCCATCTTGTCTAACGACACTCTCTGCCTAGCCACAATGCCTGCTCTGGGCCATCAGAATTCGTGCCCTTCCTGGTCCAGGACAATAACCCCATGCCCTGCCTCCCTCACAATCTCACAATACTTTAATCTCCTTGTCCCCCTCCCATCCACATAGTGCCTGGTATACAGTAAGCATTTAATAAATGCTTGTTGCCCATTACCAGCCTGCCAGATGGAAATCTCCAGTGGTTCTTAGGGTTCAGTGGAAAGGAAGATCATAATACATGTACTCTACCTTATTTTATCCTTGTGATTATGTTTGAAGTAGATTCTACAGGTTTTACTATCCCTATTTGATGGTAACTGAGACCAAGAATAATTAGGAGCCTTGTCCAGGGCCCTACACCTATTAAGTGTCCTAGGTGCCACCTGACTTTAACTCCTCAGGGGAGGGAAGTAGGAGCCAAAAAGTTTCTCTGCCTATGAACTCTCTGTTTCCTTCTTGTCCTTATCTTTCAAAGTTCTTGGGATTGAAGGCTACAGTTTGTTCCCTAGGAAGGTAGTTCCTTAGTTATATATACTGCACCCCAAATATAAGACATTTTTATGGGAATCGTTGACAAAATCTTGAGGAAGTTAGGTTCGTGGCATAAAGTGTTCTAATCACTCCAATCTAGGCCATGTGACAGTGACCACATGCTAGAGGAAAGTACTGTAGACTTAACACTAATGGCCTCAGTTCCATGGATAAAGTTGTCTGAGGAGCATTTGTTCCTGGGACAGGGAACAAGACACAAGATGAATTTGAGTTCTCACTCAGCTGAGCTTTGAATTGGATACATTCACCAAGTGGATGATACAAGGATCATACAATCTAGCTAAGCCACTCCAACATTCACCCAAGGTACAAAGGCGGGTGCTGAGGATACAAGATAAAGTGAAACAAACAGCCCTTGCCTTTAAGAGCTTATATCCAAAGGGGAATTTATTTAGTGGACAGAGGCTAAGCCTTGGAATTCAGAAGCTCTTGGTTCGAGTCTTGCTGCTGACTTCTTAACCATATGACCATGGGCAAATCATATAATCATATCAGGAAACTTGAAGTCTGAGATGAGCTGTAGTGTTATAAAGCAGAGATGTCAATGTTCTTTGCATTCACATTCCCATTAGAGGCACTTAGTAAACACTAATTGATTCACAATAATAATAGCTAACACTCATAGAGTGTTTTAAAGTTTGCAAAGTAGTCTGCACATATTATCCCATTCAGCCCTCCAGGTGGCCCTGTGAAGCAGGTTCTGGTATTAGCAGTGAAGTGGCTTACCCAGGATCACATAACTCATAAGTGTCTAAGGTAGGATTTGAACTCAGATCTTTCCGATCTGAAGTTTGGCAGTCAATCCACTCCACCGCCTGGCTTCCTCACGAGACCGAGGTAAGGCCCTGGAGTAACTGAGAGAGAGAACAAAGGCAGCATCTTCCCTCTCCTGCATCCTCTGTACCAGCCAGCTGCCTAAGCGATTGGATGCATTACCCGTCTACATCCTGGCAATTCCCTGCATCATTAAAAGCAAAGATCCAATTTGTCATGACCCATTAAATGAAAAACTGGCCATCTTGCTTCCACATGTTCACAGGCCTAAGTAGAAGGTTACACTCAAGCAGAGAACTTTACAGTCCTGGGTCAATAGCCAGCTAGGTGATTCAGACGCTAGAGCCTCAGACTTGGAGTCGGGAAGACCTGAGTTCAAATCCAGCTTCAGAAACTTACTAATTGTGTGACCCTGGGGAAAATGTTTAATCTCTGTCTCAGTTTCCTTAACTATAAAATGGGGCAATAATAGCATCTACCTCTCAAAGTTGGAAGGATCAAATGAGGTAATATCTGTAACACTCATCACATAGTGCCCAGCACATTGTAGGTGCTTGTACCCTTCTTTCCAATTAGAAAAGCTGATTTAAGATCAATGTTTAGGGTTAAAGGTCCTTCTCTGGAAGGAACTTTAGGAGATATCTAGTTCAACTTCATTTTGACAAGTATGGAAACTGAGTCCCAGGAAGAAGTGATTTTCCAGAGTTCATAGAGGTAGTAAATAGCAGAGGTGAGATCTCAACACAAACCCTCAGAGTCCAAATTCAGCCAGCCCCCTTTAAGCTGCACCTTAAAAGTTATTTAAGAGATTTTCCTATTCATTGTGACCTGATTAATTTGCATGAGTGGATGGTGATTTTTTCCATCTATGCTAAATACATTGTGACCCTTTTTTTCTCCCTGATTCTCTCTCTCTCTCTCTCTCTCTCTCTCTCTCTCTCTCTCTCTCTCTCTCTCTCCCTCTCTCTCCTTTCCTCCCTCCCTCTCTCCCCTTTCCTTCTCCTCCTCTGTCTCTACCTCTTTGTCTCTGACTCTCTAAGCTTCTGGGTGGGGGGAAGGTGGCATTGACACTTTTTCTTTTTCTTTTTTTTCAGATCCAGAAGAATAACAGCACACACACACACACACACACACACACACACACACACACACACACACAAACACAAAGAGCCTGCAAATTTCTTTCATCATTTTAGCTGAGCTTCTTCCTCCTTCTCCCTCTTCTTCTGCAAAGACCAGTTTCTGTGGGGAGGCTTACAAGTTTCCAAAAACAACCTCCCCAACTTGACTGCCTCTCCCACCTTCCCCAACCTTCGCCTTCTTTCATGGGCTACTGCACAGGAGATGACTCTTTGGGGCTTGGTTTGAAGTTTTGCTTTGGGGAGAGAGGGCTTTCTAATGAAAAGCCAACTTGAGATTTGCACACACAAACATCCCTGTATGAGAGGCCTGCCTCAGACCCACTGTTAACGTCCTGGCTCCTAAGGCACTTGTCAGACAGGATGGAGATGGAGAAAGGAGACTTGGGGAGAAAGGCTTGGAAACCTACCCCATCACTGCCATCACCAGTGTTCCCATTTGGAAATATGGTTTCCCCCCCTTTTTTTTTCCTTTTTTTGGCTGCTGATGTTAGAGACAGATGGAAGTTCAAAGGCTTTTCTTATTTCTTCTGATCTCCTCGCTGCCTGGGTTTTTGCTGGATCTGGAGATATTCATCCTCTGTCCTCTTCTCACTTTAGGACATGCTTAACTGCAGCTGTGGGCTTCTTCTCCACGTTCTCTGATATGATGGATTTGTAAATGGATATTTATCCTACAGGAAGATTTTATTCAAACCTCATCTGACTTTTCTTTGTGCATTTATTAAAGTAAATCTAAAGGAAGGTGCCTACTCTCCCTGCTGTAGGAGAGGATACTTTAAGTAGTATCTCTATAAATGGGGGGTGTTGAGGGGGGACCTGAAAATTTCCTCTATGAGGTTGTCCATCACTAGGGCTTTGTATCTAATGATTTTCCACCATGGGCTACCCATGGCTCACTTACTTGTCTCCTTCTCTGGTAAATGCCAAGAGATTAGGAGCAGGGAATCATACCAGTTAATTCTTTTTCATTTCAATGGGACTCATTTTTTTTTTTACCAGATAGAAGCTTATTGACAGAGTTGGTAAGAAAGACAGGTTCAGGCAAAGCCTGAAGAAGGAATGGAAATTATTTAATCTGACTTCTAGAAGAGAATGAGGGACAGCCAAGGGGCAGCCTTTGAATGTGCTGTAGTGGTTCCTCACAATGTCAGGGGAAAGGAAGTAAGACTTCCAACCCTTTGGGTGCCCCAATCTCCCTATGCTGAATGCATAGGAGGATATAGATGTGTTGCACAGGCATGCATGGGTTTCAATCTGTATCAATGACAGGAATATTCCCATTGACGAGAGAACCAATCCATTCTTGTTTTCCAGTAGAGCCTGATTGCCCTATCAACCAAAAAGTACCTATTATGTGCCAGACACTCTATTAGGCCCTAGATATATAAAGACAAATTCAAAGCAGTTTCTGTCAAGGATATTACACTCTAATGAAGGAGACATGTAAATATACAGAACAGAATGGCAGAATAGTGGCTAGTTGGGTCCCTTGAGGTTGAGATTTCCCTTATGTGAATCTCAAAGTAAGTCTAATTTAGGGGCTCAAGATGGCCTTTGGCCACAATTAGAATTCCCTTCAAATCAGTGGAATTAAAGATTATCTTCTTCCCATGATAGACTAAAATTTATAATGAAAAGAACAAAATGTCTGTTTCCATGTGATATCAAAATAATAAACCTTCCCTCTGAAAAGAGTTACATAAGATTATTTACTGGTTAGTGGGAAGAGTGCAAGGAGTTGGTTTACAAGACCCTTTGCTCTATTCAAACCATGCACATACAGAGAAATGTGAGGCTCTTTGTTGTAGACAACAGGCATATACTGATTACTATTTGACTAGTTGTTTATTTGACTCAGTTCAACAAGCACTTAGTAGGCTCCTGTTATGTGTTAGGTCCTGGGATACACAGATTCTGGGGCTAGAGATGAAAAGAAACAAGTTCCTGCCCTCTAAGAGCTTTCTATCTATTTGTATACATAATTAAGTTTAATTTTGGTGACTCCATTCCTGTGTTTAGTAGCTCTATTTGCTTTCAGGACAGACCATGTGTTTCTAGTAGAGGACATGGTCACTGTATATCTTTGGAAGTTGTCTGTCTCTGTAAGTTCCTAGGAGTGAACCCAAACTAATACATGTCAACCTTCAGTCTCATGAAATGCAATGGTGGCCTTGTTCCTCTTCCATGTCCTTGCACACACAGAGCCTTACAAACCAGCCAGCAACAGCTCTCCTGGGCTCTTATTTTTAAAAGCAAGAAAATGTTTTTTGTGAAACAATATTGGAGAAAACTGTAGTAAATATAGCCATTTTCCTCCTAGATTGTTAATCACCCTACCAGGAGTAAGAAAGATGATGATGCTTTCAGCTATTTTAGTCATGCAGTTTTTCCATTTGAGGAAAAGAATGTGAAAGGACATCCGGCCATCCCTGCTGCTTGAACTTGGAATCTCCCAAGGACATCAGTGAGAAAACACAAAAAAAGTTCATGTGACATTTGTATGTATGCCTTTTACATGTACTTCAGTGGGTATCTGCTAAAGATGGATATTTTTTAAAAAACCTACTTCATCAGGGTGGCTAGGTGGCACAGTGAACAGAGCACAGGTCCTGGAGTCAGGAGGACCTGACTTCAAATCCGGCCTCAAACACTTAACACTTACTAGCTGTATGACCTTGGGCAATTCACTTAACCCCACCTGCCCTACTTACCCCCTCCAAAAAGCAAAAAACAAGAGAGAGAGAAAGAGAGAGAGAGAGAGAAGAAAACAAAAACCTACTTCATTGCTTGATGTATGGTTTTCAGAGATGATAGGGTCATAGATTAAACACTGGAAGGGATGTCAGAGGTCATCTTGGCTAATCCCCTCATTTAACACAACAGGAAACCAAGGACAAGAGAAGCAAAATGACTTCTCTCAGGTCACACAGCTAGTAAGCAGTAGAATTGGAACTTGCACCTAGGGTTTCCACCTCCAAATGGGCCTTTTTCTATAATTCCATGTAGCCTCTCACTTTTGAACCCAAACAGATATTTTTTGGTCTTAAGCTGGAATTTCTTCAGTATATAGAATTCCCATTGTGGAAATACCCTTCACTGATACAAATCAGCAATATCTTCTAGTCATAAAGAGATGCTAAAGGCATTGAGGGCTGATCAGACTTGTCCTCAGTCATACAGCTAGTGGGTGTCAGGAGTAGGTCTTGAGCCCAATCATTCCTCTTGCCAAGATCAGCCCTTTATCCACTATACCCTGATGCCTCATCTGCTGTCCAGAATTACCAGAACTGAAAGAGTATTTTAAAAATATTGAATTGATTAGGCTTTGGGGTTAAATTAGAAAGAAGACTGAAGTTCACTGAAACTCTTGCATTTTATTGAAAACTACTCCGAGGACTATAGTTTTAAGACCAGAAGGGATCTTAGAAATCATCGAGTGAAATCCATCCATTTTACAGTTGGGGAAACTGAGGCCCATAAAGGTGAGGTGATTTAGGAAGTAAATTGCAAAGCCAGCCCTTGAACACAAATCATTTGAGTTCAAGTCTTTCAATCAGTTCAAATCAAGACTTTCTACTCTGTCATCTTATACTTACTTACCCTGACATCCCAGGAGATTCAGTCAAAGCATGCTGAGTTGTAGCAACCAATGGGACATGGATTTTGTGCCCTATGTTATTATAGCCAGCTGTCAATGCTGGAATTGAATGAGTTGGCTTGGGAATCTGAATTTAGGTTTGGTACCAGTTTCTAACACATTGTGACCTAGGGACTATGGTCTCCCTAGCAGCAAAGCCCCAGAACAACTGGTTGCAGAATGAAAACTTCATTTGCTAAGTTTTGGTCTATCTGCTGCTTATTCACTCCTGTGATTGACTGTTGTTGTAACTGGACTGATTACTTTTGTATCAGCTATAGTAGCCTTAGAAAAGTCTTTAATTCAATTAAACGAACATTGATGGAGCATCTACTATGTCCATTTAGTTCTCTATTTACTCCAGCCCTTTTGATTTCTGAGAACCATCAGTCTGTGGCATCAAGCAAAAGGAACTTTAGAATCTTAAGTGCAAAGGCAATTTCTTGCCATTCTCCATTTGGTTCATTTTCAAAAATATCTAAAAGACCTGACAAGATCCTTCTAAAGCCCTGCTATATCTAAATAAGATCATGTCAATGTGTTAATATTCCTTAAGCTCCTTTCCAGTGGGGACTGTTTCACTGGGTCCTTTTTATCCCCTAGACCAATGCTGACCACGTGACAGGAACCTATTCCCTGCTTATTGGATTGAGTTGAATATTAAAGAAAAAAAATCCAGTGAATCTGTTCATTTGGTTTTTGTGAGATTTTCTTCCAAACTACTTTTTGAATGAGTGTACAAAGGTAAGATAGAATGAATACAAACTACTTTTTGAATGAGTGTACAAAGGTAAGATAGAATGAGTAGATAATAAAATGAGGAAAGAAAGAGGAAGCAGGACAGGAGACTGACCTTGATCTCCCAATATTGGGGGAAATAGATGTTCTTTTAGTGTACTCTTCTGTGGATGATTTCTCTTTCTATGTAATAAAATCAACTTTTTTAAAAAAAGCTTCTGTTCATAATTAAATTATTCAAAGACTCTCAAACCATAGAAATTAACTACTTTAGTAAGGCATCTGTAGAGCTTTGCCTATGGATACAGAAGAGGTGTTGAGGATGTAAATCCATGAGGGTGGCATTTTATCCACAATTTGATTCAATTAATGTGTCATATGCCCACCATGCCAAGTACTTTCCTAGGTCCTAGGATCAACGATCAAACCTAAAAGCACTTCTTGACCTCAAGAGGCTTGCATTCTATCATGGGGACTCATCATGTGCACAACTACACATGCAGAATTTATGCAGAAGAAATATAAAGTAATTACAGGAGAAGAAAAGTCCAACCCTATTGGTGGTAGCTGGAAGCTTTTTCCTTCCTAAAAGGCAGAGCTAATACTTTTTTTAAATTGAGATCCTCTACCCAGGTCCATTTGTGTATTAAAAGATTCGACCCACTGGGTATAACCAAGCACTGAGAATACAAATACAGGTCACTGCTCTGCTCAAGAAGTCTAATTATCTACCTAATACCTCCAGTATGAAACAAAACTCCACTCTTGGTGTTTCATGTCCTTCAAAGTCTGACTCCAACCTAATTTTCCTGTCTGATTTCACACCAGGCACCCACCTACACACTTTTATTTAGTAGTCTGCTCTAATTTTCTCTTAACCTTTTCTTTGGCTTTGCATGCCCTTTCTGAATTACTTTGCATTTCTGAGTACACTCATTTTCAGCCAGGGGAAGGTAAATTCCTTTCAGGCAGGGCTGCCTCATGTCTCTGTTTCCCAGAAGTTGAGGCTTGATAAGTGTTTGTTAAATTGAATCAATGCCCAAAGACTATCTGATCACCACAAGAACATAAGTTAATGAAAAGCTGTAATGATCAATGTCAACATTGCTGATAAACTTCTCCAAGAACTGAGGGGCTCCTTCCTACCCAGGCCAGAGTTTAGCTCCCATTCTGCTACAATTGACAGTAATCCTTAGCACAACCTAGCTGCCATTCTTGTATTAAGGAAGACATTTTCAGCAATACCACAAATCTGCAAAAAAAGGAGCCTGGGGACCAGAAAGGTAAGTCAGAATGAGAATGAGAGTTGAGCTCCCAAGTACCATCATCATAAATTTCCAAGAACCTGAGGAAGGGTCTGTCTGGAGAAAGGAAGGACTGTTGTGTCAATGGGAAGTTCTTTGAATACATGTCTGAGGTTCTCCAAAGAGAAAAGGGAATCAAAGTGATCATTGGTATTGTTACAGATCATCTAGTTATCTCCGGACAAAGGCACATAGGCACTTTTTCTTCTCTGGGATGGGACAGGATGGGAGAGGAGTCTTCTTCAGGTCCTCTACAGCCTGTTGCCTTCCCACTGATGAAGCGATTTCCATTCTTAAACATTGGCAAAAATGAATAAATGAATAAAGATGGATAGGATATCATTCCAACTCCCATTCCCAAATAAAAACAAATAAGAATATCTATAAGAGGGTCTCTGTGAAATTCATAATGGAATCATGGACTTAGAGCTGGAAGACACTGTACTCCAATGCTTTCATTTTACAAGTGAGGACACTGAGACCCAGGGAGAGAAAGAGACTTACTTGAAGTCACGAAAGTAGGAAGGGAAAGAGACGATTTGAACCCGAGTTCCCTGATTCCAAATCCAGTGTTCTTTTAACTTTCATCAAGCAGATACTCTTATAAAACAAATCTGAGGTAATCCAGAAGTCATTCAGTGTGGCTCTGTTGTGTCCCTGCTTTGCCTAGGGATACAATAACAAACACAAAGAAGTCCTGTCCTCAAGGAACTTACCCTCTACTGGACCTAGTCTACTTACATTTCAAGGCAGACCTAGTTAATAGCTCGTTATTTCCATAGTCTTTATGAACTGATTCTAAAAAGTAAGACTTTAAAGCCCAGTTACTATTGGTTAGCTTTCAAAAAAGATTTCCCTAGAAGAAAGCATACCTTTGTATATCATTTTCTTTCCATTGTCATTCATGTTAGAGTAGGAAAGTGCATTGTTCCTCATATCTCACTTGGGTGATTGAAGTGTGTGTGTGTGTGTGTGTGTGTGTGTGTGTGTGTGTGTGTGTGTGTGTGCACATAAAACCCCTGAAATGCTGAAACACATGTATTTTGCAAACATGTGGCCATAGGTGTTGTTCAGTGACAGGCACTTGTAGTGGAGTCGTGAAGCTAATATTTTTCTCTCCTTGCTTTGATGATATTTTTATATAATTTTATATGCTGTACAATTGAAAAATATTTGCTATTTTCATTTGTAGTACTCTGCTTAGGCTTTTTATCAGATTTGGGGACAGTTACTCTGCCAAGTTCTCCCATTGTCTCTTTTCCTCCCTCCCTGCCTTTCTTTCTGCCTTCTCTGTCTTTTTTCTCCCCTTTGTCTTCTTCTTCTCCCTACCTCCCTCTTTCCTTCCTTCTTTTTTCTTCCTTTTTTCTCCTCTTCCTCCTCCTTCCTTTTCTTTCTCTTCTTCCCTTTCTCCTCCATCCACCTTCACTCCCTTGTATTTTTCTCTTTCTTTTCTTCTCTTCTTCCTCCTGCCCCATCATTCTGCCTTCATTCCTCCCCCTCTTTTTCCTTCTCTTCTTTCTCCTCCTTCCCTTGATAGAAGCCATCTATAAACACCTAGCCAACAAAACAGCCAGTGCTCTGTTACTCCTTTCCCCTGGTATTGCAGCCCTTCCCTTAGGTGATGGAGAAGGTGGCAGAGTCCCAGCCAGAGACTGGGAAGGCTCAGATGCTCAAGAAGGGCCAACTGACTTTTGTGGGGTGAGTCTCAGGGATGGCTAGCCATGCTAAACGTGGCCTTCATTTAGTCAGTCAGCTTTCGTGTGCGTCTTAATGTTTGTTTTGGCTTTAAAGATGGTTCTTGCTCATCCCTGCTGGTGTTTTAAAATGTTCAATACAAAATATTAAGCCATATACTGAAGGTGGCAATTGACCCAGCTTTGGTCATTGATTACACTCGTGTCCAAATGAACCTGTGGGAAATGCTTAGTCTGATGTTTAAGGAAACTCTAGAGAGAAGGAGGAGATAATATCCAAACTTGAAACCCAAATCTTGCTATTTCAGTATCTCCTTGAAGGGATTCAATGGGATTTCTTTTTGCATTCTAAAGAGTTTCTTTAAGTGTATGATATTAAAAATAAATTTATCTTTAATTGAAATCGTAGAGAAGAATATCTGTATTTGGAAGAGAAAATGCACATTGTGATGTGTATCATGAGGCAAGAAAATAAGAAAAATCTATTCTAAGGGTCAACATTTTGCCCCAATGATGCTGGTTTATCCACTCAAGTGACATCTTATTGTATCTCCAAATGCAAAAATAAATACTAGACATTCATGTAAAAGAGTATTCTTGTTATCAGAAAAAAAAGCACACTTTAAAGCCATGTTTTAGTAAAGAATAAATACTTGTATGTTGCTCTGGTTACCAAATAAAAAACAGAGTTATCTGCTCAGTTGGAATTTGAATGGTGAAAGAGCTGTTTTTTTTTCCCTAACCTGTTCTTCATATCAATACAATGGTGTCTCCAATGTCCATTCTACCATATGTTTTTTTAATATTCCCCTGACCTTCATATGCATCCCTCTCATGTCCAAACACTGAGATTATGCTCATGTAAATGTACACCTAAAGTATACATAGGGTCATTGGATTTCAGATCTGGAAGTCACTTTATTGACCAGCTAGTCCAACTCACATACCTCTGCTACCCCATTTTATAGATGAAGAAATGGAGGTCCAGACAGGAGCATGCAGAAAGTAAATGGCCCAGCCTGGTTTTGAACTCATTTTAGTCACAAGTTCAGCTGTCAAGTCCTGAAATAAATTAAAGCCAGAAGTTGAGGAAGAAAGTGTCTTTAATTGAGAGATCAGGGTAGTAAATCTACCACTCTAGGGGATGTTCCATGACTGCGGAGCACAATGGATTTCCCAACCCAGATTTTTTTATACTTTTAGGAGGGAAGGGTAACATGAGGTAGTGTGAGACCCCTGTCACCCATGGTGAATTGGGCAAAGACAATTTCTTCATTCTGGCTCTTTAACCCTTCATGCCATGAATCCCAATGGAAGGGGGGGGGCAAGGACACTAGGAAGGGCTTTTGAGACTAGTCCTGCCCAAGCTGGCTTCATTTGCAGAGTAAGATCCAAGGTGTGGTTCAGATCAGTCTCACAGACATTATCGAAAGGGTGGGAAAGTTAGAGACATTCCTGAAATTCTGACATTTCTAAGACCATTTAAGATACTTGGCATGTGATATATTTCTGTCACATCTGTACCTCTATACCATACTACAGTGAGAATAATGAGTGCCTGAAGTGCTCACATGTATTTTAATTCTCAATATTGAAGCTAAAATTAGGGAATTTGTGGCAATTGGTTCCAGTCCAATGGAAATCTGTAGTGTGAATTCAAATAATATGACCCCTCCAGGGTTCTCATTGTCCTGGCTGGTCAGGAGCTAGCTGCACCTGAAGGACAATCAATACGGACTGTGTGAGTCCATATCATGTTTCCATTTCTCAGAACAGAACCATGCTTTAAGTGGTGCTGTCCAGTCTTGGGCGGTAATAGTTACACAGACATCCCAAATATACACTTCCTCACGTTCTAGCTCGCCTCCCACAGACAGCGGCTGCCAGGGGGGACACAGGCACCATCTTGCTACTCTCTTTGGTGTCTCAAACTTCTCATTCCTTGTCCTCTAAAATGTGGAGTTTGTGATTGGTCAGAACTGCCATTCCCTTCTACCAGAATGGGCGTCCGGTGCTGACTGAGGACAACTATTCCACAGTCACTATGGATTTCTCCCATTCATAGTTATGGGAGAAACTTCCAGGTCAGATTAGGGAACCACCACCCCTTTCACCCTGGTCCCTCCTCTGAATCTTACAGTCTTACAGAAATGCCTGGGGTGCTAAGAGTTAAAGCGTTTTGCCAATGTGCACAGCTTTTAGATAGCGAAGTCAAGACTTGTCCTCTGGTCTTAGTGCCTTCAGGCCTGACCTCTATCTTCTCTGTCCCACTGCCCCAAGCTCAGTAGAAGGCTCCAAATGTTGGCTCACAACATTCCCTGCTGAAATTTGACCAGATGATCTTTTCAGTTCTAGACCTGCTGACCCTTGAGTTTGACAACACTGAGTTCTCCCGTGCTCTGGGCTGGCTTTGGTGGCCTAGAAACATGAAGCCCCCTGCCTGCTTTGAGTCATCACACTGCAATACAAAAAGCTGTCAAGACACCACTTCTGTCAGGAAATCAGTACGTGCCAGTCACAAGGATCGTCCACATTCACCAGGCACTGAAGCACCTGTTAATGATTGGAACAACAATAGGGATATGTGTGGAGAGTGTTTCCAGGATAAGGATATACAGTAGATATAGCAGTGCACCTGGAGTCAGAAAGATCTGAGTTCAAATCCAGCTTCAGACATTTACTAGCTATGTGACCTTGGGCAAGTCACTTCATCTCTGTCTTCCTCAGTTTCCTCACTTGTAAAAAGGGGATAATAATAATAACACTTATCTTCCAGGGTTGTTCTGAGGGTCAGAGGAGATAAGATTTGTAAAACATTTTACCAACCTTAAAATGCTACCAATAATTGTGTACTGTACACACACACACACACACACACACACACACACACACACACCAGCTAGGTGGTGCCATGGATAGAGTGAAGGGCTTGGATTCAGGAAGGCTTATCTTTGTGAGTTCAAATTTGGCACCAGCCACTAGCTGCATGACCCTGGGCAAGTCATTTAACCCTGTTGGCCCCAGTTTCCTCACCTATAAAATGAGCTGGAGAAATAAATGGCAAACCCCTCCAGTATCTCTGCCAAGAAAACCCAAAATGGGGTCATGAAGAGTTGATATGACTGAAAAATGATGAAACAGTGTGTGTGTGTGTGTGTGTGTGTGTGTGTGTGTGTGTGTGTGTGTGTGTGTAGAGGGCCTAGACTAGAAAGGAACAGCAGGAGACGGAGAATGGTGCCTATGGTTTAGCATCAAAACCGTGAATGAGAATTGTGATTAGTAGATTATTATTAGATCTGGATTAAAGTCCTCCATCTGACTTTACCTCTGACCCGGAATAATCCACAGCCTCTCATCTCTCCCCGTCCCCTTCCCCAGACCTGTCTAGGGAAGTTAAGAGAAGATTTACTACGTGCCAGGCACTGGGTTAAAGTGCTTCACAAATACAATCTCATTTGAACCTCACTATAGCCCTGGGATAGAGATGCTCCTGTCTTAGTCACTAAAATATATTTGTTTCTGTATACACATGCAAACCTCTGTATGGACATATGCATGGATAAATACGTATGTGTATACTAAATATATACATATATGCATGCATATATAAGCCCTTGTTTTATGAGATTACAACGCTGGTGACAATCTCAGGATCACAATCCTCACCCGTGGTTTGGATGCTGTCCCGGGAGTGGGTACTGTCCTCCATCTCCTGCTGTTCCCTCTGTCTACACCTAGGCTAGACTCTCCAGAACCATCCCTTTCCCCTAATTTCCCCTGTCCTGGGTCCTCACTCAGCTCTGCCTGCCCCAAGGTCAATCTCCCATCTCTTCCCTATGCAGATAGCCCTTAGGGTTTCTGAAGACTGACTGCCAGGAGCTCCCCAGAAACTCAAGTTTCAATTAATTCACAAAAGGGAAATAATATCAAAAAGTGATTAGAAAACCTTATGGGAGGAGATCATCCTCATCTTCAATGCTGATCTCACTGAAGAGGGACACCAGCTCTTCCTTACCTATCCTTTCCTCCCTACAGATGCCCTGTCCTGCTGGAGCCAGCAGTTCCATAACTAGGAATTTTGAGCCATGGGGCATGTAGCTTACTGCACATTTCTGAGTTATGGGAGAGGGGCCAGGATGGGAGTGAGGAGGAGCTCAATTCTGCTTCATTCAGGTTTCATTCATTTCCACCTAATTATGTTAGGCAACAAGGTGATATTTCTATCTATATTATTTCTGTTATTTTATCATTCTGAATCACTGAAGATGTTCTACTCTCCAAATTCAACCTCCTGGGACAAAGCCCTAGTTGCCCACCCTAGTTCAGAGGATCATACATAGATCTGGAGATGTAAAGGACCTCAGAATCTCCCAGATCTCATAGATGAGGAGACTGAGGCCCGGCCATGTGAGATGCCTTGTCCCAAAGCCCATGGGCAGTATAAATGTCAGACAGGATTTGAACCAAGCTCTTCTGACATCAGATCTGGTCCTCTTCTCACACCACCATGCCAACTTCCCGAGTTTGCCACTCAGCCTTCATCTTGACTGAACCTAAGCTCTCAGACTTCCGACGACCATAAAGTCAAATTGCCTTCTAGGTTTTTAAAACTTGCTTCCTGGTCTTTGGGCCCCTAAGGTGAGGAGGGTATCACCCTAATTATCTCCAAAAGGTCAGGCTAACTTCTAAGAGGGTTCTGACTCCAGGCCCTTGGAGATAACTAGAGTGCTGGGCCTGGAGTCATAGAGACCTGAGTTCAAATTTAACCTCAGACTGGATACCCTGGGCAAGTCACCTAAACTGTCTGCCTCAGTTTCCTCATCTATAAAATGAAGATAATGCTATCACCACCCTTTAAGTATTGTTGTGAGAATCAAATGAAATAATATTTGTAAGATGCTTGACTCAGAGCTCAGGCACAGGGGGTACTATTTATGTACTTAGTAAGTCCTGACTATCACTCTCATTTGCCCCTCATCACCTCTTGCCTGCACAGTGGTGATCGCCTCCCGCTTGGTGTCCTTGCCTTCCATCCCTCTCCTCTTTAAAGAGAAATCCCGAGTTCCCAGCTGAAGAAGCTCCAGTTGACCCTTATCGCCCCTGGGATCAATCAACATTTGTTAAACGCCTCCTAAGTACTGGATAAAATACAAAACCCTGTTTGGCATTTCCAGCCCTTCAAAAATGGCCACTGACCTATCCTTCCTGATTCCACATCACGGCCCCTCTACCCAAACTCACCTGCAGGCTGTTCACAACTGCCTTTTCTTTGCACAGGTTTTCCCTCCTCCATAAGCTGGAGTCGTTCTCCCTTTTCACCTCCTCATCTGGGAACCCTCAGCTCCATTTAAGACTTAGCTTCCAGGCTCACCTCCTAAAAGAGGCCTCTCCGGGTCTTCTTGCCCCCAGTCACCTTTTCTCCTCTTTGTGTATGTTGTGTGTCTGCATGCAGTTAAGAGAGTCCCTCTTCCCCAGTAAAATAGCGGCAGGCGTTTGGTCTTTGTTTGCCCTTGGTACCCTCAGGACTTAGCACTGGCCCTGGCACCCGGAGCTGAAGAAACAGAATCACACAAGTTCAAGAGTTGGAGTGGATTTTTTGCCTATTTTATCCAACCCACACCCCAGAGAATCCCCCAGGGCATGCCCATGAAGCCATGGCTTGGCTAGGCTTTGCTTGCAGATCTCCAAAGAAGAGGAGCCCACCTTCCCTAGAGGCAGCCCGTTCCACTCCAGGCAGCTCCTACCCCAAGGTTTGCCTGACATTCAGGCAGATCCAGCTTCTGGTGGCTTTCACCTATGGCCAGCTCTATGCTTCCACCCTTTGTAGACAAGCAGAATGCAGCAAATCTTTCTGCTATGTGATAGCTACTTAAATATCCAAGCCCAGCCTGTATGGCCCCAGAGACTCTCTCCTCCAGGCTCAACATGCCCAGTTATTGCAGCCTCAGAAGTCCTGGACCAAAGGCTCTTCCTTCACCATCTTGGTTGTCCTTCTTTGCATATTCTCAAGCTTATCAATCGTTGTTCAGTCACATCCAGCTTCTTTGTGAACCAAGTTAGTGTTTTCTTGGCAGAGATACTGGAGTGGTTTGCCATTCCCTTCTCCAGCTCATTTTACATATGAGGAAACTGAGGCAAAGAGGTTTATACAGCTAGTAAGTTTCTGAGGCTGGATTTGAACTCAGATCTTGATTCAATCCACCGTGCTGTAGCTCCTCTGTCACTGGGAAGCTTATCGATGCCCTTCTTTAAATGCAGGATCCAGAATAGAACACCCCGTTTAAGCTGTGGGCCAACCAGAACACACCTCTCAGCACCTGGAAGCCTGGCTTCTCTTAATGCGCTCCTAGATTCTATTAGCGTTTTGGGTCGCTACATCACTCCACTGACTCCTGCTGAGCTCGTCGGCCACTAAACCCCAGTTTGCACAAATTCCTACCAAACTAATCCGCCTCCATCATGGACTTAGAGAGCTGATATTTTGTGCCCATTTATGCTGATGGAATTTCCTAGTGCCAGATGCAGCCCAGAGTTCCTGCCTGTTGAGATCTGTTTGGATCCTGCCTCTGGCCTCTAGCTAGGAGCAGCTTAGATGGGGCTGTGTAGAGAGCCCTAGGTGAGCCCCAGGTGAGCCCCATACTAGATATGTGACCCTGGACGAGTCACCTAACCTCATCCATAAAATGGGGATAATAATAGCACCCCCGGGTTGTTGTGGGATCAGACGAGATGATGGTAAAGCCCTTAGCACTGTTCCTGGCACTCAGAATGCCCTAATAATGTGATTGTCCTCACGATAGTCATCATGACTCATGCTAGCATCCCGTTTGCAGGTCTGTGGAGCAGGTTATCATTGTCACTGACTTTATCCAAGTCACTGAAAAATATGTTGGCTTGACTTGAATTGCCTTCCTGTGACCTCGTGCCTACTGTCTCTGTCCCCCTCAGATGTGAGCTTCAGAGCACTCCTTGGGGCAGTGACTGCTTGCATTGCTCTGGAATTACTCAGAACAAGGACTCAGATGGAGAGGGGACCTTAGAAGCCAGCAAATCCAACCCTTCATTTTAAATAGGAGGGAACAGAGGCAGAGAGAGGCAAGGGACTAGGCCAGGGTCATCTGAGGGAAGATATGAAGCCAGGTTGTCCTGACCCCAAGTTCCATGTTCTTTGCTTTCTGGGTTGCTGTGCAGCCTCCCGTCATCAGCTGGGAAGCTAAGCTCCCCTCCAATGAAATTTGTTTCCAATTCAGTCAGCTTACACATCTTCCATTCAACAGACCTTTATTCATTTCTTGTTAGTCAGATAATAAGCATGAATTAGGTACCTATTATGTGGCAGGTGCCTATTATGTACAATACAATGTGCTCCAGGGCTGGGGAACCTGTGCCCTCCAGGACACATGTGGCCCTCTGGGTCCTCAAGTGTAGCCTTTGACTGAATCCAAACCTCACAGAGCAAACCCCTTCATAAAAAGATTTGTTGGTAAAACTTGGACTCAGTAAAAAGTCTGAGCCTGAGGACCTAGGAGGCCACATGTGGCCTTGAAGCCACAGGTTCTCTGCCCCTGAGACCATGAGGACACAGTAAAAATGCCCAGACTGCCTCCACAATTAAAGAGCTTGCATTTTATTGGGTATGTGGATTAAAAAAGACAGTTAAATGACATCCCCAAACTCCACTGATATTATCAGTGAGTGTTCCTTCCCAAAATGCAGATGCATCACATCCTGTGACTTGTCATAGGTGGTCTCCCTCATGCCCAGGGTCATGTTTACTTTCTCTTGACATTGTGGGGATGCAAATGGAAGGGGATGCAGTAGCTGCCAATTTGGGAAAGGAGAGGGCACTTGCAATGAATGGATCACAGAAGGTGTCATGATAGGTGATACCTGAATTGAGACAGGAAGCAAGGTCCAGATTCTGAAGGATGAGGCTGGAGATGGAGGGCATTCTGGATGGCCTGCACGAAGGGATGGAAACAAATGATGAATGGAACACGTGCTTCCTTCAAGGAACAGCTCTAGTCCACTTTGTGTAGAATGTAGCATATACTGATGGATATAGTAGGACGTGACCAGAAAAATTGTAGGAGCCTTTAAATGGCAGACCAAGGAGCTTGTATTTGCTCCTGGAGGCAATGGGGGACAACAGGAAGCCTTCCCAACATAGGAGGGATATGGTGAGACTTGTGCCATAGTGGGGATCTTCAGCCAGCTGTGTAAGGGACAGATTGAAGACAAAGGGCATATGGGAATGGAATTCCCCAATTAGGAGCTATTGCAATAGTCCAAGAAAGGGGTCATGAGGGACCTGAACTAGCTGTGAGAGTGGACAGAAGAAAACAAATGAAAGAGACATTGTAGAAATAGAAACAGTTAGACTTGGCAACTGATTGGATGTGGAAGGGGTAGGGAAACAGATCTAGATGAGGGAAAATTGTTGTGGTACCCTCAACAGAAAAATGGAGGAACTGTGGGTTAATGGAGAGGAGGGGGATAATGAGTTCTCTTTGAACATGTTCTTGAGATGCCAGTGGTGTATCTGGGTAGAGATGTCCAGTGGGAAATTATCAAGGTCAGGCTGGAGTTCAGGAGAGATTCAGACTGTGTATATAAATATGGAAATCACAGAAAATTAGAATCCTAGATCTAGACCTGGAAAGGGCATCAGAGACCACATAGTCCAACCCCTTAAATTTACAGATGGGAAAATCAAGACCAAGATGCATAAAATTGTTTGCCCAAGGGTACACAAGTACTTAGTGTTGAACCTGTCCCTCTGACATCAGAGGCAGGGTGTTTTATATCATATTATGATATCTACCTCATCTACATAAAGATGATAGTTAAATATATATGAGTGAGTTAGACCAGCAAGGGAAAGAACATAGAGAAAGAAGAGCAGAGGGCTCAGGACAGAACCATGGGAGATGGCCATGCTAATTGGGAGACATCATATGCAGGGGAAGAGAATCAAGAGAAGTTTACTTCCCAGGAGCCAAGGGAGGACAGAGTATCTAAGAGAAGAGAGTGGCTGATGATGTCCAAAGCTATACAGAAGTCAGATAGGGCAAGGACTGAGAAAAGGCTGCTGGATTTAGCCACAAGGAGATCAGAACACAAGCAGGAAAGGGGGAAGAACTGAATGAATGGTGGGGAAATGGAGGCTGGAAATGGAGAAAGAGCAGAGTGAAAAAAAGGATGATAGCTTGACAGGATGTGGGGTCAACTGAAGGCTTTTTAGGGATTAGGGAGACTGGACATGGTTGTAAATAATGGGGAAAAGGAGACCCTTATAAATTTCCTTAAGAGTTTTAGTAGATTGTAAACTCCTTGAGGGCAGGCCCTGCCAAAAAGCTCAACATTAGAAATGGATAGAATTTTATTGGTGGAAACAAAATAAAGAATAGATATTACCATCAGCTTTTCCACTGTACCCTAAGGACTATGGGACCTTTCCCTCTGGCTTGCAGCTGAAACCTTCACAAATTTTCTCCCCATTAGAAGGTGAGCCCCACGAGGGCAGGACTGTCTCACTTTTCTATTTGTCTTCTAAATGCTTCGCAGGGTGCTTTGTACATGGCAAACACTTGATAAATACCTTTTCATTCTGTCATTTTGTCTATCTCCAGAACCTAGCACAGTACCTTATATGTAGTAGGTCTTTAATAAAGATTTCTAGACCTAATTTGATGTATTTTCCTACCCTTTGTGCTCTCTCCTTGTTCCCCTAGCCTGCAGTCAGCTGCATCAATGCATAACTGATCTGATTTCCATAGCTTGCTATAGTTCAGAACTGAACCACTTATTTCTGGCCTTAGGTCTCAGAAGGCCTTGAATTCCTTGGCCTCAGTGACAATTCCCTTTGCAGCTGACCTCACTTTTTGGAAAGAATAACTTAACCTTGCATTGTGGATAAAGGGATAACTCAATGATTGATTGGGAAACATGAAACCATTTCAGGTTTATGCCTTCACATCAGTGGAGGCCAGTGATGGAAGAGTGATATGGAATGGAAGCCCTATCACTCATGACAGACCATTAGAAATGACATGTAATTGAAAAGCACCATTACCAAACAGGGTTTTCTACCCCAACTTAATTTTTGATGGCTATTTATGACCACTGGCTGAGAAAATGTCAATATTTTTAAAGACACATGAGGGACACACTATCCGTGGTCAGGACCATATGTGAAGGTTTGCTATCTTGATAGGACCTGACAGAGCTTCTCTTAAATTGACTGGCATGGTCTTTGAGGATTCTGAGTCATGTCCATAAAGTATTTGATGAAGAAAAGTATTTTTTCTCCTGTTTCCATGTGGTTTCCCTACAAATAGGACATCCATTTTAACTATTTATCAAACATAACTTGAAAAAAATACCCCACATTTATCAAAGGTCCCTTCTTCCTACCATCTCTACCTTTCCACACCACCCTTTTGGTCTTGTTACCTTCTTGACTTGTAGAGTCAGTGAGGGGCCCAGCACATGATTTCCCTGTCCTCCTTTAGTGATTCTATCTGTAGCCACCATTTCCAAAGAAAATGATCAATCGCACTCACTTCCCCATACCCCCTGCCATGTTTATGCTTTTGCCCTTCCTCAGTTTTTCTGCTATGCTTCCTGACAGGAAGGAGATTTTAATCAAAGTGCAGTGCGCCTTTACAAAATGCATTCCTACTGTTAGGTAATGCCCAAAGATCACACTGGATATGAATCTTGAGATTCAAGTGGTTGGTCAAATGAATCAATGCATAGAATATATGGTTGGTTGATTGTTGTCTTCATTCTTGAAAGGACCGAAATGACCTCTCTGACTTATGAGCTCAGAATGTTCTATCATAGATCAAGCACAAATAGTTCTCATGAGCATTTGGGGTGGGATGGATCTAAATGTGTGCATTTCACATTTCTTTTGAGCTGCTAAAATTCTGCTTTGCTCATGGAACACTGCACCTTCTTTGATGCAGGCATGCCATGCTGGTTGCCTTGTGCCAGTGTCTCCCATGTCTCACAATCAATTCCAAAATTCTTCAGAAAGTGTCCTTGCTTTACTTCTTCTGATCTCCATATGAGTGCTTGCCTTGTGTGAGTTCTACACAAAACAGCCTTTTAGGCAAATGTATGTTTGTCATTGAAACAAGATGGCCAGTCCACCCAAGTTGGGATCTCTGCAATAGACTGTGAATGCTTAGCAGCTCTGCTCCAGAAAGGAGCTCAGTGTCCAGTACCGTATCCTGCCAGGTGATCCTTAGAATCTTCCTAAAGACAATTCAAAGGGAAGCGATTCAGCTTCCTGGCATGGCTCTGGTAGACTGTCCAGGTTTCACAGGCAGACAACATTGAGGTCAACACAATGGCTCTCTTGATCTTCAGTTTGTTAGGCAGTCTAATACTTCTATCCCACAGGCTCCTTTGGAGCCTCCCAAACACTGATCTAGCCCTGGAAAGGTGTGCATCAACCTCATCGTCTGTGTTCTACCTACATCTTAAATGTGAAACAAAGTCGGCCAAGTTCTTGGGAGGTTCAATGGGCTCATGGACTTTTACAAAATAGAAGCTGGTCCAGTGGGATGTACAGAGCACATGGAGGAAGATGTATCTTTAACTGGTAACTACTTGCCTGTTTATTCCACCCTCACCCCATGGTAATTTAGAATTTTTAGGCCTTTATGTCATAAGTCTTTTTCTTCCTCTACTTATAATCCTAGTGTTTATCAGAGCCTAATGATTCTAAAATCACTTGATTGTTTTTATAAGCTTACTGAAACAGGACAGTGTGGTCCAGTGGAAAGAGCTCTGCCTCTGGAGTCACAGCACCTGGATTCAGATTCTACCCTCTCTATAGAATGATGGCATCTGGGGTTCTTTCCAGAAATAGGATTATAGGCTTAGGATCCATTGGGATACATTCATATTCTTTTTTTTTTTTTTTTGCTTTTTGGAGGGCAATTGAGGTTGAGTGACTTGCCCAAGGACAGACAGCTAGTTTTTGTGTTAAGTGTCTGAGGCCAAATTTGAACTCAGGTCCTCCTGACTCCAGGGCCGGTGCTCCATTCATTGCGCCACCTAGCTGCCCCAATACACTTGTATTCTTGTGAGATGTTTTTCTGAAAGCCATATTTCCTCACTCAAGATATTCACATGGTTTTAAAATTGATTAGATGAAAACTTGTGATAAGTAATAATTCATCATTCCATAGTGTGTTACAATTTACTAAGTGCTTTAGACATATAAGGCAAACAATGAGAGCCTGGGAGTTAGGAAAGAGCTGGGCCGCAATTCTGTCCCTCATCACACTCATTAGCAGGTGAGCGGAAGTCACCTTACTGCTGAACCTCAATTTCTTCACCTGCCACAGGGGTATAATAACATACAGCACCTACTTATATTATATAATAGTAATAATAATAATAGTACCTACTTCATAGGACTTTTGTAAGGATTAGATGAGATGATGCTTGGGAGGTGCTTCGGATGTGTTGAGTTTGTTATCATTGTTCATATTATTACTGTCATTAATATCATTATCTCATTTGATCAAAGGAGGAGGCCTGAATTCCCCTTTGTCTTTACTTTCCCTGTTCTTTGTCTCATAACAGGCATAAAGCGACGTCCTCATGGCTCCCCAGCCCCAAGCACAGGCTCCTCAAGTCGCCTGACTTTGCCAGGTCAGTCCTCAGCAGCGTACCCTGGTATATTGGACATGACTCTACTGAGGCCCTGAATGGTCCCCAGTTGTTGAGCTGAACACTCTATGAGTGGGAGCTCCGGGCCCTCACACATCTAGGCTGTATTACACTGATATATACATATACATGTGTATATGTGTGTATGTATTTACATAGACTCATAGCTCCATTTCTGTAATCCCAACATTGATGCCCTCTGGGAAATGAACATAGACCAGCCTTTGTCCCTTATGAGTCTTCAGCCTGCATTTATTAAGCATCTCCTTCCTATGGGTTAGGTGCTATGCCAAGCTCTCACTCTCACAACATTATGGTGACCAGAAAGAATAAAATTATGAAGTTCCTCGAATGAACTGGGCAACTTGGTAATAACCTCAGGAGTACAACTATTAAAGTATAAATTTAAGTAACATTCTTGAAATGCTTTTGAAAATACCTCTCATGTAGTTATTTGAAAAGATGATTCATTCTCTTAATTCTCTATCTACAGTTGACTGAACAACCCCATAAATTCAGAGGTTCTCCCTTTCTCCTTTCCTCCCCTTCCCTCTCCTCTCCTCCCCTGTCTTCCTCTCTATCCTTTCCTCTCCTTTCCTCCCCTCTTCTCTCCCATTCTCTCTTTTTTCCCTTTCCCAGCCCTCTCATTTCCTATCCTGTCCTGTCCTCCCCTCTACTGCATCCCCATCATCTCCCCCCCTCTCCTTTCCTCCCCTCCCCTATTTTTTCCCTTCCTCTCTTCTTCCCTCCCCACCCCTCTACTTTTCTCCCCTCTCCTCCTCTGTTGGCCACTCTATGAAGAATGCCAGTATCTGAAGACCTCCACCTTCTGGTTGCCACCTTGCCTGTCTAGCCTTACCTTCCTTCTCTCCACTTATTCCAGACTCCAGCCACCTCAGATTATTCACTGCTTTCCAAACTTCCATCACATTAAGAGACCCCGTACCTTTGTTCCTGCTATACCTTATGGCAAAAATGTCTTCCCTCATTTTCTTCCCCTGCTCAATTCTTCCTTGTCCTTGAAAGCCCAGCTTCAATGTCAGGAAGCCTTCCCTGGACCTCACCAGCTTGTGATGACCGTCACCATGTCACCTACAAATCACTGGCTCTGCAGCTCTCTGATGTTTATACCATGAAATGGCAAACACCTTTATCATTCATGGCATCTTATCCTCCTAGAGGGTTACAAACGCTAAGACAGCAAGGGCTAGGTTTCAGCAGGACATTTTCTTTTCCTAATACCCTGTAGGTGTTTCACTAATATTTGATGAGTGACTAATCCTTTAAAATAACAAAAAAGAAGGCGGGTCTGAGGGCTGTCTTTCAATGAACCTAGGCAAGCTTGGTGTAGCTGGATGTGGCTCTGCCTCATTTCTGTTTAGCTTTCTTGGGTTTCAGGAATCAGGGTTTTGAAAGCTAGGCTTCTGTTTGTTGTTTCTTGTCGGGAAGGGCTGCTTTGGCATTGGCTGAACCTCTATAGGGTTGTGGGTCTTAGTTCTTCAAAGGAATACTAGCAGTCATTACTCTAACTATATTCTCATCAAGCTGATGGAGGAGTTATGGAAATAATTGGTTTAGGGGGAAGGGTGCTGACTCTGGAGTCAGAGAACCTGGCCTTAAATCTTACCTCTGTCCTCAGCACCTCCCTTCCCTGGGCCTCAGTTTCCTCATCTGTAAAAGAGGGAGCTAGATTAGATGAGCTTTGAGGCCCCCTCCAGATCAAGACCAATGGCCTTATGATGTAATGGCTCATCTTTTCTGGTCAAGAGGAGAAAGATCAGGACAGAAGCTGAAGTGGTTTGAGATCCGTGGAAGAATACCATTACATAAATATCATAGGATCTAAGGATATGTTCCTAGAAAGATAGCATGGCCTAGTAGTTAGGGTAGAGAACTTGGAAACAGCAAGAGCTGGGCTCAAACCCTGCTTCAGACACACTAGCTATGCATCCCTGCCCAAGTTATTTTCATCTCTAAGCCTCAGTTTCTTCATCTGTCAAATGGAGCTAATGATAAAGCAGTGCTCATCTCACAGGGCAGGAGTGAAGATCAGGCAAGATAAGGTCTTAAAGAACCCTGAAGCCAACCAGGATGGGACCTAGTATAGGCAGGTGGTCAGTGTGTCTACCCAGATTAACTCATCATGGACAGTCAGAAGACACCAAGCAAGGTGCCAGGGTAGGAAATCTGATCAACACAATTTATTAGGATAAGGAAGGGAAATAGGAGACATTACTAGTCAGTGGATTTCTACTTAAGGCTTGCAAATTAGAGTTAATGGGCTTCTATAAAAATTTGGCTGGAATCTAATAGTGAAGATCAAAGCAAAGGGAGTGAAGGGAGGGAAGCATCATGAGAAAAGGTAAGAAATCAATAGAGAGAGAGCCCTAAGACAGACTCCTAGGCTGAACTTCAGAGGCAGCCAGGCAGTGTAGTGGATGGAGCACTGGAGTTGGAGTCAGGAAGACCTGAATTCAAATCCTGTCTCAGACACCTACTAGCTTGAGTGACCCTGGGCAAGTCACTTAACTCGTGTGCCTCAGTTTCCTCAACTGAAAATGGAGATAATAATAGCACCTGCCTCAAAGTGTTGTGACATAATATGTCAAATACACTTCTGTAGCAGCAAGACTTTGACCATGTACTTTGAAAACTGATGTGACTGATTGAGTTAACTTAAGAGTGACTATTTTTTGATTTTACTGATAAGTGACTGAGTTAACATTTGCCCCATGAGTGGAAGACTTGGACTATTGTACTTTGAAATTATATTGTGATATTTTTATGTACCTGGAAAATGTGACCTAAGAGATATTTAGTACTAATTTAAATGTAAATTGTGTATGCTTTGGGCATGAAAGATCTTGGGGCAGAATGTAATGGAAATGCAGATTTAAAGATCTTCCCTGCCCCTAGACCCTTTGATTGACTTAAGAGACTTTGATTGGCTTAAGAGACTCTGAAAACTTTCCTTGATTTGAAAATAAACTCTGCCTCCTAATAGGCTGAATGGAACCTATGGTAGGAGGCTTGGTTTTCAGGAATGACCACACCTTGAGGCTGTGTGATTGGGCAGTGGGTCAAGAGGGTGGTTACATTCTCTGACCCAGGATAAAGCTATATAATTCCTGATGTAAGGCTTTGCTTTGGGGCTCACTTTGAGAAGTGTTATGTGATTTGACCAGATGAGACTCTGGGAAGCCACTTTGAAAAACCAGATGTTGATGCTTCCCTCTCTGGTAACTGCGATTTGGTATTGATATAATGGTTGGACAGTTTGGAAGCCTGTCTGTTTGATCTGTCTGTTTCTCTGTTTTGAAACTTCTGTCTGTATACTCTGAAGTTTGGGGTGCTGACCTTTTCCCCCTGAACTAGGTGATATATGTTTGTTTGATTAAAGTAAGCTTGTTAACCCATTTTGAGTTGCTTTCCTTTTGAAAAGCAGATCTAAGAACCTGTGTTGGCAGCCACCCTGGGGATGTTGGGGTGCTTGCTGCTACAACTTTTAACTTTAAAGGGCTACTTAAATGGTAGCCATTGTGTATAGGAGTGCTAACATCCAGAATGAGCTGAGTCTGGAAGCATAGGAGAAGGCCTTATATCCATTTATTTTTAATTTTGATCATGTCGTGGGAAAGAGGAGGATCTAAGAAGGGGTAGAATCGCTGCTTCAGATGAATTGGGTGAGGGTAACAGGTGACAAAGAGAAATCAAAGCTACTTAACTCTGATTCATCTATTTTCTATGCCAAGAAGAGGAAACTTAGTCATGAAAAAGCTAGACATGAATGCATAAGTGAAAGAAAGATGTTATTTAAGCTCTTACTATATGCAAATTAAGGCATCTAGGTGGCCTAATGGATAGAGCCCTATCCTTGGAGTCAGGAAGACTTGAATTTAAATCCAGCTTCAGACACTAGGTGTGTGACCTTGGGCAAGTCACTTAACTTTGCCTAAATTCTTCATCTGTAAAATGAACTGGAGAAGGAAATGGAAAACCACTCCAGCATCTCTGCCAAGAAAACCCCAAATAGAGTCAAGAAGAGTCACACAAGAGTGAAAAAAGACTAAATAAACATTCAGATTATACTACTAAGCATCCATGGTGTAGAAGGTAAAGCAGAGAGAGACCCTGCTCTCAGGGATCTCACATTCTAATATGGGAGAAGACACACATGGGAGACTTCAGCTGCCAATCAAATACAAAGGTCTGGAGATCCTTAGTGTTCAGGGCAAAATCAGAGGGCAATGTATCTTCTTTAAAGCCTTTTCTATTAACAAGATCATGCCAAGGGTGGCTAGGTGGAGTCAGGAGGACCTGAGTCCAAATCTGGCCTCAGACACTTAACACTTACTAGTTGTGTGACCTTGGGCAAGTCACTTAACCCCAATTGCCCTGTTTCCCCCCTCCAAAAAAAAAAAAAGCAAGACCATGCCAGTTTCTACAGTTGAACCATTTGCTGGTGCCAAGGACTTTGGTGTTGAGAATTTTCTTCTCTGGGTCTTCAGTAGCTGTAGCTGCTGAGGAGACAGGGATGCCACAAGGAGGAGCTGACAGGCCACATATCCATAAAGATTTCATGGTTGAGGGGGCCACTGTGAAAGCAGGGTCCATGGTCTGGGGGACACTGATGTTCCCAGGGCTCTTGGACTTTCCTATTGGTGGCATTTGGTTGGTGATTGGTACTGGTGATGGTAGGGAGTATCCCAGGCTGTCTCCACCATGGTCCAAGGGGAGATGGCTATTGAGATGGTTTGACCTACTTTGCCCTGATTTGCCTCTGCCTGTCCTTCCCTTAGGGTGTTGCTGCTTCAGCTAGGCTGGTTTGCCTGCCTAGTGGTGGTAGGTCCTTTCTTCCCAGTAGCTGTTCCCATCAACAGTTGCTATAGGGTTCAGTCTGGAAGCAGATTTATTTGTCTGAGGGCACAGCTATTCTCAGGACTCTTGAATTCAGGGTTCTGGGATGTTTTTTACAAGAGTCTGAAGGGGTAGCAATGATTTGATCCAGCTGGCACATTCTATCTTCCATCCATCCTGCAGGGAGAATGAGGTTTTAAGAAGGCTGGTTTGCCTAATAGAGGCATGAAAACAAAATGAATGAAATGGCAAGAAAACACCAATTTGTCCTCAATAAGCTCTCAGTAATTGTTACCAATAATGAAAATCACTAAGCCATGATAGCCCAGCCTGGAGGAACAACTGTACATTCCAGGATACTGCAAGAATGAGCAGTTTTCCATTCAGAAAACCACAAGGTTACATAACGGTGACCTCTGACCCTTCATGTCTATCAATGGCAAAGTAGCCTCCCAGGTGATATCCTTCCTATGAGCCCCTCCAGCAGCCTTTCCTTCAAGAGCCAGCCTGAAATGGCAGAGGAGTGGGGAAGTAATGTCTCACTGCTGAAGCAAGCCACTGCCATCCTTCCTGACCTCTAAGGACTCAGGGCCTCCATTGGTATCCAGTCCCAGGCTGCTTCCTCAGGGAGCCTCAGCCAGGCCATTGGCCTGAAGGGATCCTTAGATTGGCAGGTACAGTACAACCTCTCTGCTGGGCTCCTTTCCTGTAGAAGCTCCTTGCTGTGTAGTGACTGAGGCTACCCAAATGTGTTGTAGTTGGTGCTATAGAGCCCCCAAGCTTCCTTTGATTTGCTCTGGAGCATTCTTTAGATTGAATAAGCTTTTTTTCTCTCCCTGTCTGTTGGTCTTTCTGTGACACTGTATTTTTCCTGTTTTTAGGTGATTATGGATAAAACAGCCTGCCTGAAGAACACCCCACAGAGAAGTGGCCTAGTCTGCTCTTGGAAAAAAAACATTTTAAGAAGTACAAATTTATGAAAAAGCAAAACACTGAGTACAGGATAATTCCTAGAGGAGTTCATTTCAAAATGTGATGCTGCATCCTCCCCGAATTGGTTCAGGTTAATCATTCAGGTGTGAAGATGACTGCCAAACAGTCTGCTACATAAGGTGCTCTGTGAATTCGTATGTTCAGATTAAGAATTCAAGGGTCTTCCTGAGTAGAGCTAAAACTAGGGTGGGACAACCAGGATTGTGGACCAGAGCACCAGGATTTAGAGGATACAGACAGACATGCTACATTTTCACTTGTCCAGAAACAACTAAGCACCCAATTAGCAAGAATTGTTCTTTAAAATAGGACACTATCAAGGTAATCACATTAATAGCTCTCATCTGTGAACTACAATAATAACCAACTCATTCTCATTTAAAATTAATTAGCCTTAATTACTCTTGTATGATTTTTTTACACCACTAGTCATAAAGATGATTGGAAGCCATAGTTCTTACTGATTGTCTTAGACATCAGCACTGTCCCTTGGAATCACATTCAAACAGAATGCAGGTGGCCACTTACCTTAAGTGACGAGACTCCCCCAAATGAACTTTTACAGAGGCCCTTCTACCTTCCAAGTTCAGTTTGGTGTCTTCACACTGACCATTCTTTCAACTGAGTGGATCAGATTCCCCTCCAAACTTCCTCAACAAGATGTGAAATGGTGATTAGTTATTGATTCAGATTTGCACTCTGTACCTGGAGACAAAAAGATCTGATTTCAAATCCTATCTCAGACACTTAATATCTGTGTGACCTTTAACCTTTGAACTTCAGTTGCCTTATCTGAAAAATGTGGATAATAATACCTGTAAACATAGTACAGAGATTTGTTGTGAGGTTCAAATGAGATAAAAATATGTAAATTACTTTGCAAATATAAAATGCTATATAAATATCACTAGGTTCTGACTCATTATTTGTGAATATTTTCTTTTTATTTATTTATTTTCTAATTTTTATTCAGCACTAGATGGCTTAGGTTTTGTTTGTTTTTACAATGATGACTTTGTAATATAATTTAAGATCTGGTGAGTTTAAATTGCTTCCTTTTATTTTTCAGTATTTCTCTGAATATGCTTGGCTTCTTAATTTTCATTTTATGAATTATTTTATGCAGTTCTTTGACTTACACCATTTAATTATGTTTGATATAGAAATAAATTTATAATTGGATAATATTGTTATCTTTATTGGGTCAACCAAACCATGTTCCATGAAGGTATATCCAATTATTTAGTTATTCTATTTCCACCAGAAACTATCCATAGTTGCCTGTATATAAACCTTGTCTTTATACTGATAAATTAATTTACAGATAGTTAATATACTACGTTGTTATTATGAATTATATTTCTCTTTCTATATTTTTATCTTGGTGATATGTGGAAATCCTGGTGACTCTGAGTTTGTCCAAGATAGCTGAAAATATTTTTTATCAAAATATATTGAATTACATTGTTTTTTCCTAAATGAATTACAATATTTTCTGCTAAAAAAGAATGGGAATCTTTAGAATCCAAATATTTTAGGATGCAAATAATGCTGATTCCTTTCATTTCTTTCCTTGTCTTTTGTGATAGCTCATAGGTCTAGGTCTATGTGAAACAATAGAAGTGAGCAGGTCAGGTGAGTTTTATACCATTACTAAAGTCAAAGTTCCTTTTTGACCCATAATGCCCAATTTTGATTTAGGTAAGTGTTATTTATGGTACTGAGACAAAAATTTTCCCATTGATATTGCATTTTATCGATGGCTTTTTCTATCTACATTTATATTATTCTATGGTTTTATTATTTTATTGTAGATGTGATTTTTGTGTTATTTTTCTTAATTATGGAGCTATCTTTCCATTCCTGGTGTATGTCCAATATTAATAATAATGAATCTAGCTTATTACTATTATTATTTCTTCTATATGTCCAAAATGCACTTAGTGAACACAGTCTATGAATGTATAAATACATATATGAATATGCCTGTATTATATTATGCCAGCACTTAATTTAATACTTAGCATGAAAATCAATTGATAATATTCTTTTCTAATTTTCTGAATCTTATCTCTATGAATATTATTACTATGCCCCTGCCAGTGACACATTTGAAAGATTGTGGAGAACAGGAAAGATAGCATAGGAATAGAGAATGGAAAATGTTTCCTTGATTTTCACAAAGGGGAAGTTAATGTGATCTTCAAACTAAGGGCCAGTGAGTTTGATTTCACTTCCTGGCAAAGCTCTAGAAAGTATTGTTAAAGGGCTGGTTTGTGAACATCTACAAAAAGAAAACAGTGATGACACAGGGAAAGCATGGATTGTGCCCAACTAACTATCACTATTTTTGACAGGACTAACAGACTGATGATGTTTAGCATTGCCCAGAAAATGATTTCACAATAAAGCTTATGTATCTCTTAAATTTCAGAATATCACGTTCTAAATTTTATCCTTTACAATTTTTGTAGAAAAAAAATCTTGTGAAATTCCAAGTACTATTTTTAGATATATGAAGTTTCTTCCTCTCCTTCCATGCTTATGATAATCTTTTTGTTTTTGTAGTCTTGAAGTTTGCCAATTATGTGCCCTTGGCATTGAATTTAAGGGTCTTCCTCATTGACATCTGGTGAATTCCATTTGAAATCTTGTATTTTTGATATTTCTTATGCCTTTATGATTTCTTGAAATATAATTGTGGAATTGTTTTATTTTTTTTTAACAAGGATAAACTTGATATTGTATTTTTTCTAACTATATGTAAGAACAATTTTTAACATTCATTTTTAAAACTTTGAGTTCCAAATTCTCTCTCTCCTTTCACCCCTTCCTGAGAAGTCAAGAAATCTGATATAGACTATATATGTGTAGTCATGCAAAACATATTTCCATATTAGCCATGTTGTGAAAGAAAATAGACTGAAAAAAAATCCAATCCCCCCCAAAAAGAAAGAAAAATAAACGCATTTAAAATATGCTTTGGTCTGCATTCAGACTCTTATCAGTTCTTTCTCTGGAGGTGGAGAGCATTTTTTATCCTAAGTCCTTTGGAATTGTCTTGGATTATTGTATTGCTAAGAAGAGCTAAGACATTCACGGTCGATCATGATGTGATAGTGCTATTGCAGTGTACAATGCTTTTCTGGTTCTGCTCACTTCACTTTGCATCAGTTCGTATAGGTCATTCCAGGTTTTCCTGAAACTTTTCTGCTCATCATTTTTATAGCATTTCATTACAATAATATACTAGAACTTGTTCAGCAGTTTCCCTGATTGATAAGCATCCTCTCAATTTCAGTTCTTTGCCACCAAAAAAGAGCCGCTATAAATATTTTTATACATATAGGTTTTTTTCTTTTTTCTTTGATCTTTTTGGGATACAGACTTAAAGTGATATTTCTGGGTAAAAGGGTATGCACAATTTTATAGTCCTTTCAGCATAGTTCCAAAATGCTCTCTAGAATAGTTGGATCAGTTCACAACTCCACCAACAGTTTTATATATATTTTTTATCTTTGGTCTATTTATTGTTTTTGTCTACATCACTTAAAATTCTTTTTATAGTTGAAAAATTTATTAATTTTGTTTTAGATATTTTGCATCTACTGTTGCTTCTTCCATTATGTCTTCCCGTAAAATAATTTGACTTGCTATTTAACCTATTGTTTTGTTTTTGTTTTCCTTGGATATTTCTAACCTGTTGAGCTTCATCTTCGTCTGAATTTCCTTGATTATAGTCAGTTCTTTCCTGTGATATTTTATACTAATTTCTTTTCTTCCTTTAATTACTTCAGTATGATTATAATAATTTTGTTGTTGTTTGAGAAAATTATGTCTTGGTTTCTGATTCTGATGACAATGTTATGTTTCTATGATTTTCCTCCCTGATATATTTGTCTCCACTTGTCTTAATCTATACTATCTATTTTTCATTGAAGGAGAACTTTTCTTGGCTTTGTTCATTTCTTTTAGTCATTTAAAAATCTTCCTGTGAAAATTTCTGTGTTTGGTGGTATTTCTTCCTTTCCATGCTAGAAACTCACCACAACAAATAAAATGATCTAAATAACCCACTTAAATTATCAACTCAATTACTTGCCTTAGTTCATTTATTTAGATGACTTACTGTAGCTATTCAGTATAACATGTATCTGTGTTGGTCCTTTTATATTTTGAACTTAATGGTAGGTTTCTGTGAATTAAAAACATATCTCATCTTGCAGATGGAGAGGATCAGGGAATATTTCTTGAATGAAGACATGGGTGATTTTACCTTTTAATCTAATATTTTGTAAGTGATGATTATTAGGCAAGTGGTAGAACAGAGGATAGAACACAGGGCCCCAAATCAGGAAGACCTGAGTTCAAATCCAGACTAATTAATCTCTGTTTGCCTCAGTTTCCTTTACTGTAAAACAGAGAAAATAATAGTATGTACCTCACATGGTTGTTGTGAGGATCAAATAAGATAAAATTCACAAGAAAAAAGTGCTTAGCACAGTGCCTGGTACATAGTATGTGACAGAGAAATGCTTGTTCCCCTTTCCTTCGCTTTCCAAGAGATTTAGCTTGTGAACCATTTCCAGTTGTAGCTCTTCTAAATCAATCAATCAGCAAACATTTATTTTATCTTATAGCATTTTATTTTTTTCTAATTACATATAGATATAATTTTTAGCATTCACTTTTACAAGATTTGAGTTCCAAATTTTTCTCCCTCCCTTTCCTCCCCTCTTCCTAAAAAAGCATTTGATATAGGTTATATATGTGCAATCATGTAAAAATATTTCCATATTAGTCACAGGTGTGAAAGAAGAAAGTAACCAAAAGAAAAAAAATAAAGTAGGGAAAAATAGTATGTTTAGAGCCCATCAGTTCTTTGTCTTGGATCATTGTATTGCACACAATGTTGTTACTGTATACAGTGTTTTCCTGGTTCTGCCCATTTCCCTTTGCATCAGTTCATACAAGTCTTTCCAGATTTTTCTGAAATCAGCCTGCTCATCATTTTTTATTGCACAATAGAATTTCATTACATTCATATGCCAGAATGTGTCCAGTCATTCCCCAATTGATAAATATCCCCTCAGTTTCCAATATTTTGCCACCACCAAAAGAGCTTCAGTAAACATTGATTAAATTCTTACTATCTGCCCGACACCATGTTTAGCACTGGGGGGATACAAATAATAATAGGAATACCTTACATTCATATAGCCTTTACTTCATGCCAAGCACTTTACAGGTATTATCAAATTTGATCCTTGCAACAGTTCTGGGAAGTAGGTACTATCATTATTTCCATCTTACACATGAGAAAAAAGGTAAGCAGAGGTTAAATGACTTGCCCAGGGTCACACAGCTTATAAGTATCTTAGGACAGATTTGAACTTGGGTCTTCCTGACTTTGAACAACTAGGTACAATGGAATCTGGCCTTAGACACTTACTAGCTGTGGAAACATGAGCAAGTAACTCTATTTGCCTCAGTTTCCTCATCTGTAGACTAAGCTGGAGAAGGAAATGGCAAATCACTCCAGGATCTTTGCCAAGAAAAACCCAAATAAGGTCAACAAAGAGTCAGACATGCCTGAACATAGACACTTTCTGACTTTAGGCACAGAGCTTTGCATTGTGCCACCTGCCTGCCTGATCCCTGTTCTCAAGGACCTTACATTCTAATGGAAAATCTAATGAAGACCTTGGGCTCACATCTTCTCTTCTTCCTTCCTCTAGGGAGTTAACATTAGTAGTACTCAGGTTTCTTGGACTTCCAGAAACACATCAATAAAAAATACATTGATTTTTGGTTTACCCACTGACATTCAGCATTCCAAAGTTCAGCAGAAAGAGTTAGGTGAATACACAGCATTGTTGTTTGGAATTATCAAAAATGGTATACATAGGCTCTTCCTGGGAAATGCACTGTGTTTGACATGACTGATAAGAAACAATAAATGATTCTTCTCCTGTTCGCCATGATATATTTCTTGTACAAGTGACATAGTGTTTGATCCAGGCATGTCTCTTCCAAAGATCATTTTCTGAACTTACCTTCTTAAGGGAGGAAAGCACATTGATAAATCTCATTTATCCAGTGTTTTACAGGATTTATAGATGAGGAGTCTGAGCTTCAGAGAGGTGGTGATGGGCCCAGGTGGGATTCAAACCCATGATCTCCTGACTCCAACTCTGAGACTCTATCTACTGCCTCCATTGTTATTTCTGACCTGTTTTTGTGTAGAATTCCATCAAGTTGAATTAGAAGACTCTAAAGACTGATAAAAGTAGTTTTCAATAAGGAACCTGACTTATTCCCAATGCAATTTTTTTTGGTAAATTTAAAAAAATTTTAACCTAAATGCAAAGTGAGAAAAGAAAAAATAATTTCCATGTACACAGCACTATCCTTCCTCACCATCCTTCTCACCCTATTTACCCTATGCATCTTCACTCCCCTGCTTTACTTCTACTTGATACCTTGCCCTCCCATCCCTTAACCTAGCCAACCCTCTAAGATTCCTTCCCTTATCCTCTCCTTTCACCTTAGTCCTCTGCTCTCATTTCTTTCTGAATTTAGAAGACTTTTATACACTTCTGGATATATATGTTATTCCCTCTTTTTTTTACATAGGAAGGCTTTTTTATTGAAATGTAGTGATCATTTTTTTTTTTATTTTTTTTTCCTTGATTTTCAAATTTCCTTTACTTCCCTCCCCCCTCCCCTCATGACATCATATAGTACAGTATAGGGTCTGCAAATGCATTCATATTAAACATTATTCCAATTACAAAGGCATATAGTACTAGGTGGGATGAAAGATGGTAAGGAAGAAGTACAACCAAACAATGAGAACAAGATCATTTAGTTTGCTTCCATCAGGATTCAGGCTCAGTTCTTTCTAGTTATATCTCTGGATGGCACATTTCTCACTTTCTTGAGTCATTCGGGATTAACTTATATCACTGCATTGCTGAAAAGAGTCCAGTCTGTCATAGTTGGTCGTCACAGATATGGTATGTCTGTGATTGTATACAAATTTCTTCTGATTCTACTCTTCTCGCTCAGCATCAGTTTGTATAAGTCTCTCCAGGTAATTATGAAATCCGTCACCTCCTCGTTTCTTATAGCACAATAAAATTCCATTACATTCATATACCACAACTTGTTTAGCCATTCCCCAATTGATGGGCACTCCTTTAGTTTCCAATTCTTTGCAACCACAAAAAGGGCTGCTAAAAATATTTTTGTACATATGGTTCTTCCTCCCACTACTATGATCTCTTTGGGATATAACCCTAGGAGTGGTATGGCTGGGTCAAAGGGTATGAAATTATTTATAATCCTTTGGGCATAATTCCAGATTGCTCTCCAGAATGGTTGGATAAATTCACAACTCCACCAGCAATGTATTAGCGTTCCAATTTGCCCACAACCTCTCCAGCATTTGTCACTTTCTTGTTTTGTCATCTTAGCCAATCTGACTGGAGAGATGTGGTATCTCAGAGTTGTTTTGATTTGCATTTCTCTAATTAATAGTGATTTAGAGCATTTCTTCATATGCTTATAGATATCTTTAATTTCTTTCTCTGAAAACTTCCTATTCATATCCTTTGACCATTTCTCAATTGGGGAATGACTTGTATTCATATAGATTTGGCTCAATTCTCTATAAATTTTAGAAATGAGTCCTTTATCAGAGACACAGGTTGTAAAAATTCTTTCCCAATTTCCCACCTCCCTCTTGATCTTGGTTACATTGGCTTTGTTTGTGCAGAAGCTTTTCAATTTAATGTAATCAAAATTATCCATTTTGCATTTTATAATGCTCTCTAATTCTTGTTTGGTCCTAAAATCTTCCCCTCTCCACAGATCTGTCAGGTAAACTATTCCTTGCTTTCCCAAATTGCTTACAGTATCATCCTTTACACCTAGATCATGCACCCATTTAGACTTTATTTTGGTATATGGTGTTAGATAGTGATCTATGCCCAGTTTCTGCCATACTGTATTCCAGTTTTCCCAGCAGTTTTTGTCAAATAGTGCATTCTTATCCCAAAAACTGGGGTCTTTGGGTTTATCGAACAATAGATTGCTATATTCATTAACTGCTGGGTCTCCTGCACCTAATCTATTCCATTGATCCACTACTCTACACCTCTGCCAGTACCAAGCAGTTTTGATGACTGCTGCTGTATAATACAGATGAAGATCTGGCATAGCTAGTCCACCTTCCCTAGCATTTCTTTTCATTAATTCCCTTGATATTCTAGACCTTTTGTTTTTCCAAATAAATTTTGTTATTATTTTGTCTAACTCTACAAAGTAGTTTTTTGGTAAATTGATTGGAATGGCACTAAATATATAATTTAGTTTGGGTAAAATTGTCATTTTTATTATATTAGCTCGACCCAGCCACGAGCAATTGATATTTTTCCAACTATTTAGATCTGATTTTATTTCTGTGAGAAGTGTTTTGTAGTTGTGATCATATAGATTCTGGGTTTGTTTTGGCAAGTAGATTCCCAAATATTTTATAATGTCTACAGTGACTTTAAATGGGATTTCTCTTTCTATCTCTTGCTGTTGAGTTTTATTAGAGATGTACAGGAATGCTGAGGATTTATGTGGGTTTATTTTATATCCTGCAACTTTGCCAAATTTATTTATTGTCTCAAGTAGTTTTTTACTTGATTCTCTAGGATTCTCTAAGTATATCATCATATCATCTGCAAAGAGTGACAGCTTGGTCACTTCTTTGCCTAATTTGATTCCTTTGATTTCTTTTTCTTCTCTAATTGCTACTGCTAACGTTTCAAGTACCAGATTGAATAAGAGGGGTGATAGTGGACACCCTTGTTTCACTCCTGATCTTATTGGAAAGGCTTCTAGTTTATCCCCATTGCATATAATACTTGCTGATGGTTTTAGATAGATGCTAGCAACTATTTTAAGGAAGGCTCCATTTATTCCTATACTTTCTAGTGTTTTTAATAGGAATGGATGTTGTACTTTGTCAAAAGCCTTTTCTGCATCTATTGAGAGGATCATGTGGTTTTTGCTAGTTTTGTTGTTGATATGCTCAATTATATTGATGGTTTTCCTAATATTAAACCATCCTTGCATTCCTGGAATGAATCCTACCTGATCAGGGTGTATTATTTTTGTGATAAGTTGTTGGAGTCTTTTGGCTAATATTTTATTTAGAATTTTTGCGTCTAAATTCATGAGGGAGATTGGTCTATAATTTTCTTTCTCTGTTTTATCTCTTCCTGATTTAGGAATCAGTACCATATTTGTGTCATAGAAAGAGTTTGGTAGGACTCCTTCTTCACTAATTTTCCCAAATAGTTTGTAGAGTATTGGAATCAATTGTTCTTTAAATGTTTGATAGAATTCACTAGTGAACCCATCTGGCCCTGGAGATTTTTTCCTAGGGAGTTCATTGATGGCTTGTTTGATTTCTTTTTCTGAGATGGGGTTATTTAGGTAATTCACTTCCTCTTCAGTTAATCTGGGCAATTTGTGATTTTGTAAATATTCATCCATTTCACTAAGATTGTCATATTTATGTGCATACAATGGATAATTCCTCATTATTTTTTTTATTTCTCTTCATTGGAGGTAGATTCACCCTTTTTATTTTTGATACTCATAATTTGGTTTTCTTTTTTCTTTTTTTTTATCATATTGACTAAGGGTCTATCAATTTTGTTGATTTTTTCATAAAACCAGCTCTTGGTTTTATTTATTAATTCAATGGTTTTCTTAATTTCAATTTTATTAATCTCACCTTTGGTTTTCAGTATTTCTAATTTAGTACTAAACTGGGGATTTTCAATTTGTTCTTTTTCTAGCTTTTTCAATTGCATGTCCAATTCACTGACCTCCCTTCTCTCTGCTTTAATTAAGTATGCACTCAGGGATATAAAACTTCCCCTGAGAACTGCCTTTAGTGCATCCCACAAATTTTGGTATGTTGTTTCATTATTATCATTCTCTTGAATGAAATTATTGATTGTTTCTATGATTTCTTGTTTGACCCACCAATTTTTTAGGATTAAATTGTTTAATTTCCAATTAGTTTTTAGTCTATTTTTCCATGGCCCTTTATTGCATATGATTTTTATTGCATCATGATCTGAGAATGATGCGTTTAATATTTCTGCCTTTCTGCACTGGATTGTGAGGTTTTTATGCCCTAGTACATGGTCTATTTTTGAGTATGTACCATGCACTGCTGAGAAGAAAGTAAATTCCTTTTTATCCCCATTCAGTTTTCTCCAGAGATCCATCATATCTAGTCTCTCTAAGATTCTATTCACCTCCTTAACTTCTTTCTTATTTTGAGGTTAGATTTATCGAGTTCAGAGAGGGGGAGATTTAGGTCCCCCACTAGTATAGTTTTGCTATCTATTTCTTCCTCTAATTCCTTTAACTTCTCCTCTAGGAATTTGGATGCTATACCACTTGGTGCATATATATTAAGTAGTGATATTGCTTCATTCTCAATGGTGCCTTTTAGTAGGATATAGTTTCCTTCCTTATCTCTTTTAATTAGATCTCTTTTTGCTTTTGCTTTATCTGAGATAAGTATTGCTACCCCTGCTTTTTTTACTTTAGCTGAGGCATAATAAATTTTACTCCAACCTTTTACCTTTACCCTGTGGGTATCCTTTTGTTTCAAATGTGTTTCTTGAAGACAGCATATTGTAGGATTATGGTTTTTAATCCATTCTGTTATCCGCCTCTGTTTTATGGGAGAGTTCATCCCATTCACATTCACAGTAATGATGACTATCTGTCTCTTCCCTTCCATCCTATTCCCTCCCCTGTTTATATTTTTGTTTATTCCTTCTCCCTTCCCCTCCTTGAAGTTTTCCCTTTTGACCGCCCCCTCCCTCAGTGTTCCCACCCAGTGACCCCCCTTCTTAACCTACCCTCTCCCCTTACTACTATTTCCCTCCCTTATAATCCCTCCCTTTAGTCTCCTCCTTTTCACACCCCCCTACCCTCCCACTATCTATAGGACACAATAAATTTTTATACTTATCAGAGTAAATTACTCCCCGTTTGATTCCAAACCAATGAGAGTAAATTTCAAACAATGCTCCTCTCCCTCCCTCCAATTCCTCTATTTAATGAATTTATGTGTCTATTCACGTTAGATTCTTAAACTTCACTGATTAATTTGATCCTTCTTTGAACCAGAACCAGTGAGAATAGTGTTTAAATGATGTTCCTCTCCCTCTTACTTTCCCTTCTTCTATAGTGTGTTTTGATGCCTCTTCAGATGGCATATTTTACCTTTTCCTAGCTCATCCTTTCCTTTTTCCCATTACAGTACCATTGATCCCCTTAATAGTCTTTTTTTTTTTAGACTCCATGTTAGTGCATTCATACCCACACCCTCTAAGTATAACCCTTTTGCAGGTCATGATAATCATAGAGATTTCAAATATTGACAGTTATCAGCTCCACATATAGGGATGTGAACATTTTGCTCTTGTTGCATCCCAGGTAATGAGCTTGTGTTTGTGGGTGTGGGTATGTGCACTTCTGCATGTGTGAGTCTATGTTACCCTTGTTTACCTTTTTATGTTCTTCTGGAGTCTTGTAATTGGAGATCAAATTTTCCATTGAGCTCTGGCTTTTTCATTAGGAAAGTCTGGAAGTCCCTTACTTCATTAAACGTCCATCTCCTTGCCTGAAAGATTATGCTCAGTTTTGCCGGGTAGTTAATCCTTGGTTGTAGTCCTAGCTCTCTTGCCCTACGAAATATCAAATTCCAGTCCCTCCGCTCTTTTAATGTAGAAGCTGCTAGGTCCTGTGTGATCCTAACTGTAGTTCCTCGATATTTGAATTGTTTCTTTTTGGCTGCTTGTAGAATTTTTTCTTTAATCTTATAATTCTGGAATTTGGCTACTATATTTCTTGGAGTTTTCAGTTTGGGATCTCTTTCAGGAGGAGTCCGGTGAATTCTATCAATAGCTATTTTATCTTCTGATTCCAGGACCTCAGGACAGTTTTCTTTGACAATCTCTTGGAGGATGTTGTCTAGACTGCTTTTCTCATCATGGCTTTCTGGTAGACCAATAATTCTTAGGTTGTCTCTCCTGGATCTGTTCTCTAGGTCAGTTATTTTTCCAGTGAGATATTTTACATTTTCTTGCAATTTTTCGATCATCTTGTTTTTTTCGATTGACTCCTGCTGCATCATAGAGTTCTGAGTTTCAGTTTGGTTGTATCTAATTTTTAGTGAATTATGGTCTTCAGTAAGTTTTTGAAGTTCCTTTTTTAGGGAGGTATTTTCTTTTTCCAAGTTGGTCATTGCCTCCCTGATTTGGTCTTTAAAATTTTTCTTAAGCTCCTCCAGGAATGCTATTTGGGCTTGAGACCAGATCATGTTTCCTTCTGTGGTCTCTGGTGTGGGCAGAGAGTCTATATTGTCCTGTGTGTTTTGTTGTTCTTGCCCTGCATAGTATGCTCGAATAGACTTTCTTGCCTTCCCCTTCTCCTTTTCAGCTTCCTTCCTTCCCATTGTGACTTCCTGTTTCTTAGTGTCTCAGGCTATGAGTTTGGGGCCTGATCCTTGACTTTGAATACCTCTGGGTGGCTAGTTTATGGCTAAGTCAGGGAAGTCAGTGAGGAATGTAGATGCGTAGGTGGGGATGAGTCTGACCACTTCAGATTTCTGCCTCTATACCCCTGGGCTATAAGTAGGCTTTTGTTGGTGAGGTGAGGTGGGGCTTGTTGGGTCCCCTCCCTCTCTTCTCTTTAGATTCCTGGCTGACTCAGTTACACCCTTTCTTGGAGATTCTCAAGCCTGAGGCTATTTCCATTAACTTGGGATTTCAATCTGGGTGGGAGACTTATCTTTGGGTTTTCTGCTTCATGAAGGAGGGATGGGAGGATCGGAGCAGCTAGAATTTACTTTGCCATTCCAGCCCCTGTATCATACAGGCAGGCAGTTTCTAAATTTCCAGGCTGGGGGCTGAATGAAGCCTGAGAAGCCACTCTCTCCACTGGGGGCCCGACTCTCCTACCTGGCTCCAATGATCCGTTCCCTCTGCGAGATGACTGCGATTCGTCCTTGGTAAGTCTGCAGGCTGGGGCTTTTTCTCTCTCTGGTGTAGTCTGCTTGCCTGCTCTTAGGTCTGAGCTGTGCAGACCCCACGCGCTCTGCGCTCGACCTGTGCGGGCACTCTGGGCAACCTCCTGTGCTGGATTCTGCCACACTCTGTCTTCCACTGGGCTTCGTCACTCTGGAATCTCTGTTATTCCCTCTTTAACCCATTCCCAATGAGAGTAAGATTCCACCCCTCCCTGTCCTCCCCCCAATAGTGTCTTCTGTAACAATTTTTGCTTTTATACCTCATTTGTATGATATAATTATTCCTTTTGATTCTTCCCCATACAGTTCTATTTTTTCAGAATCACCGATCATACTCAGCTCAGCCCATACTTTTCTTTCAAACTACTCAAATAGTGATGACAATCATGAGAGTGCTGCTAATATTTTCACATATAGAGAGTAAACAATTTGACCTTAGTCTCTTATAATTGGTTTTTAATGTTTATCTTCTATTTCTCCTGGATGTCAAAATTTCCACTAAGTTCTGTGGTTTTGTGACAAATTTATGGTGTGTAACAAATTCAGGATTTATAGATTAGGAGTCTGAGCTTCAGGAAATATTTGAATTTGTTAATGTCCATTTTTTTCCCAGTTAGGATTATATTTAACTTTGCTGGGTAAGTTGCCCTTGGTCATGACCCCAGCTCTTTTTTTCTACATAATATAGTATTCCAAGACCTGTGGTCCTTTAATGTAGTAGTTACTAGGTCTTGGGTAATCCTTGTTATAGCACCACAATACTTAAATTATTTTTTCCTGTTGCTTCCAGTAGTTTCTCCTTAACCTAGGAACTTTGAAATTTGCCTATGATATTCCCTTAAGTTTTCCTCCTGGAATCTCTTTCAGGTGGTGAGTGGTGGACTATTTTTTCTATTTCTACTCTGCCTTCTTGTTCTAGAACAGGCATGCACAATTTATGGCCCACGGGCAATATGTTGTGCAGGTTTGTTTTATATCCTCTACATTTTTTGCAGGCCAACTGAAATCCTTTGGTGGGGGGTGCAAGCAGTGCAGGGTTGAGGGCTGAATGTTGTGCAAGCCTTTTCTAGAACTTCAAAGCAATTTTCCTTGATAGTTTCTTATAATATTGTATCAAAATTCTTCTTTTTATCATAATGTTCAGGTATATTCTTATATTCTTTCTCCTCAATCCATTCTTTAGATCAGTTGTTTTTCTGATGAGATGTTTCACTTTCTCTTCTATTTTTTCATACTTTTGGTTTTGTTTCATGATTTCTTGGTGTCTTAGAATGTCATTAATTTCTCCTTGCCCAATTCTAGTTTTCAAGGAATTATTTTCTTCGCAAAGTTTTTAATTGTCTATTTCCATTTGCTTGGCTTCCTTTTTATAATTTTCTTGGATTACTATTTTTTTCTAGTTTTCCCTTCATCTCTCTTATTAACTTTTAGAATACTTCTAAAATTCTTCCAAGAACTCTTTTTGTACTTGGGACTATTTGATGTTTCTTATTGAAAAAGGAAGTGACTTTTTAGCTCCATTATCTTCCTCTGAATGTGACTGCAGACCTTTTGTATTCCCATAGTAATTAGTTATGTTTGAGTTCTTTCCCTTTTGCTTGTTTATTTTTATTTTTGTTTTTTTAGCAGCTATTAGTGTAATCAGGTTGTAGTCTTGAGTTATGGGGAATGATACCCCAAGCCTCAGGTCCTTTTTTATTTTTTTTAAAGCAATTGGGGTTAAGTAACTTGCTCAAGGTTACACGGCTAGTCATTATTTATGTGTGGGTGCTCATTTTCTGAGGCTGGATTTGATCTTGGGTCATCCCAACTCCGAGGCCGGCGCTCTTACTCACTGCTCCACCTAGCCGCCCCAGGTCCTTTTTACTGTTATTTTCTGAGGTCTGTCCCAGGCCCCAACCTTGGGCTCCTATCCTAAGCCACAGCTAGGGTCCTCTGTCACATCCTCTTTGCCCTAGAACTGAAACCAGAGACTGCTCTCCTACAAGTGTTCACAGCCAGCAGGGTCCCTGCCCCTCTGCTTCTACTCTCACCAGGTGTGTATTAGCTCCTTCTCCCTGCAGCCACAGCCTGGGAGGTGTCTGATCAGCACAGTGGTGCTTGCTGTCCTTCAGTGTTCTCCTACTCAGCTCTCAGACCCCCGGACCCCCACACTGTTGGTGGGATGGGAGTTTTTTAAGACTGAGGTTGCCTCTCAACCCAGCTGCCTCCAAGGCTTGTTGTTATGCCTGGGCACAGGCAGAAGTAACCTCTGGGAGCTGAAGTCTGTGGGAGCACAACATTATTCACAGGACATCCCAAGGTCTGTTTAACAAAGTTAAACAGACATTACTTTAGACTTGCATAGATTCCCAAAGAGGGTAATGATGCCCCCTGGGGTGTGCTGGAACAAGAGGGGGTGATAGTAGTCTTGAGTGCAAATGGGGAGAGTTGAATAACAATAAGGGGGCAGTTGAAGCATAAGGAAAGAAGAGAAAAATAAGAAAAATTTGAAAAACTTTGTACATGTTTCATCTGTTGTGTGTTAGAGTTAAAGTCATAGTGATTACATTATTTTCCAAATAAACACACAAAATGCAAGTTATAATGATCAGTGGTCAAGTCCACCAACAGGTCTTAACAAGCAAGTTGTGACAGGTGAGGGCATTGTTGGGAAGTCCAGAATACATCAGCAGGAATATGTACATGTAATGACTTATTTACAATATGATACTATATGGTTACATGCTACAGTTTGTGTCATCCAAATTTCAACGTGCAAAATTTACAATTTTACAAATTTACAATAAATTATTAAATTTAAGATGCATCATTAAAAAAACTTTATTTTTTGAAATGCTGCAAATTAAAACAACCATTAAAGAGTTGAAGAAAGTAGATTTTCCGGTGGGCACTGGGTAATTTTATTTGCAAAGGGGGCAATAGGTTAAACAAGTTTGGGAACTTCTGCTTTAGAGGATCAATGGGAGAAGCTCACCTTTGGGGGTGTGGAAAGGAGGTTCATGGAGTAAAGTAATTGAGTGTATTCACAAGAGGAAAGAGTGAGCAAAGATAACAGAAGAGAAGAAATGAGACTACATAGGGAAAGGAGAGAGCAGGTTTGGTGCCAAAAAGTGTTGGGATGAATGAAGCTGAGTTTGTGGAGCCTGGTATAGCCAGCTCCAACAGGCAGGCTTGGACTTGGTATGAACAGGACTGCTTGTGGCAGGAGAGCTGGGCTGTGTTCTGGGCTTCCTTCATCCATCTCCCTACCCTCCATGTAGCAACATGGTGTACCATGCCTTGCAGCCTGATCAAATTCTGCCCCATCTGATGAATTCATAGCTTCCTGGAATCTTTGATTGAAAGAGGTAACACACAGGGGTGGGGATGGTGTCAGGGGGGATGAATGTAGAACCATTGCCTTGAATTACACAGGCTATGTGACGGGCACACTGAATCTGGGGCTTGAATTTTCTGTGTAAGTGTAACAAATGAAGGCTCTTAGGTCCACTTTAAGAGGGAGAATAGATCTGTACAACAGCCTCAAGACATTTTTGGAAGTGGAAAAGATCAGCAGAATAAGGAAAATGAAAGAAATAGAAGTGATTGAAGGAAGCCTTCAGAGGAGCTGAGGAAGGCAAAAGTACTTGGAAACAAAGAGTACTTTAGAATGAAAGTTACATTTCTTATTGGCAAAGCATCTCAGTACAGAATCCAATTTAATGAAATTGTTAAAAAAAAAAAAAGACAGAAGAGATGGTTGGTTTTGTGTGATCTTTTAAACTGCCCTTTCTTCCCTGAAGCAAAAAAGAGAAAGCAATATAGGTGTTTCTTCATTTCAGCAGAGAAATATATACTTTTGTCAAAATCTCCATTATTTTGTGATTTTCAGTCCTGTCCAACTCTTCATGAGCCCATTTGGTATTTTCCTGGCAAAGAAAGTGGTTTGCCATTTCTTTCTCCAGCTCATTTTTACAGATGAGTAACTGAGGCAAACAGGGATGAGTGACTTGCCCAGGGACACACAGCTAGTAAGTATCTGGGGCTGGAAGTTAACTCACAAACATGAGTCTTCCTGACACCAGACCCAGCATTCTATCCATTGTGCCACCTAGCATTGACAAAAGCAAATTGGTTTATGGGAAAAGATCTTGTGCTTAAAAAAAGTATAACTATATGAATGAAAAAGCATTTATTATGTACCCAAGCATGATGCTAAGCTCTGGGGATACAAGAGGAGAACCCCTGCCCTCAAGCAGTTTACATTTTAATGGGGAAAAAATTACACAGGAAAGGGAGTGGTGGCCACAGTGGGGCACTTTGGAAAGAGAAAGACACCTGTGTGGCAGAGGGCCAGGGCAAAGGGGAGTAGATTGATGCTCCCTATCCAGGAACAATGATAGAGTTCATTTGATCATGGCTCCAGACCTGGATAGGTGAACAGGGAGAAACTATGGAGAAGATAAAAGGAGGGAGAATTTCTAAGGCTGCCACTAAAGGACCATACATGTACATAGTATTGTTTCTGTTTGGTGTTTCTTACCAAAGGAGAAAATTTTAAGGAGTACTAATTTTAATTCTGTCCTGGAAAAAAGAAAAGATCACTGGATTACTTTCACTCAGTTTCTCCAGCAATTGAGGAGGAACCATTTTCACCCAACTCCCATGCTGTACCATTACTAGAAAAAATTGTAATGGAATCTCTGTGAAGGACACTAACCTTCTCTTAAGGAAAGAAGGCATTGAGCAAAATCATGTACAATTAAACCTTGGTCCTTGAGCCTGGGTTTCTCTCTAGTCCTGCACATTTCCCTTCTCATGGTAAGATACAAGGACCCTTCAGCTCATTTCAAGTAAATAAGCATAGTTCCTATGTGCCAGATACTGCACTGATTTCTGGGAATACAAAGTCAAAAAATGAAGCCAAGTTCCCTGTCCTTGAGAAGATTGCCTTCTACAGACTTTGCTCTAATTACATTGTTTAATTTCTAATTTGGTTGATCGTGAGCCTAATGGTAAGGCTAGCCCTGGAATCTCTCGGTAAGCAGGCATCTTATCTATCAGCAGCTTCTGCTCCATTGGCATCAGCTCCAATACACAGGGACATATTTGATCTTGTCTATGGAAATCCTGGTAAACAGTAAATGTTGCTTCCTGCTAAGAAGGCTGAATAGGCTTTTGGGATGAGTTCCTGCTGAGCACTGAAAATGCAATACTTGCAGAGGGTGGCTATGGGCTAAAGGAGCAGTAACTCATCTGCTGCCGACATTTTCTGAATTCAGCTTTAACTCTAAGCCCGACTTGCCTGAATATCCTCTGGTAAAACAGGAAAAAAATGTTTTTACATTTATTCATGGAGTATACTGGCCGTGGCCCCTTTGTTTATCCTAACATTTCATAGCAAAGTTAAGAAGACTGTCCAAGAAGAAGACTGCCTTTCTTTTGTTCTAGATCCTTTATCTTCTTCCATAAGTATATAATTTGTTCAAAATGATCACCTAGTCTGTCTCCAACGGTACACCAAGGACTGATGCTAGACTATCAGAATTAGAAGGGACCTTATTCAGTCTTTCATTTTATAGATGAGGAAACTGAAGAAGCTTAGAAAGGGGAAACTGATTTAAGATCATGGATTTAGAGTTAGAAAGATTAGAGGCCACTGACTCCAATCTCATTTTACAGATGAGGAAACTGAGGCACAAGGCATTTTACTTTCGATCATAGATTTAGGGAGAAGGGAACTGAGTCCATCCCACTAATTTTAAATCTGAATGAATGAAAACCCTGAGAGTTTGTAACTTGCTCAAGGTCATGCAGGTAATGAGTGACAGAGGCAGTATTTGAACCTGCAAAGCTTTTCTCTTTCTATTGTGCCCCATTTTTTTCATGCCAATGAGTTGTTACATGACTGCTAGACCCAGGTCTTGAATAAAAGAACGAATGAATGACACACCTATTAAGTGTTTATTATATCCAAAGCACTGTGCAAAGTTGTGGGGATACAAAGAAAAAACTGGCAGTCCCTTCTCTCAAGGAACTCAAGTTCTAATGATGGAAGCAACATATCTGGAAGGTTCTTGCTGTGAGTGAGATGAGATGATCCCATGGCTCTCAGGGTCCAGCGGCAGAGCAGTTAGTCATGTTTATTCCTTGACATTATTTTCATTGATAAAATCATAGTTTCAGATGTTGAGGAGGACCTTGGGGAACCAGAAGCCTTCAGGCACCAGAACTTTGCTTTTTTGGGTCTCCAGTAGCTGTGACTATAGACCCTGCAGGAGCAGATCTCCCTGGGGGCAGCTTCCCAGGATGGTAGCCGAGGGTACTTGGCTGGAGGCCTGGCTCCTCCCAAGGCTCCTAGGTTCAGGGTCCTGGACTGGCTCCATCAGGGTCTAAGGATGGTGGTGAAAGTATTGTTGGTGGTGTTTCTATGCAGCACCCATTCTCTCCTGTCTCCCTCCCAGGGTACCTTGCTGACTCAGCCAACCTGGCATGCCCTACACTGTGTTTGGCTGATAATTGTGGGAATGGCTGGCCTCTCCTCTGCAGTAGTTACTTCTCTGGATGATTGACCTTGAGAGCTGGTCTGGAAGCAGCTCTAGTGGATAAAACACTAGCTTTGGGGTCAGGGGAACCTAGGTTCCAATCCTGCCTTGAACACTTAATAGCTATAACTGTGAAAAAGTCACCTAACCTCTATAAACTTCAGTTTTTTTGTCTGTACAATGGATCTAATACCTACCTCACAGGGCTGTTTATGAGGCTCAAATGAGTGAATATCTGTAAGGAGCCATAAAAAAGGGAGCTATTTTTATTACCAAGACTTGAGAACATTTCTTCCTTTGAGCACACCATCATGTTGTGGCATCAGAGAATTTCAATTACAAGGATATCTAGTCTAACCCATTCATGAAAAAGAATCTTCCTTATAACAAACCAAATGAATGCTCTCCCCTTTGCTTGAAGCCCTCTAGGGAGTGAGAACCCAGAAACCCCAGAAGCAGCTCTTTCTTCTTTGGAATTACTTGGAAGTTTATGGTCATCTGCTAATGCAACCTGACTGCATTATTGGCTCATTTTTAACTTGTGGCCAATGAAAACTCCCAGATCTTTTCCAAATGAATTGCTATCAAGTCTTTAATATAAACAGAATTTTTCAGTTTATGCTTGTTACTTTTCATTTTCTTGGCATTGGCCAAGTCTCCTGGTCCAGCAAGCCTGTAGTTTTTTTCATTCTCAGTCCAGTGTATTGGATGTATAGTAGCTGGTGTGTGTGTGTGTGTGTGTGTGTGTGTGTGTGTGTGTGTGTGTGTGTGACAATTATCATGTCATCTTTGGTGCCTCTGCTGTAGGATTGAATAAAAAGTGAAACTGATATCAGGGCACTTCCCATAATTCATGCCCCAAAGGCTCAGTCTTTAGTGAATTCCTCCTGATTGTAGGTAATGTTAGAGAGATGCTCTGATATATATATATATATATATATATATATATATATATATATATATATATATATATATATATATATATATATATATAAAACTCCCAAGTCTCTCTCTCAGCAATATATATATATTGCTGAGAGAGAGACTTGGGAGTTTGTTTTTAGTCCCTGAGACAGGCTTAATAATTTCCCAATTCCTTCCTGTCCTCCCCCTTCTTGTTGTTGTGAATTTGCCCTCTGTAGGAATTAGACGAATTTTTAAAATTATCAAGGCCCTCTTCATTAGATTATAAGCTCCTTGAGGGCAGAGATCGGCTCTTTTGCCTCTTTTTGTATCCCCAGCACTTAGCATGGTGCCTAGCACATAGTAGATGCTTAATAAATATTTATTGACTGAACTTCATGTATTTTTAAAGAAGATATATACATAGGTTAGCTCAGTTTTCTCTCTCATTCATTAAAAGAAGCTAGTCACAAAGGAAAGGAAGATGTCAAGGGATCTTTAGGGTGTTTTCTGGAGATAGTAGAAACTTTATTGGCTCTGGAGTGAGAGAACGTGGCCCCTGACACTACTTATGTGATTTTGGACTAGTCACATCATCTTCCTGGGCCTCAGTTTCCTTTTCTTTAAAATGAGAGGTTGGAATTAAGCACCTCTGAGGTCATAATCCCATGATCCTGTGATCCATTTGTGTGACTAATGAACTTTACCTTTCTTTCTATTCCCTCCAGTCATCAAGCCTCCCCTGCGCCATTTCAAAAGACCAGCATATGCATCTGGTTCCTATGCCCCAACCATTCCAAAGAAAACTGATGAACATCCAGCAAAGTATAAGATGCTTGACCAGAGGATCAAAATCAAAAAGATTCAGAGCATCTCACAGAACTGGAACAGGAAATAAGTCAAAAGAGAAAGGAGAGGCCAATCCGCCACTTGATGTTGCCCAGCTGATGGTGGGTATTCCATGGGGATCTCATGGAGAACGGTGGCCATGGGTTAAACCAAGATGAAGTCTTGATGCTCTTCTTTCTTGGAATGGTTTGGTCACAAACTCATTGAGGCTAATTTTGTTCATAGAGAACAATATTAGGACAGTGTTGGTCTCACCAAAGCTGTCTATTGAAGCACATTTTGTTAATGCGGGATTTCCCCAGTGTAGTTGGCACCAAAGCATTGCTTGCGAAATCCAACATCTTCTTAAAAAGATGCTTTTTTTTCTCTTTTTCTCTAATCACAAAAGGGACTGCCTAAAATAATAATAATTTAGTGATCATCATATTTTGGGTATATGAACCTTGTTTCTAATTCTAAGACATTCATTTGGAAAGCCAGAAAAACCGTCCTTTTAAAGGGGAATGAAGACAGAAATATTATCAAATAACAATGAAAACAAGATGCAGTGTGGTTGAGTGGATAGAGAGCTGACCTCAAAATCATGAAGACCTGAGTTCAAGTCTTCCCTATGGTATTCACTGGCCCTTTGACCCAGGAGAAGTCATTAACCTCCCAATGCCTTAGACAACTCTCTAAAACTTCTAGTTGTGGGGAAGATGCCTACCTGCATTGATAGAGGGCATTGATTCATCTGGGTGCTCCCTCTACCAATGAGATCCCAGGTCTAAATTCTATTTCCTAAAAGACAAAACCATGACCTAATATTAGAGAATGGCCAGTTGACAGGCATGTAACATTGGGGATTCCTTTCAGGTATATGTTGGATCAATCAGGTGGTGATTGCTGAGGTCCCTATCAAATCTACAAATCTTGGATTTTATGATGATGTGCTCATGCCTAGAATAATGAATATATTGCAAAAGCCAGTTCAGATAAAGGGAGACCAATTTTGGCTCCCAATCCCACTCCTCCTCAAATTTGAAAGGAATTGGAGGTCTTTCAGAGATTTGAGAGTTTGCCTCTGTGTTCACTTTGGCCTGCATATGTTTGACCATCTGTTTATTTCAAACAGAATGGCAATGTTGAACTAAAGTCTGAGTGTTTGCTTTAAATACAGTAGCATTCAATTATCCAAAATCAAAAGCAATATTGATTATCAACTAAGAGAGCCTGGGCATCAGAGATTTCAAGGGCTAACTTCTCAAAGGCTTATTGGAGAGCAAATTGATGAGACCCTATTTTTAATACATCTAGTTTTCTTGGATCCATTTGGCTAGAGGTGGCCCAAGATTGGATAAAACTGAAAAATTACAAAAAGGACCTTCTGTATGAATTATCTTCTTAACCAAGAGAGGCATTGTGGTGGGCATAATGTTTTCAGAAGGATCTGAGTTCAAATCTATCCCCCCCTTCATCATTCACTAAACTTTGAGAATCTGTATTCATTCATCTCTTGAGCCTCAAGTAACCATTCTAAAATCCAAAATTATAGATAATTTAGGATGATGAATGGAGTTGCCACAGGGGTAGATGCAGGTCTTTGACATATCAATGGAATTATTAGCCAAAGAGGTTTCACATTTCTCAAGCTCAGTTTCCCATCATTATCTCATTAGACCCTAGAACATCCAAGGGTCCAGTTTAATAAGATCTCTCCAAGGGGAGGACCACACAGCATACCGCACTGCACTGATACCATTTGCTATGATGTGGTATTGCTATGTTCATGATTTCTAGGACTTTAATGACAGGATTGGTGGGGGAGCCAGTGACCAGGGCTTGATCTTCCTTGGAATGGAGCACCCATCTAGAAAGAAAAAACACACCCCATAATACCACCAGGAAAAATATACCAATGTACAGATCGGGCACCCATCAGTTTGCAGAGGTTTCAGTCCCTTCTTCCTTTTCTCTCCTCATTTATGATGAGCTCTAGTTGTATAAGTAGAGTCAGCTACCAGAGTTAAGCTCCTATAATATTTTTATGCTTTCTATTTATCATAGACTATATGATGTCCTTTAGGGAAATTCAATGATTATTTAAAAAATCACTGTGATTTTTTATTAGGGAAATTTTTGATTCCCTTCTAGTGATGCTGCTTTGTGAGTAGTGAGAGGGACTGTCCAGAAGGCTTTTACCAAGTCCCCCAAATGGTTCCCTCTATGTCCCTACCCATTTGTTGGTAATCTCATGGTTATCTGCCACATGGTCAATACAAAATGCACCCCTACTCCCAAAAGGTAACTACCTCTCTGCAACTTCATGGAGTCATCCATTGCTCCTCTCCCTCTGACCCTGCACACACACTTAAAAAACTCATTTAGCCAATCAAATTCTGTAGTTTTACATCATTTGACTTTCTTCTATTGGAAGCCATGATCCAAAGAAATGAATTACACTCTGAAAAGGTTTTATTTTTCATGGATTGCATTAAAAAAACCTTAGGCTTTGAGGACATCACTATTCAGTAGCAGTGCATGTGTTAACATTCTATGTTGCTTTTAAGATACCCTATCATGACTTGCATGCTATATTGTATAGAAACAACAAATTATATTTATTCTAAGTAAAAACTATTTTAAAGGGCTTCTTTGCTTCTGTATTCATTTCTTCCCTGTGTGATTCTCTTGAAATGAGTTGAACTAACCCTCATTTTGAGATAACACAGGCCCACATCCCATTTTAAGAACAGAAGAGAGTATTGACTTTTGACAATAAAACCCCCCTCCCCCCCCACACACACACTAGTCATAGAGAACAAGAGCTTGATAGGGGATTGTTGCATCATTCCAAAGAACAAGTCCTTCAATGCTGAACAGTCTTTGCCCATGGAAGCAGAGAACATCTGACCAGCTCAGTGGTGGGTGCCTTACTCCAGCAGATGAGGGGCCTCCCCTGAAGAAGAGTGGATGTCTAAGTAGCAACAATAATGTTATACAACGGATGCCCAAATTGTAAGGAAGCAGTTGTGTGAGTTTCTTTTCAAAGGGAATAGAAGGGACTCCTTTCTGTTAGCTTCTCAGTATTCTGGGAGGGGAGAGCAAGAAAGGGTAGCTCGGGTAATTACCAGAGGTCTACTCCCCTGCCAGGGATGGAGGAGGGAAAGAGGAAGGTATCAAGGGTTTGCTGTGTTTTAAGTTTGTCTTACAGGCCCACATCCTCAGTTCTTGGCAGACTCTGGCTTGCCCCAAAGACTCTGATCACCACTACCTTGCAATGGCAACTCACAAGAGCCCCAGGCAAGGACCCAGAGGAGGATGGTGCTCAATACTATGAAGACTGCTCAGAGCCCTTCTTATATCCCACTCCAGCTCATTCTGCATGGTTTAGCAAGATGCATGCTCTTCTGTCATCTTTTTGGAGAAGGCCCCCTCATAACAAGTTCCATGTTACTAAACTAAAATGCCAGTAGTTCACAAATTGTGGGAAAGAGGATGGCATCTCTATAGCAATGATCATGACATGGGTGTTACACAATGATGAAATTCAGACTTTGAAAATATTGATGGAACTCATCCTGATTTTAATGTTTGGCCTTTGAGGTATGTTGCAGTATTGTCCTCATTTCCAGTGTAATATTTCTTTTTTAAATGGGAAGTTGGCTATAAAGCCAAGCACAAGCAGCTTTCCAGAGGACTGCTGCTGTGAACAGCTTTTCAAGATTCTGATTACACAGTATAGCGAACTCTCTATTTATTCAGTAACAAACTAAGACAAAACATTCATAGAAAACAAAGTACCACATTCAGAATGTTATAACTTCACAATTTATCACTAAAAGGGCCACATAGTTTTCACCAAAGTGATCACATAATTTTAAGCAGAAGATAACATTTATTTAGTAAGGCCTTCATTTAGTAAATCCTTAATTCAATCAGCACACAAACACACCCCAATTGTTCAAGTAGCCCCAAAGCTCTGATGGGCCTTCTAGAAGGTACCAGAAAGGTGGAGTGGAAAATGGAGGGGGAGGGACAGACTGTGGGATATCTGCTCAGCTTCCCTGCTGCCAGTGCAAAGTTTCTTTACAAGTTACATGAAGTGGAGTCCGATAAATATACAATAAAATGTGTAAGAGCAAACAGCATAATAGAGTTTTCATGGGAGGGAGGCACCACCTGGCTGAGGGGGCAGGGAAAAGAACAGAATTCATGTGGAATTTCATGGGAGGAGAAAGAAAGTGGGGTTCTGTGCAAAGCATCACAGTCTGCATCTGTTACATTTTCTACACATTTTGCATATACATAGATATGTATTTATGTATTTGTACATACAGAATATAATATGATATGATATGATATAATATATAAACACATATACACATATATTTGTCCTTCTCTGTATAGGCTATCCCATATATGGTGCAGTTTTAACTTCTGCACCAAAAGCACCAAAACTTTTGAAGCACTATAGATAGATATACATAGATATCAGTCAGTCAAACATTTATTAATTACCTACTATGTGCCAGGTACTGTGTTATAGACCAGGGATAGAGGTCAAAGGAGCTCAAAATTTAATGCAGGAGACAAGAAACAAAGAAATATGTACAAACAGACCATAAACAGGATAAATAGGAAATAATGAATAGAAAGAGGGCCCTAGAATTGAGAGGGTTGGGGAAGGCTTCCTGTAGAAGGTGGGATTTTAATTAGGGCTTAAAGGAATCCAGAGAGGTCAGTGGTCAGAATGGAGGAGAGAGAAGCTTCCAGGTTTGGGACACAAGGAGAATGCCCAGAGCTGAGAGATGGAGGACCTTGTTTTCGGAGCAGCCAGTAGGGCAGGGTCCCTGAATCAAAAGCACATAGGTATCAGCAAACAAGGTATAAGAAGATTGGAAGGGCATAAAGGGGCAGGTAATGAAGGGCTTTGAAAGCTAAAAAGATAATTTTGTGTTTGATCCTAGACAATAGGGAAGCACTGGAGATTATTGAATGGAGGGCTTCTGTGGTTGGATCTGTGGTCTAGGAGAGTCACTGTTGGCTGAATTTAGGAAGATGGGTGATTGTACACACATACAATAACAATGGCTAACAGTTCTATAGTGCTTACTATTCGCCGGGCACTGCACTAAGCACTTTACAGTTATTATTTCATTGCATCTTTGCAATAACCCTGTGAAGTAGGTGTTTCCATTATCTCCATTTGATAGATGAGGAAAATGAGGTTACATAGAAGTTAAATGCTTTGTCCATGGTCACACAGCCAGGAAGTGCTGGAGGACAGATTTGAACTTGGATCTTCCTAACCCCAAGCCTGGCATTCTATCTACTACCTAGCTGTCTCTCTCTCTCTCTCTCTCTCTCTCTCTCTCTCTCTCTCTCTCTCTCTCTCACACACACACACACACACACATATATAATATATATATATGTGCACAAACATACACACATATATTAGCTATACACATGTAAGATGAATGTTCACATGATAGATATGCTATATAAATGTGTATATATATATGCATATATAATATATAAATGCACACCCACATACACACATACACATTGTGCCCCCCATTAGAATATAAACTCTTTGAGGGTAGGAACTGGTTTGCTTTTGTCTTCATGTCCCTAGCACCAAGCATGCTGTTGGATCATAGCCAGCACTGAATATATTCTTGTTGATCGATTAAATCGATTGGTTCAGCCAGAAAAACCCAGAGGGTCAGCAAAGAAGCTAAGATGGTCACTTCACTAAAGTAGCAGGAAGTAAGACAAGCCTACAAAAATCATCAGCATTTTTACATGCTGAGAGCAAAACCCGAGTGCCAATGATAGAAAATAGCATCCCAGTCCATTCTAAGCAATGACATAAAGCATAAAATATCTGTAGTCAATCTCCTGCAACACACTTCAGATACAGAAGTTCAATCTTAGAATACTCTTTATAGAAATAAAGCTAGATAAATAATTAGAAGTATAATCAGTGTTCATGTAGATACCACCCCACTGAATCATACACGATAAAATAGGTGACGTATGTGAAATTGGAAAGCTTTGGGCATGAACAGTAGGTGGCATAGGAAAAAGAACGTTTAATTTGTTGAAAAAAATCTTTACACGGAATACCTCCGATAAGCATCTGATGTCCAAGATAGAGAGGAAATGGCCACAAACACATAGGACTAAGTACTATAAAAATAAATGGTTCTTGGGGGGAGACGTGATACTTTCAACTTTTACAACCCTATGAAACATTTTTTCATATCACCAAATGTAAGAGAAATGCAAATCTAAACACCTCTGAGATTTTACCTCTAACCCAGAAAATAGCAAATGCAACAAAAGCTGGAGATGCTCTATCTTGGTCAGGCTGAGGAAAGACAGGGGTACTCACATGCTCTTGGTGGAGCTGGGAATTGGTCCAACAAGTCTGGAAAGCTGTTTATAATGGTCCTGTAAAAAGGTGGCTGATGCACATCCTCTTACTACCTTCAACTTCCAGCACTGAAAAATTCACCCTCCACTGAGATATTGGAGAAGCGCTTTCTGTGATAGCAAAGATGTGAAAACAAAAGTGAGCTCATCACTTGAGGGATGGCCAAACAAACCATGAGACATGCATTAAATACAATACCATTGTACTATTAGAAATGATGGATTAGGATTTGGAGAACATGGTAAGACTTACATGAGTATATGCAAAGTGAAGCAGGTAGAACCACAGAAACAATGTATTCAATGATTCCAATCACATAAACAGGAAGAAAAATACCATGAAAGTGAATACTGTGTAATTATACTGGCAAAGAAGCCGGACTATGGAAAGGAGATGAGAAAAATATATTTCCTTTCTTCTTTGGAAAAATGGGGTACTATGGGTGCAGAAAGCGACTTATGTCCATCTGACTCAGTTCATGTGTCAGTTGGTTTGATCAACTGTTCTCTTATTTTTAATCTTTGTTAGAAGAAAAGGTTTGCTTGGTAAGGGGTGTGGAGAGTAGTGCATTTGGAAAAGGAACATGGTCTAAGAATTTAAGCTGTCAGTGATCTTTTATAAAAGTGTTTTTCTTGGTGTCCAGCAGTCTTGGCTAGAGGATTTGGGGGGCGGGGTGTCTGCTTGGTACTCTGTTTGCAATCTCATTAAGGTAAGATAATAAATGATGGATTCTACTGTGTGGTACAGCCATCCTGGGGACCTGGTGGCAGTTCCAGGTCTCTGTGACTAATGAGACCCAAAGTCTAGCTCCATTTCCTGAATCACCATGCCCTCCATAGGGAGGACCAATACTATCACTTCCCCAAACTGATCCCTTTTTTTGGGCTTAGCCCAGTTGTGAGCCCTAACTTCACCTTGTGTGATGTGAGTTACCACTCTGAGACTTGAAAAACTTCTAATTTGAAAACTTTGAGTAACTTACTATATTACATTATTGATGACACGGTGCCTTCCTTGGAGACAACCCAGTGAACAATTCCATCATTTTTGCCTCTGATCAGAACCTTGTCATTAGGTTTAGCCTAGGGCTTCTCTGGATTGGGCCAGCAGAGTATAGTTCTGATTTCTGTCCCCTAGAGAAGGGACAGAGTAGAGAATACACACATATGTATGATCCCAAAATGATGAACAGGTGCTTTACATGCAGTAAATAGATTTTGATTTGCTGTAGCAGAGACCATCTGCACTTATGGCCCAATGCTGCCATCTGGTGTATTATAGGAACATCAGCCATCTAATAAGTTTCAATAGCCATTTAATGACAATTTGTCACCTTGATAGATGTGCTAAGACTAGTCTGTGGTGAGTGAGCATTGTGGTGAGGACAGAGAAGAACAGAAAAACTTCACCCCAGATCCAGTCATTAATGCCATCCCTTAAAACTGAACGTCTAACTTCTTAGAACATCCTAAGCTGAACATGTCTAAAACTGAACTTACCTTTCCTTCCAACTTCGTCCTCTTCCTGACTTAACCTGTTACTATTGAGGGTGCCACCATCCTCCTAGTTACCCAGGCTCAAAATCCGGGGGTCATCCTCAGCTCCTTACTCTCCAATACCCTTCACATCCAATCACTTGTCAAGGCCTGTCAACTGGGACTTTGTAACATGTTTCACATATGCCCCCTTCTCTCCTCTGACACCGGCCCTGCCTTGGCGCAGGCCCTCGTCACTCCTTGTCTGAATCATCACAATAGGCTGCTGGCTGGCCTCTCTGCCCCAAGTCTCTTCCCACCCCACTCCATCCTCCACTCAGCGGCCAAACTGACCTTCAAGTACAGGCCTGGCTGTATTACCTCCATGTTGAGTCGACTCCATTGACTCCCTATTGCCTCCTGGACCAAATATAGAATCTTCTCTTTTGCTTTTAAAGCCATTTACGACCTGGCCCTTTCTTACTTTTCCAGTCTTATGTCAATCCCTTCTCCCTTTTTAAATACTCTGTGATTCAGAGATGCTGGTTTTCCTGCTGATCCCTCCACAGGACCCTTTATCTCCCCACTTGAACTATTTTCACTGGCTGTCTCCCAAAAGGAGTCATCTTCCTAATCCCCTGTATGAGCTTCCTTGACTTTCTTCAAATACGAGCTAAAGTTCCAGCTTCTCCATGAAGCCTTTCTCAGTCCCCTTTATTCTTAGCAGTTTTCCTTCCAGACTGGCTCCAAATTAGCCTTGATGGTTTACTTGGACAGGGTCGGTTGCAAGTTAACTCCCCTAGTAGACTGTGGGCTCCTTGAGAGCAGGGACTGAATTTTGTTTAACTTCCCTCAAGAAGCTCAAACATTACAAAGGATCTCTTTCAGGGGGGATTAGAATGTTTTTTCTTGGGTGTTGGGTGTTCTCCCAGCATGAGACTGGGAGAAAGTGTGCAGACACTCCCCTGTCCATTTCTAGAGCCTCAGAATTAAAAGAGCCAGGTTTCTGGGGGCCTGGCCTCTATCTCTGTCTTATTTGTCCTGGCACATGAAGCTGCAGATCCTTGATTCTGGCCTACAAACATTCCATACCTATTTTTCTTCCCTGTCCTTAACTGTCAGAAGTATTCTCAGCTGTTTATCTTCCCCATGGTGTGGCAGTGCTCCCTGCCTCCAAATCCTGTATTTTCTTCAAACTCTAGACAGCACCTAGGCATGTCCTTATCCCTCCCAGGAAGGTTACAGCTACCCATTTGAAGAATCAACTTCTCTGTGCTAATGCCTTCATATCTTGCACTGTTTTTCATTTTGTTAGAATGTCTAGGTACCTTCAGACTGCCAGTTCTTCCGGCTTCATTCATTGTGAGAAGTCAGTCAGGATGTGGTTTACTTCTAGGAGTATGCCATTTTATTGGAGTTGGCCCCAGAATGTAGAGGCAACATATTGAAGGAGTTGGATTGAGCCATCCATTGTTCATGGGGTGACAAAAGGGAGTGTGGTACCTGCTGCCTGCTGAGAAATTATGTTTTATTCATGAATATGCTATTTGGACCTGTCCAGGGTCATAGCTAGTGGAAACTGGCAGGGAAACAAACGTGTGTATGTATGTGTTGTTTTCTAAATTTGTTTTTTTATTCCAAACTCAGCAAACACCAACAAGTATAAATATAAAAAGAATAGAAAAGAGGGCCATATGAAAGTGAGAACTTCTGTTATATAGTTTTTTTTAAGTATTTATTTAATTTAAAATGGTAACTTTAGAAATGTGTCCTGGTTAGCTATATTCCCCTTTGAAACTTTCTCTACTCTCTTACTCATATGTGTACATGTCTAAGTACACATACATATCGGCATATAAACACACATACATATGTACATAGCATTTCTTTGGTATTCTTTTTTTATTCTCTCTCTTTTTTTCTGCATCACTATCTATACCCACTAACACTCTCTCTGCTCCCCCTTAGAAGCTCTCCATATGCAACTGAGTATATTCAAGCAAAACAATTTATGGGCTATATATGTAAATTTCTTTTGATATGTCTACCAATCAGTCAATAGGAATTTATTAAAAGCCTACTATATGAGGGTGGAACCAAGATGGAAGAACAGAAGCAGTAACTTTTCCAAGCTCCTCCGTGAATTCCATCACTAAACTTTAAAAAGTGAATGTGAGTGGATTTTAGAATCCATTGTGTGAGGGTGGCCGATTCCCAGCCCAGGAAAGTGCCCACATAGGGCTGCACAGGGGAGTGTGGAGCACATGGGGGCTGCACCAGGGCAGACCAGAGAGCAGAGTACAGGAGAGTGAGAAGTTGATCCAGACAGCAGACTCACCCATCCCAAGGGCAATTCACAGCCCTCGAACCACAAGGAGTATCAGTCTGAGCTGGGTTTGAGAAAGTACAGGGCCCACAACAACCTCTCCTGGGGCTATCAGCCCACAGCCTGGAAATTTGAAAATTGCCTACCAGAATTACCAGAAGCCAAGATGGGAGAGTAAACCCTAGCTGCTCTGATTCCCCCTCCCTGACACAGAAAACCCAGAGATAAATGTCCCACCCAGAATAAAATCCTGAAATAGTAGAAATAGCCTCAGGCTTAGGAATCACCGAAAAAGGGTGTAACTGAGGCAGGAAGGGGTCTAAAGTGAAGGGGGAGGGGTCCCAACAAGCCCCACCTCAGCTGAAAAGCAGGGGCTCCCAAAGCCCAGGCTGGTGGAGTCAGCAAGCACTAACAACACAAGCCCTGGTGGACCTTAGCACCACCAGGGGAATATGCAGACACCAGCTCTGCTGGCTGTCAGCTGCTGAGCCTGCCTAAGCTGTAGCCCAGGGTCATAGAGGCAGAAATCTAAAGCTGCCAGACCAGTCTTCCCCCACAGGTTACTCAGTGAGCCTCAGAGTAACTCAGGGGAAACACTGAGAATCCTGGTCCTGGCCTCAGTCTAGACACCCAGGGGCTACAGTACACAAAGTCAACAACCAGGCCCTTAGGTCCCTGCCTGAAAAATCAGGAAATCAGAAATCACAATGAGAATGAAGGAATCTGAGAAGGAAAAAGCAAGAAAACAGATACAAACTTATTATAGCAAGGAAGAACAACCAAAGACAGAGGACAGCACACATGAGACCACAGAAGGAAATATGAACTGGTCTCAAGCCCAAAAAGCATTCTTGGAGGAGCTCAAGGAAGATTTTAAAACCCAAATTAGAGAGACAGAAGATAAATTTAAATTTACACTGACCAAATTGGAAAAAAAAAATCTCACTGAAGGAAACAAATCCTTAAAAAGTAAAATTTGTGAACTGGGACAGGAGGTTCAAAATCTAACTGGAGAAAGTACCTCCCTAAAAAGGAAAATAATTCATTAAAAATTAGAATCAGTCCAATTGAAGCTCAGGACTCTATGATGGCTCAAGAGTCAAATGAAACATGAAGATTGAAAAATTAGAAGAAAGTGTAAAATATCTCACTGGAAAAACAACTGACCTGGAGAATAGATCCAGGAGAGATAACCTAAGAATCACTGGTCTATCAGGAAGCCAGGATGAAAAAAAGCAGCCTGGACAACATCCTCCAAGAGACTGTCAAAGATAACTGCCCTGAAGTCCTAGAATCAGAGGGTAAATAGTTATCAAAAGAATTCACCAGGTTCCTCCTGAAAGAGATCCGAAATTAAAAATTCCATGAAATATAGTAGCCAAATTCCAGAATTACAAGGTCAAGGAGAACATATTACAAGCAGCCAAAAAGAAACAATTCAAATATTGTGGAACTATAGTCAGGATTACACTGGACCTAGCAGCTTCTATATTAAAAGATTAGAGGGATTGGAATTTGATATTTCACAAGGCAAAAGAGCTAGGACTGCGACTAAGGATCAACTACCCAGGAAAACAGAGCATAATCTTTCAGGCAAGGAAATAGTCATTTAATGAAATAAGGGACTTTCAGACTTTCCTGATGAAAAAGTCAGAGCTCAATAGAAAATGTGATCTCCAATTACAAGACTCAAGAAAGACATAAAAAGATAAATAAGGAGCGTTGCGAGCTGATTTTTGAGTGAGGGAAGCAAGGTTATTGGGCTCGCCATGGCGAGCCCGCTGGCTTCTATAGTTCTTGGGAGGGAGCAGCTAATGCGCTTGGGAAGTGCTTGCATTGGCCGCGCTGGCCTCGGGGCTCCGACTGTTACAGTACTTCGGAGAAGTTGTTCCCAGTATAAAGAGGTGGCCACTAATGAAGATCTGCCAGTTCCAATGGAAAATCCCTATAAGGAACCAAACAAAAAATGTATCTTGTGTGGGAAAACTGTAGATTATAAGAATGTACAGCTTTTGTCCCAGTTTGTTTCTCCATTCACTGGATGCATTTATGGAAGACACATAACAGGCTTATGTGGGAAAAAACAGAAGGAGATTACAAAGGCTATTAAGCGAGCTCAGATCATGGAGAGAAGGTAAGCTCCAAAGATGGTTTCACTGTATGCCCAGCACAGGACCTGACCCAAAGAAGACACTTTAATTAGGCTTAATGATCAACCGATCTGATGATAGGCAACGAAAGAGGAAGAATAGGATTACCTAGAAGCCATGAAGACTTGATGAAAGTGAGATATAGGGGTGGTTAGGTGGCGCAGTGAATAGACTACTAGCCCTGAAGTCTAGAGGACTTGAGTTCAAATCTGACTTCAGACATTTAACACTTACTAGCCTTGTGACCTTAGCCAAGTCACTTAACCCCAACTGCCCCTCTCCAAAAAGGAAAAAAAAGTGATATATGTGTAGTAAGACTTTTCTTAAATCATCCTCCATGGTTGTTTTAGCTTTAAAATTAGTTCAAGTTTTGATCCTTTTTAAATGATCCAATTTTTTTTTAAAAGAAAATGAGTATATTTGAAATAGATAAGGTAAAGAATTTGTGGCTGAGGGGCCATCTTACCTATGTGCATGGACTGTTCGACCAAAGGCAGTGGATGTACAGGAACTCAACACAGTCTTATATCCCTGCAGCTCTGACATGCCTAAGTTAGTCACCACTAAAGGCACTTTCTGGAAAACTCTAAAAAAATTTGAATTTATAGCAAAGTTAAAAATTAGCAGTGACATCCTATTATCATTTTCCATTCGTAACAGACCACCCTACACAAACAAGGTAGACTCTATCATTTGCCCAAAAAAATTTACTCCTGTAAAACTGATCCAATTTATAAGCAATTACGTTTATTTAAAACAGCACTGTCAATTATTTTAAATATAAAAAACACTTGGTTACTTTATGTGGATTAGTTTGCCTAAAATGGAATATAGCTATAATTAGGCATAACCAATATTTGGCTTAAGCTATTTTCCAATAGTTAAAAAAATAAAAAAAACAACAGATTAAGTCAGTATATTTTTGACAAGAATCTAGATGTGACGTGGAAAAGATAGCTGTATAACATGAGGTAGTTATCCCTAAGGGAAGGAGAAATTTGTGTTTTTCTTCCCAGGGGTACAGGGATCACTATGTGACTCCTATGTTCAAGAAAATCCAGATATGAAGCAGAAAGGCCAATTTCCCATAAACCCATGCATTAAAATGTTGTTACATAAACTTATGCATTTGTATAAAATATTTAAGAACTAAACATTGAAAAATCACAGCAGATAGTACATCCTGAACTTGACTAGCTGGTCCAAATACATGTAATACTTACCCTTCCTGAGGTCTATGTAATGTATGATCCAACCTATGAGTGGAGCAGCTCTCTGTAGTTATGCTTGGTGTTAGTAACAGAAAAACAAGTCCCTGATTTGAAAGATGTTTTTGTAAATTCTTGTGAAGAATCCTCTCTCGAAATGTCATTACTTGGTCTGAATTACGTCTGAATTTGTACCATCCAATAACATTCTAAGGGGGAAAAAATATATATCTCTATGTAAAGCTGTACTTCCATTATGAGACAAAATAATAAAACATTCAATAATAATGATCAACATTTAAAAAAAAAAAAGATAAATAAGGAAAACACACTCACACACATATGCACATAACTTGGGATTCAATAAGAGCAAGCTGTTTACATCTATATGAGAAACTAATACCTGTCAATATTGACATTGATATGATTAGCATGACCTTTAAAAAGGATATACATAGATAAAGGGAGTGGGTATAAATGAACTAATCTGATGATTAAAAAAATCCTTATTAAAGGGTTCAAAGGGACTGTAATGGGGGCAAAGGAAAGGAAGAGGCAGAAAAAAGGTTAATTATGCCACATGGAGAGGAATAAAAACATATTACAGTAGAGGAGAAGGAGGAAGGGAGATGAACATCATATGAACTTTATGCTTATTGGTTCTGGGATCAACATAATCAGTTAAGCTTAAGATTCTAATGTTAAAAGACACAAAGACACATTGTAATAGAGGGGAAGGAGGGAGGAGAGAAGGAGAGGAGCACTGTATGAAATATACTTTCATTGCTTTGGGGTGAAAGAGGGAATAACATACTCTGATAAGTATAAAAATCCATTGTGGCCTAAAGGCAGTAGGAGGGATAAGGAGGGGATAAGAAAAGAGAGGGCTGAGAAGGGAGGGAAATAGTAGTAAGGAGTAAGGGTAGATAAAGTTGGGGGGTCACAGGGAGGTAATGAGGGAGGCAGTGGTAAAAAAAGAAACTCTTAAGGAGGGGAAGGGAGAAGGAAGAAACATAAACATAAACAGGGGAGGGAATAGTATGGAGGGAAAGACATATATAGTAATCATAACTGTGAATATGAATGGGATGAACACTCCCACAAAACAGGGATAGCAGAATGGATTAAAAACCACAGTCCTACAAAGTGCTGTCTACAAGAATCACATTTTAAATAATGGGATACACACAGGGTAAAGATAAAAGGCTGGAGTAGAATATATTATGCTTCAGCAAAAGTAAAAAAAAAGGCAGGGCTAGCTATCCTTATCTCAGGTAAAGCAAAAGCAAAAATAGATCTAATTAAAAGAGATAAGGAAAGAAACTATATTCTGTTAAAAGGCATCATAAAGAATGAGGCAATGTAATTACTTAAAATATATGCACCAAGTGATATAGCATCCAAATTCCTAGAGGAGAAGTTAAGGGAATTAGAGGAAGAAATAGATAGCAAAACTATACTAGTGGAGGACCTCAATCTCTCCCTCTCTGAACTTGATAAATCTAACCTCAAAATAAACAAGAAAGAAGTTAAAGAGGTGAATTGAATTTGAGAGTTGATATGATAGATCTCTGGAGAAAATTGAATGGGGATAGAAAGGAATATACCTTCTCAGTGGTACATGGCACATACACAAAAACTGACCACATACTAGGGCAAAAATCCTCACAATTCAGTGCAGAAAGGCAGATATATTAAATACATACTTCTGAGATCACAATGCAATAAAAGTCACATGCAATAAAGGGCCATGGAAAGATAGACTAAAAACTAATTAGAAAATAAATAATTTAATCCTAAAGAATGAGTGGGTCAGATGTCATCAATGGATGGAGTCAAGATTGCAGAGTCAAAACAGGACTTCCTATGGGGCTCCCACTCCCACCTCCTCCAATTCATATAAAAATGACTCTAAACAAACTTTGGAGCTACAGAAGCCACAAAATGACACAGAGAAGCTAACCCCCTGCTGAAGATAGCCTGGCAGGCCAGCACAAAGCAGCCAGCCTAGTGCTCTGGGAGCTGAACCTAACCTCGAGCAAGACCTAGGTTTAGCCTTAGAGTGGCTACAACCAGCCGCTGGCTGGAGGGACTTCAAATCACCGGCAGCTGTGGCACTTTCCAAAATTACCAACCCAGAGATGCTAAGGACAAAGTGACAGGTGACTGCAGTGTGGACTTTGGGACTTGGAAGTTCAGGAGTTTGGTCTTGCCTCCTTGGGCTAGAAGCATCTGAGGTGTGGTGGATGTGCAGCCACTGCCATGTGGGTGCTTCAGAGTGCTGGGCCTCCAGATTGTAGGGGGACTTAGCAACTAGTCTGAGGGGTAATCACTCTTGCTTTAACCTGCTTGGATCTAGATTGTGGTCTAGGGTGGAGGTCCTGGGATAGTTTGCCAGTTTGCCAGAGCATGTGGAGGCTTCCAAGAGGGCACCAACTAATAGTTCCAGCAGCTGCAAAAACCCCAGCAATTGGGACAAAGATCCCCCCCTCTGGTAGCAGAGTTCTACTGTGGCAAAAAGCTCAAAAGTCAAGTAATTGAGTGGCAACATGAGCAAGCAAAGGAAGAAAAGCAAGCACAGCAGTCCGAATTTGGATTCCCTTTTGGGGGACAAAAAAGATCAAAGCATGAAACAGGAGGAAGATAATAAAGTCAGAATTCCTGCACTAGAAACTTGCAAGAAAAGAATAATCTGCTTATAGGCCATAGAGGAGCTTAGGAAGGATTTTGAAAATCAAACAAGAGAAGTAGAGGAAAAATTGGGAAGAGAAATGAGAACAATGCAAGAAAATTATAAAGTGACAGTCAACAACCTGACTGAAGAAAATAACACCTTAAAATAGATTAATTCAAATGGCAAAAGAGGCTCAAAAAGGCAATAAAGTGAATGATGCCTAAAAAAGCAAAATTTTCCCAATGGAAAAAAAAAAATCTCAAAAGCTCACTAAAGAGAATCATTCCTTCAGAATTAGATTGGAGCAAATGGAAGCTAGTGACTTTATGAGAAATCAAGATGCTGTTAAACAGATCCAAACAAATGAAAGAATAGAAGGCAATGTGAAATATCTCATTGGAAAAACAACTGACCTGGAAAATAGATGTAGGGGGGATAATTTAAAAATTATTGGACTACCTGAAAGCCATGATCAAAAAAAGAACCTAGAAATCCTCCTTCAAGAAATTCTTTAAAAAAATTGCCCTGGTGTTTTAGAACCAGAGGGAAAAATAGAGGTTGAAAGAATACACTGATCACCTCCTGAAAATGATCCCCAAAAGAAAACTCCTAGGAATATTATAGCCAGGTTCTGGAGTCCCAGATCAAGGAGAAAATATTACAAGCAGCCAGGAAGAAACAATTTGAATACTGTGGAAACACAATCAGGATAACACAGGATCTGGCAGCTTCTACACTGAGGGATCAAAGGGCATGGGATATGATATTCTGGAGGGAAAAGGAGCTGTGATTAAAACTAAGAATCACCTACCCAGCAAAACTGAGTATCATGTTCCAGGGGAACATATGGTCCTTCAATGGAATAGAGGATTTCAAGCAGTCTTGATGAAAAAACCAGAATTGAATAGAAAATTTGACATTTAGATACAAGAAGCAAGAAAAGCATGAGAAAGTAAACAGGGAAAATAAATCATAAGTAACTTATCAAAGTTGAGCTATTTACATGCCTACATGGAAAAACAATAATTGTAACTTATGAAACTTTTCTCAGTATGAGAACAATTGAGGGAATAGAAATGTATATGTGTGTGTGTGTACATATATATGGTATATGGGTATATGAATACATATGTGAATATGTATGTATATGTGTACAGGTATACATAGACAGAGGGTACAGGACCAGTTGAATAGGAATGTATGATACTTAAAAGGTGAAATTAAGAGGTGAGAGAGGAACATAATGGGAGGATATGGGGAGAGATAGAATGGGGTAAATTATCTCATATAGAAGAGGTAAGGGAAAACTGTTACAAGGGAGGGGAAGAAGAGGAAAGCAAAAGGGAATGAGTCAACCTTATTCTTAATGAATTTGGCTTAGGGAGGGAATGATGTACACATTAAATAGGGCATCTCACCCTACAGGAGAGTAGGGGTAAGGGGATGAGAGAAGGGGATAATGGAAGGGAGGTCAGGCTAGGGAAGAGGGAAATTGGAAGCACCCACTGTTGATAAGGGACAGGATCAAAATAGAGAATAGAACAAGTGGGGGTGGGACTGGATGGAAGGAAATACAGTCAGTCTTTCACAATATATTCACTATGGAAATGTTTTGCATAGTTACACATGTACAACCTATATTGAATTGCTTGTATTCCCAGTAAGGGTGAGTGACAATGGAGGTAAGGAAAAAAAAATCTGGAAATCAAAGTTTCAAAATCAAATGTTTAAAGCATATATTATTATTATTATTTTACAAGTAACTCGGAAATAAAATATACAGGTACTAGGGCATAGAAATCCACTGTGCCCTAGTGGAAAGTAATAAGGGGAATCCCTCAGATTAAAGAGGCAAAACTAGCAAGCATTTAGCCATTCTCCTGCCTCATCTCAAGAGAGAAAAGTGTTGTGTATCAGGATGCAACCAAAGGTTAATTTCATTTGGCCCCAAGGCAAAATCAGAGCATGTAAAGATATGAAAAACCTTAGGAGGAAAGTAACTCCAGTATAGTCTGGAAAATTGGCGCCACTGGACGTTGTCCAGCTTTTCCATACTGTACGTTAAAAGCCTTTTGCTTAAAAAAAAATAGACATCACTGAAGTTCATAATACAGGTTAAATTAGTTGAAAACTTTCTTTAAAAGTCTCTAGAGGAGAGAGTGCTGAAGGATTTTAAACCTTCCTCAATCTAGATAAAGGGAGGATGCATGATAAAGGGCTCTGCAAACAGCAGCCCTGGGGCAGAGCATGCTGCCCCACACTTATTAGGCAACCTGAATGCACAATACAGACTTTTCAACTCTGAAAAGAGGAGTAAAAAGCCTAAATTCTCTATCAATAAATTTTGCATGTGATGATTTGAAAATTCAACTAATATCATAACGTCATTGTGTCATTGTGGTCTTTCTGAGTTGTGGTAAAATTCTATTATATAGTAAAGATTGGATAATCATTGTTAGCCAGAAATCGTGTTAGATAAAACAAAAATTTTATCTGATTTTTGTTGAAAGTAAAAAGACAGAGGAAAGAAATATGTGTAGAAATAGTCATGATTACTTTATCAGTACTGCTAAACCCTGTCTTATAATGTTTATATCTGCAATATAGAAACCCAGGTAGTTACAAATTTACCTGTGGTTACAAAAGGGGGTTAGTCCCTCCCCCCTCAAGTCTAGAGGGTACCTCAATATAATCTTATTAACTTCTTTCATCCTAGATCAAATTAGGAAAAGAAAGTTCCATCCTTACCCCCACACTTGCAAGCTTACCTTCCCCCACTGGGCAAAGGAAGGAGAGGAAAGGGACAACATCTACCTTGGGGGCTTGCTTGTTAAAAGTTCTGAGCCCTGCTACTGATAAGAAAACCAATAGTTGTCTGTACTGGATAAGACAATCCATCCTTTTTATCAATGATCTTATATGATCTAAGAATACAATTGGCTTCATCTGTAGTTTAATGTTTTTGCTACAGCTAAAAATAATTTGGCTGTCACTTATAAAACTTGTAAAATTGATCATTTTAGTGTCTCAATGCTAAAACCTCTAATTATTAATTGATTACTGTATGTGAAAAGAGGAAATAGGTAAAACTTCATTACCTTCCTCCTGCATGTATGAGATTTAGCAAAGCAGGAGCACCACTTAAAGCCCCTGGTCTATATTAATTCTTATTTTTTAAATAATGTCAAGACCCCTGGAAACTATCTCAACAGGAAAAATCATCAGACTAGGTTAGGAACTTGTTTTAGTAATGCAATTCTTAAATAATGAACCTAACCTGCCGAAAAGTTGTAAAAGATTAATAATAATTGACTATTACAAGAGGATGTTTAAATTTGAGAAAGAAAAATGTTAAATAAAATCCCTTATGTATTAAAAGACCTAGTAGATCTTTATTGTTTATTACAGCTACGTGAGAATAAAATTAACTGTAATTAGCTCTAAGTTGGGATTGGTAAAAATTGCTGTTTAAGATAAAAAGCATTTAAGACCATATTCACATATTTCTACTTTTTTTCTGCTTAGGCCTGATTCCTATGGTCAGACTAAGTAACCAGTAAAAGATATGAACTCTTTTTATGTTAGCTTATTGGAGATTTTAATATTTTTACCTAAAATTAGAAAATGTACAGAAGTTTATAAAAACCATGTAAAATTCACCTTAAGATATTCCCATTGACTAAAGGAATTTTGGGACTAATAGCTTTAAAAATAAGGTGATCAGCTTTTAATTGAGATTCAATTAATATGTATTTTTTCTTCTCTCCTTTGGCTAAAACACTTTGTGATACCTAATTTAGTTTTGTTAAGTAATAAGTCAGGAAAATAGAGACTGCTCATTGACCTCTGATAATCATTTAATGTCTTATTTTGGCTAAATTCTGAATTAATCAAAACAGGCTACTCTGACTCATTTTACAAAAAAAGCTCTTTCTATGTCAGCCACCCAGAGCCCAGATGAGGCTGGGAGTAGGATTTAAAACAGGCATCCAGAGATCATAATGTCCAAAGAGACCCAGCTTCGTCTCTGAGAATACCTGTCCTCATGTTAACAAAACCTACGTTATATTCCTTAAGGACAAGACCCTCAATTTGAGGTACTAACTTGATTGATAGGACTTTTTCTTATGTTAAGATTTTCTGAGCATATGTCATGTTATAGATTGGTAATGATAAGGAAACCATATTCTAGATCATAATTTCAATCAACACTTTGTCATCTTTCTTGTTTTATTGTATTTACCATTTATCCAATTAGGAAAATTTCTTTCTCATACAATGATGAAACCATTATGGGGATCATGAATTTGTGTAACTCCAGCCACTCTTAAGTGGGATGGTCTTAGAATGTACTTATGTTCTTTTAGTTCTCTCATCCTTTTGTTCCTCAGTCAGGACTCTAGTCCTGAACTTCAGATACAAGTAGTAAAGCTAGCAATAAATACTTCAAGCCACTCAGATTAGTTTACCTTAATATGGGTTAGTCATAAAATTTAGTTGTAACCTCATACAATTATTTAGGACATAAAATAAGAGAAAAAATACTGAGCCTCAAAAATGTAGTAATTCAAAGAGATAATGTGAAAAGTTTAAATGATTTTTAAAAATTATTTTTTGAAGAATTAACTGAAATATGCTTTTATTTTCATTGAGAATTTTTTTTTAAATATTTAAACAAATGCTTTATTAACTTCTGTTTTACATCATTCATTTCCGCCAGATTTTGAGTTACAATCATTTTCTCCCCCTGTTTTTCCCCTACCCACCCTCCCAGAATAGTAGTCCCACAAGATATCGCTTCCTCCAATCTGCTCTCTCCCATACCTTCTCCCATACCCCCTTCGACTTTTCAATTAGAGGAAGGTGAATCTTTGTGTCCCAATGCCTGCACATCTTATCTCCCAATTACAAGCAAAACAGTATTAATAATAGTATTTATATATATTTGAAACATTTAATCTTAAGACCTTGAATTTCAGATCCATTTCTTTCCTCCCTTGTCACCCATTCCCTCTGGGGAGATAAGTAATTCAGTATATGTTGTACAAGTCTAGCTATGCACAACATTATCATAGTAGATATATTGTACAAGGCTGCTTATAATTCCCTCCCACTCATCCCACCCCCAACCTGGTCCATTCCCTACATGATCCTGTCCCTCTTCTATAGTGGGTACTTCCAACCATCCCTCCCCCCAAGGATGCCCTCCCATCCATCTTCTCTCCTCTCATCCTCCTTCCCCCTATTCTGCTGCAGGGTGAGATATCCCATTTAGTATGTATGTCATTCTCTCCCTGAACCAAATTCAATGAGAATGTGGTTTTGCCTTTTTGCCTTCCTATTCCCCCCCTCCCTTGCAACCACTTCCCCTTGCTTCTTCTACATGAGATAGTTTACTTTACCCTGTCTCTCCCCATCTCCTCTTGCCACTTTCCTCTCTCACCTCATACTTTCACCCCTTGAGTATCCTCCCTTCCCAACAAATTCAACCTATGCCCTCTATCCATATATAACTGTAACCTTATACACACACATTCACATATGTATTCATATGACCATACACCCTTCTTCCATTATTTTCATAGTGAGAAAGATTTCATCAGGCACAGTTATTGTTTTTCCATATAGGAATGTAAATAGTTCAACTTTGATAAGTTCCTTTTGATTTCTTTTCCCTGATCACCTTCTCAGGCATCTCTTGCTTCTTGTGTCTGGATGTCAAATTTTCTATTCAATTCTGGTTTTTTCCTCAAGAATGCTTGAAAGTCCTCTATTCCACTGAATGACCATATTTTTCCCTGAAAGAAAATACTCAGTTTTGCTGGGTAGGTGACCCTTGGGTTCATTCCCAGTTCTTTTGCCCTCTGGAATATCATATTCTATGCCCTTCGATCCCTCAGTGTAGAAGCTGCCAGGTCCTGGGCTATTCTGATTGTGTTTCCACAATATTGAAATTGTTTCTTCCTGGCTGCTTGTAGTATTTTCTCCTGATCTGGGGATTCTGGAACCTGGCTATAATATTCCTGGGAGTTTTCTTTTTGGGATCTTTTTCAGGAGGTGATTGGTGGATTCTTTCAACCTCTATTTTGCCCTCTGGATCTAAAACATCAGGGCAATTTTCCTTGAGAATTTCTTGAAGGGTTATTTCTAGGTTCTTTCTTTGATCATGGCTTTCAGGTAGTCCAGTAATTTTTAAATTGTCTCTCCTGGATCCATTTTCCAGGTCAGTGGTTTTTCCCATGAGATATTTCACATTGCCTTCTACTCTTTCATTTGTTTGGATCTGCTTAACAGCATCTTGATTTCTCATAAAGTCATTAGCTTCCATTTGCTCCAGTCTAACTCTGAAGGAATGAAGCTCCTCAGTGAACTTCTGAGATTCTTTTTCCATCTGCCAAATTCGACTTTTTAAGGCATTCTTCTCCTCATTGCCCTTTTGGGCCTCCTTTGCCATTTGAGCTAGTCTATTTTTTAAGGTGTTGTTTTCCTCAGTCAGGCTGTTGACCCTCATTTCATAATTTTCCTGCATCCTTCTCATTTCTCTTTCCAATTTTTCCTCCACTTCCCTTATTTGATTTTTTAAGTCCTTCTTAAGGTCCTCTATGGCCTGCAACCCACTCATGTTTTCCCCTGGGGCTTTTGGAGCAAGACTTCTGACTTCTCAGTCCTTTTCCCACTCTATGCCCCCAAAATAGGAGTCTAGGGTTTCATTTTTCTGTTTAATTTGTTTCCTTTGCCTTGGCATGTTGCCACTTAATTACTTGACTTTTGGGCTTGTTGCCACACTATGGCTCCACTGCCAGATGAGAATTTTCGTCCCGAACGTGTGGGGGACAACTTTCATTTCTGGAAGCTGGAAGCCCACCCACAACCTCCACCCCAGATCACAATCCAGATCCAGGGAGGTTAAAGCAAGAGTGATTACCCCCCAAGACTGATCGCTGGATCTCCCTACAGTTCGCAGGCCAGGAGCTGGAGCTGCCTCTGAAAACTACAAAATGGCATGTCTCCTCAGTGGCTTCTAGCCCCCAGGGGAGGAAGGCGATGCATTCCCCAAATACTGGTCCCAAAGTCCATAGGGCACCAACCTCTCACTTTGTCCTAGGCATGTCTATGTTGATAATTCTGGAATCGCCACAGCTGCTGGTGTTCTGGGGTCTCTCCAGCTGGCTGCTGGCCCTGCTGCCCTGGGGCTAAAACCTCGGCTCACACGGACCTGGGCTCTGCTTGGCTCGGCTCGGCTTGGCTCCCCGCGCTCTGCACACTGCCTGCTGCAGGCTCCCAGACCACTGTGCTGGTCCTTCCTACAGGGCTGCTGGGCTGTCCTCAGCAGGAGGTTAGCTTCTCTGTGTCGTTCTGTGGGTGCTGGCGCTCCAGAAGTTGTTCAGAGTCCCCTTTTACATAGTTTGGAGGAAATCTGGGGGCAGAGTGGCTTGGATGAGCTATTTCTACTCCTCCATCTTGCTAAAAAATTATTAAGAGATATAAATTGGGTAAAGGACACATCAGCTCACTCACTTATGTAATACCCTAAGGGGAGAACCAAACCTCCGTTCTCCTAGAACCTCAACAAAATAAACAAAAGAACAACTTAAAATTATTGAAAATGCCATTTATCAGTTCCAAGTCTATATGATAGATAGTAATAAACAGCTCTATAGAAATCAGTGTACTGAAGACACCTGAATTCCCTTTAGGGCCATACTTAGGCAACAAAACATCTTAAGAGTGTCTTTATCTCCCTCATCTAAGCCAAAAACCAGAGTTAACTACCCTCAATTATTAGCTATATTAATGTATAACAACCTTAGGCTCCCTCCCTGTACATATTCATTAACCTTACCAGGAAGCCCAAATTGAAATGCTAATTAAGGCAGACCCTTCCTGGCCCAATCCTATATACAGTGTATAGAGGAACTAGGGGACATTACAATTTTACATTCCAATCAACAAGGAGTCATTTCCAAAATAACTTTTTCTCCTCTCTTACAAGCAGATAAGGCTTTTTACTGAGGCCTAAAACAAACAGATAACAGAAAGTATTTCTACTCCTCATTTACCCAAAAGAGTGAAATGTTTATTATATGTCTTTTTAAGGAACAATTTCAACCTCTTAACATTTTTATGGATAGTAAATATTATTTTGATACTGTAAGGAACATTGAGATAGATTTCAATACTCAAAAGTTATACAAATTATTTTTTTTCAGTTGCAGCATGTGGTTAGAGGTGGAGAAGGTGCTTTTTAGATTTCTCATGTTTACTCTCATACATCTTTTCCTGAGCCCATTCAACAAGGCAAAGCTTTAGCTAATAAATTAACAATACAAACCTATCCAACACTTTGTCCTTTATCTTTGCATTCAAAATGCAAGAATGTTAATAAGTAATTTCACATTTACTTGAGAACAGGCCAGGAAATCATGCACAAAATGCCTTCCTCACATACCTTCTCCCTCTTCCACCTCTATTAATCCTACAAGTTTAAAACCTAATTTGGCAAATGGGTGTCACTTCTTTAGAAACTTACAATATATCCAAGTGACAAGTGAACACTTTTTTCTCATACACTTTTGTTTTGGTAACTTTAAAGGTTGGAAAATCTTTGCTGTTTAAAGCTAAATAAGAATTGAGAATATCAACTGCCAAATATTTTCATTCATAAGAATTTGCACATACTGATATTCAGAGTGAAATATGTAACATCAAGCATAGTTTAAATTTGTGATCTAAACAATTGGAACATGAAAGTTGAGTTTTCTTGAATCTAAAACTTTAATTTTTTGAGTCATATGTCAGCCTTATAATTCTTTTTAGGTTGAAGGTTAACAGTTTATCATAACTGACTCACATACCTATTTAAGGTGAATGAGAAATGGGAAAGAAAACTTTCAGTGTATTACTAGAAGCCTCTAATCTGATTTTTTGTTGCCATTTCTCCAAGAATTGACTTTTTAAAAATGATACTTTTTAATTGTGTATTTAAATAATGGAGAGTCCTCTCTCTGTAATATCCCTCAGAAATGAAAAGGCAACAGTCAATGACTATATTTCCATTCAAAACAATTTAAAAGTTAAAAACATTTTTATCATTTTCTGTAACTGGAAACTCCCATTCATTTAACTTAATAAGGCTACATTATATGGACAGAGCAAAATTATTGTCCTTCAGTTATATATGATTACTCCTGTAGCTAAACTTCAATAAAGAGAATCATTGTTTTTTCACTCCATTTCCATTGTTCTTCGTTTCTTAGATACTCCTAAAGAAACAAAAACTGATAATGCCCTTGCCTACACTGGCAAATCATTTCAATCTTTCTGTGACAAAAATGATGAGGTGATTTGGATTTGGACCTATATATCACAAGGGCAATTAGCTACTGCCTTATATATCCTAAATTTTTTTAAAACATCATTAAAAATGGGTATACAACAGTAGAATAACAATTTGAAAAATTACATATTCCCAAATAAAGTAATGGAAAATACTTGCCCCTTAATTATGTAGAGGTGAGGTTGTGCTTATATTTTTTTAGACACTGATGAACGACCACTGAAGATGCCAACACAGAATGTCCAGATGTGTTCCAGTAATCACCTCCCAGTTACAGAACCAGAGAAGAGGATCAGAGGATCCCTCACAAGAACCACCCCAGAAGAAATGACTTGGCATCCCATCTTTTCACAGAATGATACAGCCTTCTAATAGAACATTACACAATGACAGACTTCAGAGAACCCTGCACTTCAAGAAATATCTGATTTTCTAATAAGAACTGACTTTTGAACTTTTTAAATCACAGGACTAATTGCCTCCCTCTTAATGTCAGCAACTGTGTCTTCTATTTTAAGTGGGATACAAACTGCTCCATTTGTGAATGAATTTGCAAGGAATGTTACCTTGCCTTTGACAACTCAAGTCCAGACTCCCTCTCCAATGTAATTATGGATACACCTATCTATTATGAACTTTTAATTGCATTGATTTTTACTTTTGCTCAACGTATATCTGGTAGAGATCTTGTTGAACAATCTTTATTTTGCTTTTTTCCAAATAATTTCACTTATGCTTGATATCAACCATCAAGGGTATATCCATATCTGATGTCTTTAAAAAGGGGGGAAAAGGTTTGTCAGATTTCCTGTTACTGTATTCACTGTGTTAATATTGTTAGTGGTTCCAACTGCTGCGTTTGCCATCTAAATTGCACAATAGGTTAATGAATTGTCAAAAAATGTTTCTGCAGCCTTCAAGACACAACATGATATGGATATTTTGTATAAGATCAGTTTATTAAAACAATTAATATTATGCTTAGATACGAGTTAAAAGCATTAAAAACTCAATTGTTGTTTAGATGTGATTATAAATACACATATATTTGTGTTACCACTACCTTATATAATTCCTCTCATCCCAGTATCACATGGGACAGAATCAGAGCCCACTTATTGGGAGCGTGGCATAATTTCAATATCACATTGGAAATAAAAAGCTTTCAATCAAATTATTAAGGTATTGAACATAGTGAGATTCCTGGGATTGACCCAGTAGGAGTTACAAAAACAATTATTGATACATTGAAAAAATCTCTCCACTTCAGAATATGGTAGCTCTTAGTATGAATTTACTTCCTATATTGATCATTATAATAGTCTGTTGTATATTTGGACCTTGCATTATAAAAATTATAACTCACAATATTAGAACTTTAGGCACTGAATTACATGCCTTTAAGCTTCTCCTTAAAAAGGGGGGGAGATGTTGGGAGCCAAAGAGGCCCAAGCCAGGACTTCAGATAATTACCTTGATATCAGTGGACCTCAATGTCAAAGACCTCTTCGAGATGCAACTTTTCACTAAGTCAGCTCCGGAGTTCTTTTAATATGGGTTACACTTATAAGGATGGTGTTTTGAGTTCTGAGGCCAACAGGCTCTGCCCAAAAACTTCAGTTGTTCAAAACCTAAATATTTGAATTCTTAGGTGGTCAGTTCCTATGCAGATATACTTGATGATGTGGGTTTGGCATCAGGCCTTGAAGCCAGCTCTCGAGAGCATCCTTTGTGATGTGACTGCATATGAAAGGAGGTAACTGACTTTTCCTAAGACTTTCTGGCACCTGGAGAACAAAAGACCTTACTGCCCTGCTACTTCCAGGATATGACAGACTAAGATAATGACATGAATACTTGAGATCCCTTCCTTTGTCTCATTGCTCTATGAAAACCTTGTCCTGGGAATCAATAAATGGAGTTAATTGTTCTTCCTTGAACTACCCACATGGCCTGGTCATTTCTTATTCACATCTCCAAATCATGCTAAGTGCTGGACACTGAGCAGGCAATGGCAATAGCAGATCTTTCTGTGGTGCCAAAGAATTAGAAATTAAGGGGATGCCCATCAATTGGGGAATGGCTAAACAAGTTGTGGTATATGAACATAATGGAGTATTATTGTGCTATAAGAAATGAGGAGCATACTTCATATTTACCTGGAGAGACTTATACAAATTGGTATTGAGTGAGAAGAGCAGAACCAGGAGAAATTTGTACATAATTACAGACACAACAAATGTGTGACACCCAACTTTGGTAGACTGGACGCTTCTCAGGGTTGTAAGAGAACTCCAAAAGACTCATGATGGAAAGAGATGTCTACATTCAGTGAAAGAACTAGAAAGAATAGAGTTTGAATGCAGATTGAAGCAAACTACCTGCTCTCTTTCTTCTTCTTGTTTGGTTTTGTTTCTTCTTTCCCATTGTTCTTTCCATTGGTTACAATCCTTCTTTACAACCTAATGTCTAATGTGAAAGTACTTGCAGATTCTATACTTGATTGCATACTGCCATGGGCAGGGGGGAGGGTGGGGGAGAGAAAATTTGAAACTCTAGGGATTGTGGAACTGAATCTTGTAAGTTAAATGTAAACAAGCAAATTAATAAGGACCAAAAAATACAAAAAAATCCCTTTTGAGCTCCTGTATGGTATAGGACAAATTCATAATTTTCTTTGAGGCTTTGATGCAGCAGTTTTGATTTTGATGTTTTCTTCTATGATTGTTTTTTGATTTTCCTTGTCACCATAATAATTTTCTATAGTCAGGATTGTTTTATGACGTCTGCTCATTTTTTTCCAGCCTTTTTCTTGACTTTTAACTCTTAGCTAAAGTGCGATTCTGCTTCCATAGTGAAGGACGCACTGTCCCAAGCTTCAGGGTTTTTTGTCCAGTTGTTTCCAGAGGTATTTCTTGGGACCTATAAGGTTACAGTTCTCCTAATATTGTATGATAATAGGGAAAAGGTGTGTTTGCTACTCTCTTGGCCTGTCTGGTCTGTGAGTGATCATAAATACTCTTTTCCACCCTGCAACTGTGACCAGGATCCTAGCTCCCTTGTGGTCACAGGCTCTGGTGTGCTAGTGCTATTCATTTCCCTGGGATCAAAACCTAGGACTGCAACTCATTTCCAAGTATGGGGAATGCAAGAAAGTTTAACCCTCTGTGCCAGCAAAAGGACACCTGTAATCTTTTTCTCACCAGTTCTCTGACCCCCTTACCATCTCTGGGCTAAGAGATCTGGCAACTACTGTTGCCACTTATTCAGTCACTCCTGAGGCCTACATCTGTTCTGCTGAGACAGGGCCTGCACTGCACTATGCTCTACTCTCACCCAGTTGCAACAAATCTTTTCTGTTGACCTTCTAAGTGTTGTGTTAGGTTGGAAAATTGTTTCACCCAGTCTTTTTGTGGGTTCTGCCAATCCAAAATTTATTTTTAGGCATTAAAGTTGTTCAGAGAAGCTTTGGGGAGAGTTCAGATGAGTTCCTACCTTTTCTACATCATCTTGTTTCCACCCTACAATGATGCATAAATTGTAAGTAAAATTCTGGAAAGAATATTAAAGCAATATATCACAAAGTTCATACACTATGATTGATGGGATTTACCAGAAATGTTGTATTGGTTCAATATAAGGAAAACTATCAACATAACTGACCATATCAATAAGAAAAACAAACAAAAATCATATGAGTTTCTCAATAGATACAGTAAAAGCTTTTGGCAAAATACAATACCAATTACTATTAAAAACAATAGAAAGTATAAGATAAATGTAGCTTTCCTTAAAATAATCAGTAATATTTATCTAAAAGTGGAAGCTAGGTGTCACAGTGCTATTTCTGAGTACAAATTTGGTCTCAGAAACTTACCAGCAGTGTGATCTTGGATATTTCTTTCAGTTTCCTCATCTATAAAATGAATAAGAAAAGGAAATAGCAAACTACTCCAGTATATTTGCCAAGAGAAGTCTAAGAGTGGCCATGAAGAGTCAAATAAGACTGGAAGACAACTAAACAACAAGACATCTATCTAAAACCAAGAGCAAGCATTATCTATAATGGGGTAAGGCCAGAAGCTTTCCCAATAAGATCAGGGTGAAAAAGGAATGTCCATTATCATCACTATCATTTCATTTTGTACTAGAAATGTACTACAGTAATAAGTTAAGAAAAAGAAATTGAAGGACAAATAGGTAACAAGGAAATAGAACTATTACCCTTTGAAGACCACATGATGGTGTACATAGAGAATACTAGAGAATCAGCATTCTAGAGGTTCAATGAGATATGATTAGAGAATCAATGAACATACTAGTTCAAATGATCACTGTAGCAAAGGAACAGATTAAAAAATAATAAACCCACCTGGATCTTCAGCATTGCTATTATTACCAGCAAAATCCAGCAAGACAATTAAAAGACAGAGAAATTCCATTGAAAATAACTTGAGAGTTTACCTGCCAAGACAAAGGAACTATGAAAATAATTACGAAACACATTTTACACAAATAAAGATAAATCTAAGCAACAAGAGAAATATTTAGGACTCTGTGGTAGGCTGAGTCAACAGGAAAAATGAAAATTCTGCCTAAATTAATGTACTTATTCAGTTCCATGCCAATCAAAGTAGCAAGGAAGAAAGTCTGAGGGAAGAGTTCATGAATAAATATGGGAAAAGGAGGATAACTAATAAATTTTAAAACTTTTTGTGAAAACAAACCAATGCAGTAAAAAAAAAAATAAGAGAAACAGGCAAATGGGATGAAAGCTTTGTAGTAAGTTTCTCTGTCAATGGTTTTATTTCTAAGATACATTGGGAATGTTTTTAGATTTATAATAAGAAGAGCCATTTCCCAATTGATAACTGGTCAAAAGAAACAAACCGTTCTATAAGGAAGAAATCCAAACTGCTAAAAGCCACTTTAAAAAGGCATTAAGTCATTAATAATTAGAGGGATGCAAATTAAAACACCTCTGAGGTGCCACCTCACATCCATTAGATTGTCAGTTAACAAAAAAAGGGAAAAAAGACAACTATGGCTCTTTCTGGTAGAGCTGTGAAATGGTCTAGACATTCTGAAAAGCACATAGGAACTAGGACCCCCAAAATTTTTAAATTGTGCATCTATCTTTTATTCAGCAATACTACTACTATGTCTCTAGCCAAAGAGATCAAACAAAGAAGTAAAGAACCCACAGATATAGCTCTTTTATTTGGTGGCCAAGAAATAAAAACTGAAACAGAATGTATTGAACCAATTTATGTTATATGAATGTGATGGAACACTGGAGGAAATTATGAAAGGGATGGTTTCAGAGGACCTAGGAAGACTTATGTTAACTGATAAAGAATGAAGTGAGCAGAACCTGAACAATTTATATAATAACAATATTATATATAAAAAAAAACAACTTTGAAAGGTTTAAGACCTCTGAGCAACAAAATGACCAACAATGATTCCAGAAGATTCACACCAAAATATGCTACCCACCTAATGATAGAGAAGTAAGGGACTCAGAGTACAGATTGAGATTTGTGGGTGGTGGGGGTGGTGATAGTTATTTGGTCAAGGTGGCAATTTGTTTAGCTTAATGACCATATTACTTACAAGGGCTGTCAACCCCCTTTCTTTCTCAAATGGGTGCAGGTGAGATAAGTCAGATTTAGTTAATTGAATAAAAATAAATTTTTATTTAATATTGGAAATCACTTTCCTGGAAATTTTGAAATTAAAAATTTTTAAGTGTTAAGACCAGTTTTAATAGCCTTCCTCACTGGTATTATAACTATATTTTTATGAAAGAATGGACTCTTTGGGGAATTACAGTTTAGTTATTCTGGAATCTTTTAATTTGGAGACTAGGTGAAGCAAAGAGATAAAAGAGAAAGAGAACTCTTGAGAAAAACTGAAGAACTGGTCATGAGAAATAGTCTGAAGAGGCATTTCCTGAGAATAATAAGCTGGACTCATTTATCATGAAGAAACAGCATGAAGAGAATTCTTGAGAAATTTTGGCTACCATCTGTAGCAGCAATCACCCCATGTGGCTGCCAACATAGGTTCTTAGATTTTCTAAAGGAAAGCAACTCAAAATGGGTTAACAATCTTGCTTTAATCAATCAAACATATCATTTACTTAGTTACTTAGCAAGCAAGCAGAAAATACAAGACAGAAAAACATTTCAAGCAGACAGGCCTCCATCTGTCCAACCATTACACTGTACCTAAAGTCAATCACCAGAGAGGGAAGCATCAACATCTGGGTTTTTCAGAGCCAGGGGCTCTCAAGAGCTGCCCAGAGTCTCGTCTAATCAAATCACACAACACTTCTCAAAGTAAACCCCAAATCAATGCCTTACATCAGAGTTTATATAGCCTGCACCTGGCTCAGAGAATATAACAGCCCTCTTGACCCACTGCCCAATCACAAAGTATCTCCTAAAAAACAAGCCTCCCAGCACAGGCTCCAGGTGCACTTAAGGCTATCAAAGGGCCTAGGGTTAGGGAAGATCTTAAAAATTTACATTCCTCTAACACCATAGTGAGAGATATGAATAGTGGTGTTGTGCTTCCAGAGTGAGAGGATACTCTGCTATGATCTTTTTCACAGGTAAAAAACTTTTTCAATGTAAATAGCTATAGCTTTGTTTTATTGTTTGCTACATTACATTGTTTAAGCCAAGTAGATGAAAGGGTTGATATAGAAAAGAGCAACATGAATTAAAGTTTATAGTGAAAGGGATGGTTCAAGCTTAGTCACTATTTTATAAAGCTATGTTAAAGATGCAATAATTTTAATAACAATAAGAGCTATTATAATTTAATTAATTTATCAGCTGTTATAAGAATATACATCTTAATTGTCTTATAATCTGGAGAAAATGAATAAGGTAATGAGTCAAGCAGGAGTCTGAGGGGGAACTTGGTATAAATTATTAGGTAGAGATCCATTGAAACCCTACTAAATACCAAAAAGAGGTCCATAAGGGATATCTTAGTAATACAATTATACTATAAGTGATAAGTGATTTCAGTCGTAAGTGATTTCAAAGAAACCAGAAACATCAGTTGTAAAGGATATTAGAAAAAATATACTACCATGATATACTACAGATGGGCAATATGCTATAATGCCAACAATACAAGTATTAGGATAACCTTAAGTATTGGAAAACATAATTGATTTTTTCTACAGGTCTATGTCAACTAATGGTATAATAATTTTATTAGATTTGTAAATACATGTCTATAACATCTTTTTAAGTTATCAGATTTCTTTTTCCCTCCCCTCTTCTTTCAAATATAAATTACTTACCTGCCTCCTTCAAAGTGACTGATGAGATCTGATACTTTACTGGGTTTTTCTTTTGAGATAAAAGAAGCAGAGGAAAGCTTAACTTCCTCTGTCTTTGGTTTTATATTAAGTAAAGCTTTATGCTTGGGTGTCTGGTATTTATTGGATGAAGGTGAATTCTGTAGAAATAATGGTTTTGGAGACACTTGTGGCTTTGGAATTGCAGCTGAATATGGGGACACTTTAATTGGTGCTTTTCCATTTATTCCCTGAGCCTCATCACATACATTCTGATTAACTTGTGTGTCAGTCTTGCTTGATAGGCAAGGAGATGAAACTATAACAATCTTTGGACTGGAACTGCTGCCTGTTGCTTTCTTGGGTACGTTCTGGGAGATAGCCATCAGGCCACCTTGATTGGGCAGTAGGTTGGCTCTAGGGGCGGGGTCCAGGCCAGGAGGTAGGACAGGTTGGACTTCCACCTGATTGCCACCCGCCTAAAGTTAGTGCTGCCTTCCACGCTCATCTTACGCCCCTTTGGATTCGCTCTCCTTTCCTCGTTTCTTCGCCGCTGCTCCCCTAACACTGGTCTCTGGGCTACATGCTGCCTTTTCTGACTCGCTATAGGCTGAGACTTCCTTTAGGCAAAGGTCTTTAAATGCCTAATAACTTTTTTATCTGTGGTAGTTGTGTGAGTGGAGAGAAGGGGAGAAATGTGAAGCATTGTGGTGTTAGAAGCAAGATGCCAGCTGGAGGGAATGTGGGATGAGACAAGGAATTTAGAAATTCACAGCTTGTGAAGCTGTGTCACTACAAAGACTACAACGTCTTTAACATTATTTGCCCCCACGGATTGTTTGATCTTAGAGGAAAAATGGGTGGAAGTCACAAAGAACTTCCTAACAAGAAGAGTTACCCCAAAGTGTGGGTTGTTGCCCTTCCTTCTCAAAGAGGACAGAAAGACATCACTGTGTCGGGGTCAAGGTACAGTGTGTCCAATTGACTGATCAGGTCGATGAGACTCAGAGGACACTATCACAAATCAGGCATAAATAGGCTGAAAAGACATCACCCATATAATTTTACCATTTTTTTACCCTGAAGTGTAATGTGCTACCCGGAGAGGTAGTGAATTCTCCACTCCTTGGACATGTCCAAACAGTGGCTGGATGACCAGTTGTTGGATGTTATTGAAGATTTCTTTGTGTATATATTGGACTAGTTGGCTTCTGGGGTTCCTTCCAATTCTCTAATTCTGTGAAATGGCAAAGTGTAGAAGCAGGGGTGACTGGGGAATGGTGGTAGATAATGAGTTTGGTTTCAGACACATTTAGTTTGAGTGTCTCCAGGACATAGATTTAGAAATATTCAGTAGTTCAGGTGATGCAGGGCTGAAGCTCAGGAGAGAGAGACCAGAGCTGGAGATAAGGCTCTGGGATTCATCAGCATAGAGATAATATTTAAACTCATGGGAGTTGATGAGGTCAACATGAGAGAAAGAAGGGAAGAGGGCCCAGTATAGAACCTTGGGGGGTACCCAAAGTTTGGAGATCTGATGTGGATACTGAACACCACTTCTTAGGTAAGATGTGAGAAGCATGCTTCATCATCAATCTTTCAGTGTCATGGATGGCCACTGAATTGATCAAAGTTCCATCAGTTACAATGATGTTATGTTATTTTACATTATTGCAGTCATCGTGTAAATTGTTCTCCTGTACATGTTTTCCCACATCTCTTAAATATGATCCTTTCATCATTTTTATGGTACAATAACATTATCTTGCATTCATATAATTTGCTCAGCTATCCCCTTATTGATGGTGACCTACTTTTTCACTAGGTATTTTTGTTTGTTTAGTTTTTTTTTTTTTTTGGAGGGCAATTGGGATTAAGTAACTTGCCCAAGGTCACACGGCTGGGTTTTTGTTTGTGTGTGCGTTAAGTGTCTGAGGCTTGTTCCGAACTCAGGTCCTTCTAACTCTAGGGCCGACACTTCACCAGGTTTTTACTACAACAAAAGTGTGTGTGTGTGTGTGTGTGTGTGTGTGTGTGTGTGTGTGTGTGCATACATATATATGTATATTATATGTGATTCCTTTCATAGTATCTTTTACCTTTTGGGATAATACACCAGCTAGTGGCATTGCTGCTAATGCCCAGTTTAGTGACTTGTGGGGTTGTAATGGTTATGGGATTTGAAGATCTTCCATGCCCCTTGAACTTGCTGATGGAGCAGGAAGGGGTGCGGCAAGAGGAAGCCAGAGCCAAGCTAGAGTCAGTGTGGTGACTGGAAGCAGCTTCTGTGGTGAGAACTCCTTTTTCTTTTTTTTTTTTTTTTGAGCCAGCCCAAATTTCTGCTAAGGACTCCTGCTGAGGACTGCTGGGGATGGGAAGTACAGGGGGCCAGAGCTGCTGGGAGAGAGCTGCATGGGTGCTGAGCAGTTGCTGTGAGTTAGGAGAGGAGGATCTTTGCCTGAGGTATCCTGTTCTGTTTTGAAGGCTTGAGAATGTGGGTATTTACTACATTAACTATCTATGCCAACTCCATAACTACTGTGATGACTTTGACTTTCTGGTTTTGGGACTCAGTTTTCTGGAATTTGAATAAATGTTCTAGCTATATCCCCCAGGAAGGGTGCCTGTTACATTTTGTGATTAATAACATATCAGCATATTTATAGTTATTGTAGGCATTGTGAATGCTGCATTGTTGATACAGGGGTATAGTTACAATTTGTTTCATTTTTTTTTTCCAGAATGGTTATATCAATCCACAGCTCTACCAACAGTGCATTAGTGTTCTAGTCCCCTCACAACTCCTCCTGCTATTGTTATTTTCATTTATTTTCATCTTGGCTGACCTGATGATGCAGTATTAATGCTCTGAGACTGGGGAGGGGAAAGTGTTATTTTACAGACTGGTTTTACAAATTGATTTTACAGACATAGATCCCAAAGCACCCCATTTACAAACTGATGTTACAAATTGATATTACAGACTGATGTTACAAATATATATATATCCCAGGCACCCCATCACAATGAAGAGAAAAAAATCCCAAGTAATTTGCTTAGTATTGTTAGATATGATATTTAATTGAGTGACAAATTTTTCATTGTTTAACCAGTTATGGTGATCTACAGTAATAGCTTTCTCGAGACATTTATTTCCATGGTTTATAATTAAATATCTTTATAATTATAGAGTGTTAGTTCTGCAAGGAAACTTATGGACTATCTAGCCTTGTATCTTCCCCAACTGTTCATGAGCTGACTGTCACTAGTTCAACTCAAATTGTTACTGTTTTTTATTACCCATGGTTATAAAAAAGGACTCCTTTTCCTCCTTTTTTGTCTGTCTTACCACCCATTTCTTCATCCTTTTACTTAGCTGGTGGCTCTCTTTACCCACTGGGCTGAGATTTAGGAGATCAGTGCAGTCTTTGGTAGAGAACCGAAACATTTGTCGGTTTAGACACTATATACTCTGGGTTTAGTAACACTGATATGGCCCAAGTGTCTCCCTGTGATCAGAAAGCTTATTGGTACCAGGCAGAGCAGAGGGATTGGAACTCAGTTTCCTCCTCCTCATCATGTCTGAATACCTCCCAACAAACCTAGTTTTCTTTCCTACCCATCCTTTTTTTTTTAAATCATTTTTATATTTGTTCCTTCATGTAGGAAGGTGAATGAGTGATGTTGCTTTGCATAAAAGGTGACTCATGAACTGATGATTTGGTGACATAATTTACATTTGAATAGGATTTCAATTGTTCCTTCCAGAAGTATATCCATCAAGCAGCTCTAAAAAATTATTGGTAAAAAAAAATCAAGATTTATTCTTCTGTAAGAACAAAATGGGAGAAAGGGATCACTCAGGTCTCAGATGGTGACTGAAAACTAATGTGCATATATACATCAGATCCATATATACATGGATCATTTTGATTATATGAAATTAAAAAGCTTCTGTACAAACAAAGCCAATGTAACCAAGATTAAGAGGGAAGTGGGAAATTGGGAAAGAATTTTCACAACCAGTGTCTCTGACAAAGGGCTCATTTCTAAAATATAGAGAGAAGTGAGTCAAATCTTAAGAATAAAAGTCATTCCCCAAATGAAAAATGGTCAAAGGATATAAACAAGCACTTTTCAGAGGTAGAAATTAAAGGTATTTATAAGCATATGAAAAAATGCTTTAAATCACTTATGGTCATAGAAATGCAAATCAAAACAACTCTGAGGTACCATACCTCACCAGTCAGATTGGCTAAGATGACAAAACAGGAAAACGATAAATGCTAGAGAGGATGTAGAAAATTTGGAACACTAATGCTCTGTTGGTAGAGTTGTGAACTGATCCAACCATTCTGGAGAGTAATCTGGAACTATGCCTAAAGGGCTATAAATAAGTGCATACCCTTTGACCCTGCAATACCACTGCTAGGGTTGTATCCCAAAGAGATCATAGAAGTGGGAGGAAGATCTATATGTACAAAAATATTTATAGCAATTCTTTGGTGACAAAGAATTGGAAATAGAGGGATGCCTATCAATTGGAGAAAGGCTAAACATGTTGTGGTATATGAATGTAATGGAATACTATTGTGCTATAAGAAATGAGGAGCAGATGGACTTCATATTTGCCTGGGAGAGGCTTATATGAACTGAGTGAGAAGAGCAGAACTAGGAGAAATTTGCACACACTTACAGACATAACGTATGTGTGATGATCAACTTTGATAGCCTGGACTCTTCTCAGCAATGCAGGGTTATAAGTCAACTCCAAAAGACTCATTATGGAAAGAGATGTCTATGTTCAGAGAAAGAACTAGAAAGAATAGAGTTTGAATGCATATTGAAGCAAACTACTTGCTCTCTTTCTTTTTCTTGTTTCATCTTGTTTCCTCTTTCCCATTGTTCTTCCCATTGCTCACAATCCTTCTTTATAACCTGACTAATGTCTAATGTGAAAGTATTTGCAGATCCTATGCTTTATTGTTTACAGCAGGGGTGGGCGGAGGGTGGGGAGGAGGAGAAAATTTGAAATACATGGAATTGTGGGACTAAATCTTGTAAACTAAAAGTATATAAACAAATTAATAAAAAACAAAAAAGTAAAAAAACAGCAATAACAGCAATGTTGTTTTAAGAATAACATTGAATGAATAAGTTATTTTGTCTATTATAAGTACCCAAATTAACTATAAAGGCCATATGAAGGAAGATGCTATCTGCATCCAGAGATAGAACTGATAAAAATCAATACAGCTAAAATTAGAAGAGAAGCAGGCCGATAAGAACAACCTTTGAAGCAAATATCTGACAATGATCTAATTTTTTTTTTAAAGCAATTGGGGTTAAGTAACTTGCTCAAGGTTACACGGCTAGTCATTATTTATGTGTGGGTGCTCATTTTCTGAGGCCGGATCTGATCTCGGGTCATCCAAACTCCGAGGCCGGCGCTCTTACTCACTGCGCCACCTAGCCGCCCCTTTAAGGCAATTGGGGTTAAGTAACTTGCCCAAGGTTACACGACTAGGTTTTTTTTTTTTTTTCGTTTGTGTGGATTAAGTGTCGGAGGCCGGCTCCGAACTCGGGTCCTTCTGATTCCAGGGCCGGCGCTCTATTCTCTGCGCCACCTAGCCACCCCAATGATCTAATTTTTAATGATATGTTGGAAACTGATTTAAATTTATAAGATAAACATTTCCCTAAATGATAATTGGTCAAATAATATGAAAAGGAAGTTTTAAGCAGAAGAAATTTAACTTATCAGGGGCCATGTTAAAAAATGCTCTTATTCAGGATATCTGGTGGCACAGTTAATAGAGCACCAGCCCTGGAGTGAGGAGGACCTGAGTTCAAATATGGCCTCAGACACTTAACACATGCATACACATACAAACTATCTGTGTGACCTTGGGCAAGTCACTTAACCCCAAATGCCCTCCAAAAAGCACAAAAAATGCTCTCAATCACTAATAGAGAATAGTGAGTTCCCACCTCATATTAATCTAACTGACAATTAAAAAAAGGAAAAGGACAAATGCTACATGGCCTGTGGGAAATTTTAATTCACTTGGTGGATCTTTGAATTGGTCAAACAAGTTTGGAAAGTAATTTGGAAGTATATGCTCAAATCTACTAAACTCTACCTTCCCTTTGAGTCACTGATATCACTATTAGTGACTATTAGGTCAGTAGCCCAAATAGACCTAACAAAATGGAAAGAAATTCATATATCCAAAGAAAGTGTTTTTTAGTAGTTCTCTTTGTTGTGTTGCTGTTGAGTCATGTCAGACTTTTTGTGAAACCATTTTGGGGTTTTCTTGGCAGGTAGTGGACTGGTTTGCCATTTCTCATCAATTGGGGGATTATTCAATAGTTTAGGGTGTATGAATGTGATGGTACATTGTTGTACTGTAAGAAATGATGAAGAGGATAGTTTAAAAAGACACCTGGGGAGACTTATGGGAATTGATGTAGAACAACTTGAACAGAATCAGGAGAATAATTTGTACTTGTAAAAACAATATTGGAAAGAAAGCTTTGAAAAATTTAGGAACACTGATCAATACAATGACCATGTGAAATCAGTAGAACTGTGTTTAGAAAAACAGCCCCAGGATCCCTGACCTATGGGGAAAGGACTCAATAATGGACACAAGCTCAATAAGAATTCCTGGAAGAGCTGAAAACACTTTTCAAAATCAAATAAAAGTGATAGAGGAAAAATAGAGTAAAAATGGGAGTGAGGGATGAAAATTATGAAAAATAAAACAATTAGAAACTTGGTAAAAGAGGCACAATTCTAAAGAAGAGCAATGCCAAAAATGTTCAAACTATTAAACAATTGTGCCCATTTCACAAACCAGCAAGGTTATGCTTAAAATTTTGCAAGCAAGGCTTCAGCAATATGTGAACTGAGAATACAGAAGTGCAAACTAGTTTTCCAAGAGGCAGAGGAAATATAAACCAAAATGGCAATATTCCCTGCATTATGGAGACAGCAAGGGAGTTCCAGGAAAAAAAAAAAAAGATTACTCCTGCTTCATTGACTACCCTAAAGTCTTTGTGTGGATCACAGCAAATTGTGTGAAGTCATCAAACAGATGAATGAATGTACCAGATCATCTTATTTGTCTCTTGAGGAACTTGCATGCAGGTCAATAAGCAACAGTTAGAACTGAATATGAAACAACTTATTGGTTCAAGATTGGGAAAGGAGTATGACAAGGCTGTGTATAGTCACATTATTTATTTAACTTATATTTAGAGTATATCATATGAAATGCTAAGCAGAATGAATCAAAATCTGTAATCAAAGTTGCTGGGAGAAATATCAACAGTTCCAGATATTCAGACAATAACTTTGAATGTGAATGGAATGAACTCACTCATAAAATGGAATTACATTGCAGAATAAATTAGAAACCAGAAACCAACAACATATTGTTAACAAAAAACATACTTGAAACAGTAAAACACACAGAGAGTTAACATAAGGTGCTGAAGCAGAACCTATTATGCTTTAGTTGAGGTTAAAAAAAGAGGCATGGGTAGCACTCGTTCTCAGACAAAAAGAAAATAAAAATAGACCTAAATAAAGGAGATAAACAGGAAAACTATATTTTGCCAAAAGATATCATAGATAATGAAATGATATCAGTACTAAACATAAATGCATCAATAACATAGCATTCAAATTCTTAAAGGAAAGGTTAAATGGGTTACAGGAGGAAATAAACAGTAAATGGTACACACACACACACACACACACACACACATATATATGTATTTGTAAACAGTAAATCTATACTAGTAAAAGACTCAACTTTCCTCTCTAACTAGATAATTCTAACCATAAGATAAATAAGAAAGAAATTAAGGAGAGGAATATAATTTTAGAAAAGTTAGATATGATAGACCTCTGAAAAGAATTGAATGGGAACAGAAAGGATCTCTCATCTGTACATGGCAAAAAAAGGATCATGTATTAGGGTACAAAATTTCACAAGGAAATGCAGAAAAGCATAAAGCCATGCTGTAATAAGTTACATTCAATAAAGGTTGTAGAAACATTAAATATTAATTAGAAAATAAATAATCTAAACCTAAAAAATAAGTCAAAGAACAAATCAGAAAAACAATCAGTAGTTTCATTAAAGAGAGTGGCAATGATGAAGCAACATACCAAAACTAGTGAAAGTTAGATAAAGCAGTACTTAGTAGAAAATGTATCACTCTAAATACTTACATCAATAAAATAGAGAAATAGCAGATAAATGAACTGGACATACAATTTTTAAAAGCTAGAAAAAAATAAATTAAAAAATCCTCAATTAAAAACCAAAATGGAAATCCTGGAAAATAAAAAAAGAAAGGTTAAAAAACAAACACACTATTGAACTAATAAAAATAGGAGCTGGTTTTATGTAAAAAATAAACAAACAAAAAAACAAAAAACAACTCTAAACTACATAAGCTCTTAGTTAACTTGATTAGAAAAATGAAAGCCAAATTACCAGTTGCAGAAATGAAGAGGATGAATACACCAATAATGAAGATAAAATTAAAACAATTATTATGAGCTGTTTGTACCAATTACAAGTCAACAGATTTGACAACCTAAATTAAATGAATGGATATTTATAAAAATAAAAATTGGCCAGATTAACAGAAGAGGAAAAAGAATACTTAGACCTTTTTAAGAAAAAGAAATTAAACAAGACAAAAATGGGCTCCCTTAAAAAAATTTAAAGGGGGGCGGCTAGGTGGCACAGTGAATAGAGCACCGGCCCTGGAATCAGAAGGACCTGAGTTCGGAGCCGGCCTCCGACACTTAATCCGCACAAACAAAAACCTAGCCGTGTAACCTTGGGCAAGTTACTTAACCCCAATTGCCCTAAAGGGGCGGCCAGGTGGCGCAGTGAGTAAGAGCGCCGGCCTCGGAGTTTGGATGACCCGAGATCAGATCCGGCCTCAGAAAATGAGCACCCACGCATAAATCAAATGACTAGCCGTGTAACCTTGAGCAAGTTACTTAACCCCAATCGCTTTAAAAAAAAAAAAATTTAAAGGACCAGATAGATTCCACAAGTGAATTCCCCCAAACATATAGAAAAAAATTAATTCTCTCCCAAATATTAAAAAAAAATTAATTTGAACATTATATAAACTACTTGGAAAAATAAGCAAAGTAGGAATTCCATCAAATTCCTATTATGAAACAAATAAGGTTCTGATATCTAAACCAAGACCAATAAAAAACAGAAAGAAAATATACTAATTTCCCTAATTAATATTGAGGAAAAAAAAATTTTGTCTTTATTAATTTGTTTGTTTACTTTTGGTTTACAAGATCCATTTCCTTAATCCCTTGAGTTTCAAATTTTCTCCCACTCACTCTCCTCCCCCTTACTCCACACCCATGGGGGCATGCAATCAAGTATAGGATCTGCAAACATTTTCACATAAGACATTAGGTTGTAAAGAAGGATTGTCACCAATGGAAAGAACAATGGGGAAAAAGGAAACAAAACCAAACAAGAAAAAGAAACAGAGCAGGTAGTTTGTTTCAGTCTGCATTCAAACACTGTTCTTTCTAGTTCTTTCTCTGAATTTATACATCTCCTTACATCATGAGTCTTTTGGAGTTGTCTTATAATGCATTGCTGAGAAGAGTCCAGTCTGTCAAAGGTGGTCATCACATGTATGTTGTGTTTGAAATTGTGTACAAATTTCTTCTGGTTCTGCTCTTCTCAGCATCAGTTTGTATAAGTCTCTCCAGGTTAAAAACAAAAACAAAAACAAAAACAAAAAACAAACTCTCTCTGTCTGCTTCTCATTTCTTATAGCACAATAGTATTCCATTATATTCATATCCCAACACTAGTTTAGCCATTCCACAATTGATGGGCATTGCCTTAATTTCAAATTGTTTGCCACCACAAAAAGAACTGCAATAAATATTTTTATACAGATGGGTCTTCATCCCACTTCTATGATCTCTTTGGGATAGAGCCCTAGCAGTGGTATTACTGGGTTAAAGGGTATGCAATTATTTATAGCCCTTTGGACATAGTTCCAGATTGCTCTTCAGAATGTTTGAATTAGTTCACAACCCCACCAACAATGCATTAGTGTTCCAATTTTTCCACATCCTCTCCAGCATTTGTCATTTTCGTGTTTTATCATCTTAGCCAATCTGACTGGTGAGATGTGGTATCTCAGAATTGTGTTGATTTGAATTTCTCTAATCAATAGTGATTTGGAGCATTTTTTTTTCATATACTTATACATATCTTTAATTTCTACCACTGAAAATTGTGTATTCATATCCTTTGACCATTTATCAATTGGGGAATAACTTCTATTCTTATAGATTTGTCTCAATTCTCTCTATATTTTAGAAATGAGCCCTTTAACAGACACAGTGTAAAAATTCTTTCCCAATTTCCCACTTGCCACTTAATCTTGGTTAAATTAGCTTTGTACAGAAACTTTTCAATTTCATGTAATCAAGATTATCCATTTTGCATTTTCTAATGCTCTCTTAACTCTTGTTTGGTCATAAAGTCTTCCCCTCTCCATAAATCTGACTGGTAAACTATTACTTGCTTTCCCAGATTGGTTACAGTATCAGCCTTTATAACTAGATCATGCACCCATTTAGACTTGATTTTGGTGTATGGTGTTAGACAATGGTCTATGCCCAGTTTCTGCCATACAATATTCCAGTTTTCCCAGCAGTTTTTGTCAAATAGTGAGTTCTTATCCCCCAAACGGGGCTCTTTTGGTTTATCAAAAAGTAGATTACTGTAGTCATTGACTGCTGAATCTCATGTACTTAATCTGTTCCATTGATCCACCACTCTTTCACTCAGCCAGTACCAAGTAGTTTTGATGACATGCTGCTTTATAATACAGATTAAAATCTGGTATGGCTAGGCCACCTTCTCTAGCATTTCTTTTCATTAATTCCCTTCATATTCTGGACCTTTTTTTCTTCCAAATGAATTTTGTTACTATATTTTCTAGCTCTACAAAGTAATTTTTTGGTAAATTGATTGGTATGGCACTAAATATGTAATTTAATTTAAGTAAAATTGTCATTTTTATTATATTAACTCAACCCAGCCACAAACAATTGATATTTTTCCAATTAGTTATGTATGAATTTATTTGTGTGAAAAGTGTTTTGTATTTGTGTTGATATAGATCCTGGGTTTCTTTTGGCAGGTAGATTCCCAAATATTATATAATGTTCACAGTAACTTTAAATGGGATCTCTCTTTCTATCTCTTGCTACTGGATTTTATTAGAAATATATAGGAATGCCAAGGATTTATGTGGGTTTATTTTATATCCCGCAACTTTGTCAAATTTATTTATTGTCTCAAGTAATTTTTTGCTTGATTCTCTAAGAATATCATCATATCATCTGCAAAGAGTAATAGCTTAGTCTCTTCTTTGCCTAATTTGATTCCTTCAATTTCTTTTTCTTCTCTAGTTGCTACTGCTAACATTTCTAGTATCAGATTGAATAACAGGGGTGATAGTGACATCCTTGTTTCACCCCTGATCTTACTGAAAATGTTTCTAGCTTATCCCCATTACATATGATACTTGTTGATGTTTTTAGATATATACTACCTATTATTTTAAGAAAATCCCCATTTATTCCTATACTTTCTAGTGTTTTTAAAAGGAATGGTTGTTGTATTTTGTCAAAAGCTTTTTCTGTATCTCTTGAGATAATCATATAGTTTCTGCTAGTTTTATTTTTGATATGATCAATTATACTGATGATTTTCCTAATATTGAACCATCCTTGCATTCCTAGAATAAATCCTACCTGATAAAAGTCTATTATTCTTGTGATAAGTTGCTGTAGTCTTTTTGTCAATATTTTATTTAAAGTTTTTGCATCTATATTCATGAGGGAAATTGGTCTATAATTTTCTTTCTCTGTTTTGTCTCTTGCTGATTTAGGTATCAGTACCATATATGCGTCATGAAAAGAATTTGGTAAGAGTTCTTCGTCACCAATTTTCACACATAGTTTGTAGAGTATTGGAATAGATTGTTCTTTAATTGCTTGATAAAATTTACTAGTAAATCCATCTGGCCCTGGAGATTTTTGCTTAGGGAGTTCGTTGATGGCTAGTTCAATTTCTTTTTCTGAGATAGGGTTATTTAAGTACTTCTTCAGTTAATTTGGGAAACTTATATTTTCATAAATATTCATCAATTTCATTAAGATTGTCAAATTTATATCCATAGAATTGGGCAAAATAATTCCTAATTATTGTTATACTTTCTTCACTAGAGGTAGACTCACCATTTTCATTTTCAATATTTGTAATTTGGTTTTCTTCTCTCTCTCTCTCTCTTTTTTTTTTTTGAGATAAATGAGCACTTTTATTTCTTTGTTTCACAAATAAACTGGCTGAAATAGTTGTTTCCTGTGGGCTAATCAAAGAGACCAAATCCCATATCTTCATCAGACTCCTCCGATTCTTCCTTGGCTTCCACCTTGGCTGGAGCGGCAGCAGCAGGTGCAGCAGCAGCCACAGGGGCAGCCACTGCAAATGCTGACGGGTCAGCCAAGAAGACCTTCACCTTTTCAGCAAGTGGGAAGGCGTACTCAGTCTCCACATCTACAGCCAAGACCCGCTTGTACCCATTGATGATTGAGTGGGGTACTGATGCAACAGTTGGGTAGCCAATCCGCAGACAGACGCTGGCAACGTTACGGACACTCTCTAAGAACCGAAGATGCAAAGTCTCCTCCGTGATGTCCAGCACTTCAGGGTTGTAGATGCTGCCATTGTCAAACACCTGCTTAATGATCAGTCCAAAGGAGAATGGGGAGATGTTCAGCATGTTCAACAAGGTGGCCTCACTGGCACCCACTTTGTCTCCGGTGTTTATCAGCTGCACATCACTCAAGATTTCAATGGTACCCCTGGAAATCTTGGTGGTGATACCCAGAGCCTGGAAGAAGGAAGTCTTCTCGGGACTCAGACCTGTATTCTGTGCTGGCACAGTGACATCACATGGGGCAATGGCACCGGCACGGGCAGCAACTGGCACCTTATTGGCAGGAAGCATATCCCTAATCTCAGTCAGATCTTCCTTAGTGAACACAAAGTCCACGTTCCCCCGAATATGAGGCAGCAGTTTCTCCAGGGCAGGATTGTTCTCCAGATGCCCATGAATGGCTTTGCGCATCATGGTGTTTTTTCCCATCAATACGACGGGCTTCCCACGGAGGGACATCCGGATCTGCTGCATCTGCTTGGAGCCCACGTTGTCTGCTCCCACAATGAAGCATTTTGGATAATCATCCAAAAATTGGATGATCTTGAGGAAGTAATTCGATTTCCAGGTAGCCCTGTTTTCCCTGGCCATCGAGGCAGTGCTTCAGGGATTGCCAGGCGGGGTTTAAAGACGATGTCACTCGCACGAGGACGCCTGGAGAGAGAGCCTTTTTTTTTTTTTTAAAGCAGTTGGGGTTAAGTAATTTGCTCAAGGTTACAGGGCAAGTCATTTTTTTTTATGTGTGGGTGCTAATTTTCTGAGGCCAGAATCGATCCTGGGTCCTCCCAACTCCAAGGCCACTGCTCTTACTTACTGTGCCACCTAGCTGCCTCTTTCTTTCTTTTCTTTATCATATTGACTAAAGATCTATCAATTTTATTGTTTTATTTCATAAAACCAGCTATTTGTTTTATTTATTAATTCAATAGTTTTATTAATTTCAATTTTATTAATGTATGCTTTGATTTACATTATTTCTAATTTGGTATTTAATTAGAGATTTTTAATTTGTCCTTTTTCTAGCTTTTTCAGTTGCATGCCCAATTTATTGACCCCTGTTTCTCTATTTTATTCATATATGCATTCAGGGATATAAAACTTCTCCTAAGAACTGCCTTTGCTCCATCCCACAAGCTTTGGTATGTTGTCTCATTATTGTCATTCTTTTGAATGAAGCTACTGATTGTTTCTATAATTTTTTTGTTTGAGGCACTCATTCTGTGGGATTAAATTATTTAGTTTCCAATGAGTTTTTAGTCTATCTTTCCATAGCCCTTTACTGCATGTGATTTTTATTGCATCATGATCTGAGAAGGATACATTTAAAATTTCTGCCTTTCTGCACTGAATTGTGAGGTTTTTATGTGCTAGTACATGGTTAATTTTGTGCCATGTACCACTGAGAAGGTTTATTCCTTTTTATCCCCATTCAATGTTTCCAGAAATTTATCATGTCTAGCTTCTCCAAAATTCTATTTACCTCCTTAACTTCTTTCTTGTTTATTTTGAGGGTAGATTTATCAAGTTCAGAGAGGGGAAATTCAGGTCCCCACTGGTATCATTTTGCTATTTATTTCTTCCTCTAATTCCCTTGACTTCTCTTCTAGCAATTTGGATGCTGTACCCCTTGGTGTATAAATACTTAATAAGGATATTGCTTCATTCTCTATGGCGTCTTATAGCAGGATATAATTCTCTTGCTTATCTCCTTTACTTATATCTCTTTTTGCTTTTGCTTTATCTGAGATAAGGATTGCTACCCCTGCTTTTTTAACATTAGCTTAAGCACGATATATTCTTCTCTAGACTTTTGCCTTTACCATTTCTGTATTCCTTTGTTTCATATGTGTTTCTTGTAGATCACATATTGTAGGATTATGGTTTTTATTCCATTCTACTATCCACCTTCATTTTATGGGAGATTTCATCCCATTCACATTTACAGTTATGATTACTATATGTGTCTTTTCCTCCATCCTATTCCATCTCCTCTTTATGTTTTTGTTTCTTCCTTCTCCCTTCCCTTCCTTAAGAGTTTTCCTTTCGACTAACACCTAATTCAGTATTCCCTCCCTGAACTCCCCTGCCCTTTACCTACCCTTTCCCCTCCCTACTATTTCCTTCCCTTATAACTACCTCCCCTTCCCACCCTCATTATCCCTCCTACTGCCTGTAGGGCATGATGGATTTTTATACATAATGGAGTATGTTATTCCCTCTTTCTACCCAAACCAATGAGAGTAAATTTCATATAGTGCTCCTCTCCCTCCCTCCTTTCCCTCTCTTATAATGAGTTTTTGTGCCTTTTCATGTTAGAATCTTACATTAAAGTGATTATGCTGATCACTCTTTGAACCAGAGCCAATGAAAGTAAAGTTCATATCATGTCCATCTCCCTCTCTTCTTTCTCTCTATGTTTGTATGCCTTTTCATGTGGCATAATTTACCTTTTCCTGCCTCATCCTTTCCTTTTCTCCCATTACAGTCCTTTTGTGCCCCTTTACACGTTTTTTTTAGTCATTAGATTAGTTCACTTATACCAATGCCCCTAACCTATGTATATCCCTCTTTAATGTCATGACAATTATATAATTCCAATATTTATAGGTGTCAGCCTCTAATGTAAGGATATAAACAGGTTACTCTTATTGAATCTCAAGTTAAGTGCATGTGTTCATTTGTGTGCATCTATGGGTGTGTGAGTAAGTGTGTGTTTTCCTTGTTTACCTTTTTATGTCTTTCTTGAGTCTTTGAATTGGAGATAAAATTTTCCACTGAGCTTTGGCTTTGTCATCCAGAAGGTCTGGAAGCCCCTTATTTCATTAGGCAGGCAGTTTCTAAACTTCCAGGCTGGGGGGTGAATGCAGCCAGAGAAGCCGCTCTTTCCACTGAGGGCCCAGCTCTCCTACCTGACTCCAGTGATCCTACCCGTCTGATAGATGACTGTGATTCGTCCTCGGTAAGTCTGCAGGCTGGGGCTTTTGCTCTCTCTGCTGTAGTCTGCTTGTCTGCTCTTAGGTCTGGGCTGTGCAGACACCACGCACTCTGTGCTTGACCAGTCCAGACACACTGGGCAACCTCCTGGGCTGAACTCTGCCACACTTCGTCTTCCAGTGGGCTCCGTCACTCCGGTTTCCACTCAGATTCACCCTTTGAGCCTTAGTGACTGAGGAGCTCAGCGAGGTTACTGCTTCCTTTCTGCCATCTTCCTGACTAATGTTTAATGGAAGGTATTTGTACATCCTATATTTGACTGCATGCCACCATGGGGGTGTGGAGGAGAGGGAGGGGTAGAAAATTTGAAACTCAAGGAATTGTAGAATTGAATGTTGTAAACTAAAAGTAAATAAACAAATTAATTTTTAAAAAATCCTGACCGTTCCAAAACAAAGCAAAAGAAAATAGAAAACAAACAAACAAACAAAAAAAACCCTTCTTGAGCTCTTCCATTGCCTGCCAGCAGTTCATATTTTTCTTGGATACTGTTAATGTAGCATTTTTGACTTTGTTAACTTTTTTTGCTTCCATGTTTTCATCCTTTTTGTCCCCAAAAAAGTATTCTATGGTTTGATTGTGTATCCTCTGCTTGCTCATCTTATCAGCCAATTATTTGACTTCTGAGCTCTTTGCCACAGTATAATTCTTCTTTCAAAGTGGAGAGAGCTTTGTCCCAAATCACTAGGCTTTACACAAATGTTGTCAGAGGCCTGAATAGGGCACCCTCTCTACAGCCACCACAAGCTCTGGCACACTGGCACTCTGGCACACTGCCTAAGACAGGGACCCAGATCAAAGCAGGTGAAAGGAAGAGCGATTACCCTCTGAATGGTCACTTGGTGCCTCTACAATCTGCAGGCCAGGACCTCTGGAGGCAGCCATGGGGCAGGGGCAGCAACTGCCTCGACTCCCCCCCCACCTCCCACCCAGGTCAGGGGCCGGACTGAGATCTTCTGTCACCCAGTTCCAACAGAGTTCCCCATTGACATTTTACTCTCTCTTTGGTGTTTGTGGGTTGAGAGGTCTGGAAACTGCCACAGTTGACAGTGATTCACTCTCTTGAAGTCTGCTCTGGCTGGTCTGGACCACTGGTTGGGACCACCCAAGATCCCGGCCCTCATGGGCCTGTGCTTGGCTCCCAGCTCAGTGCAATATACC